>OZ026625.1:88655412-89017912 GCA_964020975.1 Hermodice carunculata
AAAATACAATACCATAACTATCTGACTTATTACGCTTTAACATACTTACCGCTTTCTGTATATCCGAAATATCTATTTGAATGAGCTGCGACATGTTTCTATTTAATCTTTCATCAATTTCAGGATCAATTTCTTCAATTTCATTCCTATCTGATGGCACAGAATTATATAATGTTTCATATTTTTCTGCAAATAAATTTGTTATTTCCTGTTTTGATTTTTTTCCGTCACTACAACAGGGATAATTATACTGTACTTTATTTGTTTTTTCACCTCAGTCCAAAAGTCTCGATAATTATTCTTAGTTATACTCTCTGCCATTTTATTTTTTTCTCAACTCCTCATCTCTGTTGTTTAACTTTCTTATAGCATAGTGATATAATCGTTTTGTCCTTTTCATTATGTTATACACTACACCTTGACCAGGTCTATCACAACTGCACCACAATTTATACCAAAAATTAGCCTCATCTTTAAAATCCTTAATTTGGGTGTTCCAGTACGGCTGATTGTGACCTTTTTTCTTTTTATGTGGAAAACAAGAGTCTGACTTGATACAACTGTTGATTATACTTTCACATAATTCATCGATTTCTAGCAAATGTGCATACGAATTACACCCAGCATTTCCACAGATACTTGCATCACATGTTTTTGTCTTTGCAAAATGTTCATGTAACCTCATTCTATAAATATTTACATGTTCCTGAGTTGCTTTTTGCCATGCAATACCTTGGTTGTGGCAAGAGCTTTCTGGAATACTCAACTTTTGTATATCCAAGTCAATAACCATATATATGGGATCGTGTGTTGAGAAGTTGAGACCGTCCTGCAGCGTATCAGCCGCATTTACTTTATACAGCACATTCATTGATACAAAAAAATGGTCTATACATGAAACTCCATTTGGTCCTTGATTTGTGTACTCAGGAAACCCACGCTAATTTCACACAGAAAATAATAAATTTCTCTCTAAAAAATCAAGCATATATGTTGTATGTACATTATTTCTTCTAAAATCAACATTCATATCACCACCAATAATAATCTAAGTAGCATCTGTTCTACTAATCACATTCTCAATATCGTTACACAAATTCACAAGCTCATCTGACAAGACCGTTTGAATGTGTGTGTCATTTGGCATGTATACATTTGCCAGCAAGACTTTGTTAGTATCACACACTTCCATTGTCAATGTATAAACAAGATGATGTCATTGAATTTCAAGCTATCCTCTCTAAATTTGAGAGGAAAAGCAGATACATTTAGGGGAGATCAATGTTCCATTGGTTGCGGAAATTTCATCATGGTGTTATTTTCCTACAGGAAACGCACAGTAGTTTGGACACACACTTAATATGGAAAGATGAGTGGGGTGCTCCTATTGTTTTTTCTCCCATTGTGGAACCAACAGCAGGGGTGTAGCTATTTTGATGCCCAGCAGCCTAGATTATAAAGTAGACAAGGTCACTACAAATGACAATGGTCGATACATTATTTTAGACATTGTTATAGAAAATACCCGTTTTGTTTTAGCAAACATATATGCCCCGACTAAAAACATCCATCGTGAACAGTGTGATTTCTTAGATGATATTTTTCTTAAACTAGTGGACGTTTCAGGTGAAAATTTAATTGTTAGTGGAGATTTAAACACAGTGTTGACTTCTAGATTAGGTAAGAAGGGAGGCAGTTTTGAAGCTGCCTCAAAATACATACGGAGTATAGGTAAATTATGGCAGGAGGAACTGGACCTTGTTGATATATGGTGCCTCCACAATCCAGATACGTTTATGTTTATATGGGATTCCAAAACAGCTCCAATTCAATGTAGATAAGACTACTGGTTCATTTCTCCTTTTCTGACTCAATATGCTATTGACAACATAATTAAACCATCAATTAAGATGGACCATAGTCTCATCTTTTTACATCTACATGGTTTTCTATTTCAATAACAAGGTCCAGGACTCTGGTAATTCAATAGATTTTTTTTTTAAAGGATAAATGTGATAAAGGTAATTAAGATTTTGTCATATCATGCAAAGAGAAATATGCAGACTTGGAAGACAAAGGATTATAATATGGGATACAATGAAATGCAAAATTCGAAGTTTCACGATAAAACATTTTGAAAGGAAAAAGAAAAGGGAGAGACAAAAAGAAATTGATTTAAAAGCAGAATATGATGCCCTGTCTATAAAAGCAAACGATCTTTCTGATACTGATAACACTAGACCTCAAGAAGTAAAAGCAGAGTTGATTGAAATAAATGATAAACAAACAAGAGAAGTTATGATTAGGTCAAAAGCCAAATGGGCTGAACTTGGTGAAAAAAAAAACAAATATTTTTATGGCATAGAAAAGAGAAATTCTCAGAATAAACCCATTACCAAACTAAAAACCGATTACGCTGATATAACTGATCCATAGTTAATAATACAGGAGCAGGAAAAATATTACAAAAACTTACATACAAGCCAAAGGCTCAACAATGTCAATGATATACAGAAAAGTGCCTTCTACAAATTAAATGCAACAAAATTAAAGGAAGTAGAAGATCAAAAGTGTGAAGGCCTTCTAACCAAGGAGGAATGTAAAGATGATCTTAATTTTGTGGAAAAAAAAGAACGATTCCAGGTTCGGATGGTCTCTCACCTGAATTTTACAAATACTTTTGGGCTGAAATTAAGGATTTAGTAATTGGCAGTTTAAATTATGTATTCATAACTGGTAAATTATCCATAGATCAACGTAGAGTCATATTTTTAATACCAAAGAAAAATAAAAAGCGAGTTTTTCTGAAAAAGTGCCAACCTATCTCTTTATTAAATACAGATTACAAAATTTTCACAAAAGCACTAGCAAGACGTTTACAGAAGTATTTGCCTTCCCTGATCAATTGTGATCAGTGTGGTTACGTAAAATTGGATTTATTGGAGAAAATGTTAGACTAATGGCAGATGCAATTCAGTTAACAAGTATAAAGGATATGCCTGGATTCATAAAAGTTTATTTTGAAAAAACATTTGATAACTTAGAGTGGCCATACATCAACAAGGTATTAGATTTCTTCAATTTTGGGAAAGACTGTAGGAAATGGATTTTAGCTATACATAATGACGTGACATGCCCTGTCACCAACAACTGTCACACTTCACAATTTTTTGGACTTGGTAGAGGAGTACGACAAGGCTGTCCCCTGGCCCCATTCCTATTTGTGCTCGCAGTTGAATTACTGGCTGTTTCAGTAAGACCAGAAATCAAATATTAAGGGCATCGAAGTTGGAGGTGACAGTGTAAAAATAAGTCAACTTGCTGATGACAGCATGTGTTTAGCAAGACATCTGTTACAACAGTTCCAATGTTTCGAAAGGTGCTCTGGATTGAAGTGCAATGTGGTTAAACAATCGCTAGATGGATTGGTTCCTCCAAATATTCACCTGGTAGTGATCTGCCTGTTTTGTGGTGTAATGATTCTTTTGAAGTCCTCGAAGATGAAGATGAATAATTGATGATTAAATTGAATTGTGACTCAACACTCCTATCTTTTAGAAAAAAATTAAAATACGGAAATGAAGAAATCTATCACTAATAGACAGAAATTTTGTCTTGAAAAGTTAGGCAATTTCAAAGCTGATATATTCTTGTTCATGAATCCGTAAAGAAGAAAGTTTAGTAAGAGGTTCAACTTTGCCAAAGATAAAGGCATCTGTTATGTATCAAGGTATTCCTGATGGTGGTATGACGTTATTACACCTCAAAACACAAATACATGCACTTTTTTATAATTGGATCAGACGTTTATTTGTTGGAAAACATTCAAAATGGAAAAGTTCTTTTCCAGGAATTTATACGACATATTCAAATAGAATATATTTTCTACAGTAGATGTTTCTTAGCTTTTGATATAACACATTTACCTCTATTCTACCAGTAGTTAATAACTGCTTGGCAAAATATTGAGTCTACAATTATTCTTAACACAGAAACAGACTTTATGAAATTCTGTGGCATAATAACTTCATAGTAATTCAAGAAAAACCTATATTTTTCAAAATCTGGTACAGGAAAGGTGTTTGATTTATACAGAAAATTGTATATGATCAAGGTTTATTCATAACAGAAGACCAAAGTTTAATATTTCTTCAAACTTCCTAGAGTATTTGTCATTGCGACCTGCCATACCAGGTCATTGGGAAGCTTTAATTATTGCTGATCACCTTAACATCCAACCAGAAGTTCCAGTCATATTCACACAGAGCTCTTAAAAATATTATTGACATACCTGGCAAGGAATTCTATTCGATACGGGTACAGTCAAGCTTTAAAGATATCCCAACGTGTAAAAGCAGATGGCATGAAACTGTTACTTTAATCTTTGATTGGCCAGAAATCTTTAGAATATGTTACAGAGGCAACCTAGAAACAAGGCTACAAGCTTTTCAAATTTCAATACTTCATCTCTTTTGTGAATCGTAAATCTAGGCACAAAGAAATGGGTCTTGTGGTCGCAGAAATATGTGATTATTGTACTTATAAAGACACGATAATTCATATATTTATAGAATGTTATCAGATTCAAACTTTTTGGACAGAATTTGAAAATTGTTGGAATAGAACTCATGGTAATGCGAGTATTACCTTGTCTTCCATTGATATAATATTTGGTCTTTTTAAGCAAAAAATGTACTGAATGATTGTATAATGCAAGGTAAGTTTTTATTCATAAAGAAGCATGCAAACAAAATGATCTCTCCTTTATGCATTCTCTTGCATACTTGAGACATAAGGCGCAAACTGAAAAACAAATTTTGTGTAGCCAATGCAAACTTGATTTATTTGAGAAGCATTAGGAATGGTTGTGTCTGACATAATATGTTTTATCTCAAGTAAACATCGATACCGTTGGTGTCCTACTGGAAAATATATACTCTTTATTGAACGTATATCTTAACCTTGCAAAATAAAAATATAATGTGTCTACCTCATCATATGTACCTGTGAAAAGCAAAAGGGGCAGTGCAATAAAAAAAACTTCCAAATTTGTTTCTTGACCCTCAAAATGAAGAGAGGCTACCAAATATGGATTTCATACTAAATTTTAAGCTCATCCGATACAATTTTAATAACTGGTTACAGCAGATATTTCTGCAATCGAATCCACTGGATATATGTAAAATTGCATGCGTGTGACAATACCTCAGGGGCCTACTGTAATTTTCGATATGGACACCACACAACACGAATCCAATTTGTGATAGTAACAAATCCAATTTGAAGCTGCAAGAGCAGGTCTAATGTTAGTTTGCAATAGGTGACTGATATACAATTTCACTTGAATCACATTTGCAGTTAATTATAAACGTGAAGATGTCTTGAGTGATAATTTACTGCAAATTATTTGTCGCGTAAATACACATAACTGAGGTCAAAGAAACCAAGATGATAGATACGATGTCACCAGCGTCATCCTTTGGCACAGCAGCTAGCGATCATTTCAAATTATAAAAATTTCAAATTATAAAAATAATAAATTTGAGATGTTGAGCTAGGCTTTAAGTGCCGAAATATTGAAGACATGTCACATATTATTTATAATACTTGTCAATCAATGTGGAAAACCTCAGAATCACAGATCAAGGAATAGTTGCCGTAAGATGCAATCTCATGAAATTTGAGGACATCTTAAAGCTCTGATGCTATACTGTAGGACAACTGCAATTTACACAATCAAAAGAACATACATTTTACTGCATGTCCATGCAGTCACCACAACATTTGCATGTATCAGCGCATGGTAGTTCGTTATTCCGGCACTTGCATCTTTTGGTTGTGCACCTGGTAGAACATGCACAAGTCATTAGCTGTTCGCATGATGCAGGGAGAGGAGTAATATAGGTTTCAGGTTACCCTCTGTAAATTTCCATTCAAATGATGTAACACACAGACGATCTGCCCATGGTGAAGTTGCTATCAGCCAGAAAAATGCTTTATAGTGTGCCTTTTTAATATGACATCTAACAACATCACTTGTTCGTGCAAGATTTTCAGAGTGTATTGCCTTCTTGAATGATGACACCCATGCTTTATCAGTGGTTGTTACACCAGCAACTTTGTACAGCTTACAAATGAATTCCTCAGCATTTGTTTTTTTTTTGTTTTTTTTTTTTTTTTGTTTTTTTGTTTTTTTTTTTTTGTTTTTGTTTTTTTGTTTTTGTTTTTGTTTTTTTGTCGTCATGGGTTTCATGCCAAAACAATGCAATGGTTGGTTATGATTGAATAATACAGCGTGAGCTGTTGTCTTGCCATGGTTAAATAGAAATGAAATGATGTCAGATCCTGTCAGGGAAAATATGGTATAGGCAGCATTGCAATTGAGGGATTTCACAAAATATGGCGCGGTGTTCAGAAGCTTATTATTTTTCTTTTAATACAAACAATCACAGTAATGCCCTCTCTCTCTCTCTCTCTCTCTCTCTCTCTCTCTCTCTCTCTCTCTCTCTCTCTCTTTCTCTCTCTCATTTATTATCAGATAGTCAGGCACTCTCGGTAACTAATTGTGTATTTATTTCAGCCATGATAAAATATTGTAAGTACATATGCATATACCTGCATGATATACACAATTGTTGTGATGATGTGGCAGTATGGTCCCATATATTCCATATATTGTATGTAGGTTTTGTCTTTTTAACCCTTAAAGTGTTTCATTTGACACCGAGATAACAGGGTTCCTCTAAGCAAATATTCGGGTGAAACTTCTGAATTAAACCTAGGCTTGCAGGTATTTGAATGAAAGGTCGCTTCGTGAGGAATTTGAATCTGAAGTTAGTTTTACAGTGTAGGTTCAAACAGACATATATCTGGTTCCAGTGCTCTATTTGGGTTCATAGTGCCCAAAACACTTTATAGAGTGTGATTGGATGTACTTTTTCCCAGTGGCATGCATCTATGGTATTTTTTTAGAAGTATGATTTTTTTAAAAGTGCCATGTAGTACTTTGTGTTTTTAGTTTCATTTATCCTTATTTTACTAAATCATGCTTCTTACCCAGGACATCAGCAAAAGGACTTCCAAAATTGCAAAGGTCTGGCTGCATTTGTTCTGTTTTTTGTTTAATTCTTTTTTTCAAAACCATTTTTTTTTCAAATTCAAGTGATCAAGGCTATTTGTTTGTATGTAGGGTGGATAAAGGAAGAATATTAATATAAACAACGTGGTGCTAGTAAGAACATTGCCCTGACATTAACATATCGATTTTTAATACTGGAGTAAAAGTGTGCAATATATGTTTTAGTACATGTAAAGTCAGTATAACATATGTTGTCTTAATCACCAGGGAAATGTCACCTACATATCAAGAATTAAAAGCCAAAAACACCTCTGTCATTAAGACACTTTTAATGCAGCGTGTAATATTGTGTATTCATAGCACTTTGATATTTCTGTTCAGTGAGCAAAGAGAAAATTAAACGTGTGCTTATATGAATGGTCCAAAATAATGTATCTTACGTGCTTATAGTAAGGTAAGTCATGACTGAAGATGCTATCCCATTTTCATACAGATGCCTAGATTGCAGTCAGACTATTTTCTGTTTTCTGTCTTCTTCCATGTTTATCCCAGAATATCCAATCATAAAGTTGGGTCTTTTTTGCAGGGTTTCTAGGGTATTAGATTTTTAGTGACAAAATAGGCAGACCCTCCATATAGAGCCTCATTTTGTCATAACCTGTGGGCTTCCGCTTCATCCGCTGGACCCACAAATGATTTCTTTTTTAAACGTCTGTGTTCATATAATTTACAAATAGACCAGACATATTTAAGGCTTCTAAAATGTTTCTCTCGGCATTGTGTCTCTTACACAATGGTAGCTAAAATATATGCATCCATGGGTTTCAGTATTTAAAAAAGGTAATGTGAGGTAGGATGGAAAAA
Organism: Hermodice carunculata; assembly: GCA_964020975.1. Lineage (NCBI taxonomy): Eukaryota > Metazoa > Annelida > Polychaeta > Eunicida > Amphinomidae > Hermodice > Hermodice carunculata. Next base: position 88,663,355 of record OZ026625.1, read on the forward strand.
ATAATGTACTGTTATGAGCTACTGAAAAAAATTGTATGTTTTAATATGGATCATCTTTTTCTGTACTATTTGCAAATAATGTGTTTATAATGTTCCAGATTCATAAATATCACAAAAACGATGTAGGCCTACTTTACTCTTTTGCTGAAAACTTAGCTGACTGGCAAGTCGGGAGAACTAAACGGTGATAGGCCTAACAGGTCTCTTTTTATTTTTGGCATAAGTAATGAAATTTGTGTTTTGGGTGGTTAGGCCTATACATGTTGGCAAAGAACTAGTGTCTGCAGTTAATGATGAATATTTCTAAGGTTGAGAGGACCGGTTTAAAACCACCGGTTGCCTTTTGTGGGTGACTGCCTGTCTCAAGTCAGGAGTGAAATTCGTTTCTTAATATTGGTATTGGAGAGAGAGAACTGTTGTTGCTTTGGCAAGTCTGAAATCTCTTTGCTGTATTTGTGGGTTTGGAATTAATGAATATGGATCATGTTTTTTGTACTTTTTACTAAAATGCATAGCCTCCCCCCCACCCCCCACCCCGATTCTAATGGTTCGTCCCTAATGAAGTAATATCCAAAACAAAATGAATTAATATCCTAAATGGAAAAAAAAAATGGAAAATGTTTTGAAGCACGTGTACTTTGTTTATATATGTTACCATATATCCGGTTATAATAGCAACCTTTCCGCCTTTTTTTCATTTTACCTCAACCTGCACCTTGGCATTGTAGTCAACATGATGGAGGCGTTGGACAAACCCACCGGAGCCCGAAAGTTCACTGTTTTGCAGCAAACGACCACATTGGTATAGTAGTGTGTGAATTGTTAAAAGGCATAGGCCCACAAGCAGCGATAACCACACGGTTGCATCATCCCTTAGGACATCGTGATGGAAACTAATGTGTACACCTTAGGCCTACATAGCTCGTCCAGGGGCTCTACTCAGAACACCACCTACTGACACGGTCTCCAGCCTGCCGCTGGTACAAGAGCTCTGCTTGTACAGACTGCAGTCTTTATTTATTCGGCAAGGCAAAGGCGTGGATGTTCAGGGAACGATACCGACTTCGTATGTGCTCCCTTCTCAGACATTCAAAAGGATCCTCTCGATTCAGGAAAACCCTGTCACAGCGAATTAGGTTGTGGTTTCGGTGCTGCACAAGATATAAGATAGCCGCCATTTTGTCTTTCTAAGACTGCTAAGACCCTTGCTTACATTTTCATCTTAAAGTAAGACGGATCTTGCACTTAGATTTTTTCATGAATGCGGCTCACACCTGACAGTAGGTTTTGTGGTTAGAATAAGTCAAACCTTGTGCTTATTAAGTTTTATGAATACGGCCCCAGGTTTGTTTTATAAAGTGACATCTTTAAAAGAAAAATCTTCATGTAGCAGGTTGGATGTGTAAATCTTCAATAAATTTGAGAATCTACATGTATAGAGTAAAACCAATTAAAGAAACAACGATCACAAGCCACAGCACGATGAGATAAGTTGATTTTGTAGAAATTACTGGAAACACATTCGAAACATCATAGAATAATGTTACTGACACAGCAAGGCAAATGAGACTCTTAGGTCTTAGGCTCACATTTTTTGTGTGAAAGCATTCACCAAATTCTTGATTTGAACGGTTGTCAAGCTTTAAAGGTCAAATATCCTCTGAATTAGTTCTCTCATCTTTGAAATAAAATCTTCATGAGTGCAGAAAGTTGACAGGTTTGAATAAGAAACTTGGTATATATATATTTTTTTTTTTCATTAAAAGGATCAGCTGTGTTTATTGCTGAAGCACCTTTAGTGAGATCCAATAAGGAAGTAAGACCGAAACAAAGCCAACTTACCACCATCAGAATTATAACATCGGAGAACTGGCCCACAGCAAATCATGGCCAAAGGTGCACTAAAATTATGTTTGAGCTACAATACTGCCTATGTTCATACAGTGAAACCAATCTGAGAAGGAATGGCGAAGAATCGCAGTCCATTTGAAAATAAGCACTCCAATGTATAAAAAGAAAACTTAAAAGCACCAAGTACCTATTCAACAATGAAACATCATGCCATAATCGACTCCTCATTGCATAATACTAGCAGTAAGAAATCTTGCCCTCACGTGAGGGGTGGTGCACTTTATGACTCTCGTTTTAAATGTTTAATTTCTATCTATGGTTACCATCCAATACTCTAAAATTATATATTGCCTGAAAGAAAAACATAACACCAAGTAAGATTCTGGTATGAAATGCAAAATATCAGCATTTCAGTTGAAATTTTAACTTTTGCCTTAATTTAAAATTGCATTTTAATAAATAAATTCCTTTTAGAGTGTAAAAAAAGCCTAGACAGCTTCCGTTAAAACTACATTTTAATTCTTTGAAAAAAAAAGGCTTGGTTCTTATTTCATTGATATTTAATATTTTAAAATGAAGAGTTTAACTTCAAACATTCTTTAAATTTTGAAATAAAATACTTATCCAAAATTACAATATGGTTTTTGCTTCCATGTTACTCGTTATTTCTGATATGTCTTCCTCTTGCGCTATTTTTATGTCTTGCCACAAAAACAGTCAAAATTCTAGAGCTTTATATAAACAATTTGAAATGCAATTTCTCCACACATACAAAGTTTACGTACATATGCGTTGACCTTTACGTGGGTCTACAGTGTTTGAAATCGATCCTCTTACACTTTAAATACAATCTCCACCACTGCAAATTGTGAATAATTAAAGCCTCAGCTCTCATAGTTTTTGAGTTATCACTCATAAGAAAAACAAACAAACAAACTAAGAAACAAATTTATTGCAGTGACCATGTGGCCTTTATTTATTTATTTATTTTTTATTTTTTATTTTTTTTGGCCACGTACCATTTTCACTTCGTCCCTACGGTGCACTACCAGAGGGTGCAATATGGACGAGGTAGTTTATTATCCTCAGAGAAAACTGACAAAAATTAATATGTGATCTTCAAAATGAGACCAAGGTCAGCAAATGGTGCACCAAACCTACCTAGATAGAAAAAAAAATCATTATGTCCAATTTCAAAGTCCAATCTAATGTTTTTTAGTAAGGAGCCTGAAACCAAGCTGAAGTTGCCATCCTCCCCTTTGAAATATTGATCAAGTCACCCACATGACTGAACTAAATCAGACTGACAGTTGTTGACAGTTGAAAGCTGAAAAGCTTTATTTGGTATTTACTTCAGTACATCAGTAATATACACAATACAAACATATTCATATTAAACTGGGAGAGCTGCACTAAGATTCCGAAGAATCGCTGTCGTGCAGGCCACCTTAAGGTTAAATTATGATTACTACCATACACTGTACATACACTCCTGGCTGAAGGAATAAAAGGTTATTGCAGTTGTTAGACCAAGTGAAGATAATACATACATATAGTAAATAGGGTTAATTATTAATTAGCATTATTGGTACAGATATAACAATTGACAATATTCCAGTTGGTTTCATAGTCATCAATGATGTATTTCCTTGTATATTGGGTAAAATCTTTGAAGAAATGAGTATGGATTATTGACGTGACAATCTCAGGTAAGTAATTTTCATTGATTAGATGAGGTATTTTGTGTCTAATAGACAAACGACTAGCTTTAGAATTGGTGACTATTACTGGCATAGTTGTGGTTAAAGTGGGGATACTATGTATTTTTGCATTATATCTTCGTGGGGCAAGAACAACTCTTCTGGGTCTCTCAGTCTGCTGTGCTTGATTATTGTTGAATAAGTTATGGAAATAACTTTTTAACATATTATTTTCATATTTGAAATACAATTTCATGCAGGACAATTTAAAAAAAAGGGTCTGTAACTTTAAGCCAAGTCTTTTAAAGATAGGTGATGTGTGTGCATTATATTTGCTTTTACTAATCAGCCTTACTGTTTTCTTTTGCAGCTTGACGAGTCTCCTACAGGGGTGAAACCCCCATGTTGTTATCCCATAATTCAGATGTGCCAGGAATAAAGCATTATAAATTATTTTTAGAATGATTTCGGGTAGTAGAATCTTCAATTTGGCTAGAATACCACATGTCCGGTATTAATTTATTAGATATAAGAGTGACATGGTTATTCCAAGGATGATTGTGGTCAATTAAGACACCCAAGAATTTGAAACTTTTTACTCTGTCTACCTGTTGATTGTCAATTTTTATGTTTGGTATTTGTTCTTGGGATATCTTTTTATGTTTTGTATGGAAGATCATAAATTTAGGTTTGTTAACATTCAAAGATAATTTATTCACAGCTAGCCAGTCATTAACTTTAGTTAATTCTTTATTTACATTGTCTGATAATGAAGAGTGTGATGATGCATCATCTGTGAAATTACATACTGTCCTTAACAAGTAAGTGTCATCACGGTACATGATTGACTAAAAATTAGCTGTGTGTAGGTCATTTATATATATTAAGAATAACAGTGGGCCCATAATTGAGCCTTAGGGGACTCCAGTAGAAATTTTCTGTGATGGTGATTTGATATTTTTAATTTCAACGTACTGAAATCCATTACTTAGGTACCTCATGGACCACTGAAGCTCTGTATTTACGATTCCATAATGTTCAAGCTTTTTTATAAGTGTATTGTGATCTATAGTGTCACAGGCTTTAAAAAGGTCCAAAAAGACAGTAATTGGAAGTTTCCTTTTGTTAAGATCACACTTTAGTCTATCAAGAAGTTCTTGAACAGCTGTTTTCGTTGAGTGATTCTTTCTAAAGCCGTATTGGTGATTGTAATCAAGGCATTTTCAGTGAAATACTGGACGAATGGGTATGGACCACACGTTAAAAAACTTGAGAGATAGATGGCAGGAGAGATATGGGTCTATAATTATTGAAGTCATGTTGATCATCTTTTATGAAAATTGGCATTACCGTGGCTATTTTTAACTTGTTAGGGAGGATACCATTTTTTAAATATTGGTTAATGATAGCAGTTAGAGGTTTATTTACGGCCTCTGAGCTGAGCATCAGAAGTATGAGGGATATGTTATTTACTGCATCACTTTTTTTAGGGTTGAGATGGGATATTACGGTCTATATTTGATCTACATCCACATACGTGAACTGGAAAGGAAAATTTGTATTGTTTTTTTTTTTTTTTTTTTTTTTTTTGTAGATATTGTCGAAAAGCTTTTTTTCCTTCAGTTTTAATTTTCCTTGCCAGGGTTGGACCAAAATTGACAAAATAATCATTAAATTTTGATGCAATGTCCTGTGTATCCTGTATTTGTTTATTGTCAATATTAAAATACTTAGGAAATTGTTTGTGAGTGTTAGATTATTTAGGACATCTTTAATGGTTTTTCCATGTATTTTCAATATTATTTTTGTTAGTTATTAAATTCTGCCATATATAAGCAGATTTTGCCTTACGAATCATCGATCGGGCCTTATAGGAGCATTATTGGAGCCTTCTACATAGATCATCATACCTCTCATTTTCTGGTGTAAAAGAGTGAACTTTCTTATAAAGCATATGTCTATGTTTCAGTTTGTTCCAGATGTCTTGGGTGATAAATTTTGTTTTTTGTGTTTGTATTTTATTTTATTTTTTTTATTTTTTTTTTTTCTTTTTTTAAAGGAAAGGGTTTGTCAATCATGTTATATAGTTTGCCTGAGAATTTTTGAGCATAAGTCAGCTGAGGATCTGCGTTTATATTATTATAAATAATGGAAACCCATTCTCTGCTGTTTAAATCTTCGAGGAAGTCACGAGTAGCATTACCTGTAAAAGCTCTAGAGTGTATTTAATGATTATTGGCATGATTAGTATTTGTATTGAAATTAATGGCTGACATTGTGGGCATGTGATGTGATAATATATGAACTTAAATTCCCGTGTGAATAGGATTGCATGAATTTGAGTTTTCACTAAAAATGTTGTCAATTTATGTGGCATTCTGTTTAGATAATCTGGTAGGTAGTAAGATATTTTGCCACATGATATATTTAGTGATAAAGTCATGAAATTTTTGATACTTTCCATTTATGTTTACTTTTAGTAGATCAATGTTTTAGTCCCCGGCTAGTAGAAGATAATTATTCTGGTTATCAATTTTGTGAATTATTGGGCAGTATTCCTGCAGGAAGGACTCAATAGCTCTATGGCTATTGTTTCCTTTGGGAGGTCGATGTATTTTACCTAATTTTATTTCATTTTTGTTACTGTCCTCAGTGTCAATAAAGAGACCTTGCCGGAAATTACAGACCAATAAGTATCTTATCGGTCGCTTCAAAAATCCTTGAAAAGGCAATATACATTCAATTGGAAGAATACCTGACCCACAATAACATACTTTATGAGCTTCAGTCTGGTTTTAGAGCAAACCACTCGACCGACACCTGCCTAACATATATTACTGATTATATCCGCACCGAAGTTTCCCATGGTAATTATGTAGGCATGGTTTCGCTGGACCTCCAAAAGGCGTTCGACACTGTCGATCATGAAATTTTGTGTAAAAAATTAAAATCTATGGGTGTGGAGTCAATCGAGTGGTTTAAATCTTATCTAGGAGGTCGCAAACAGACGGTCACTGTCAATGGTGAAAAATCAAACTTCCTACATGTTAATTGCGGGGTCCCCCAGGGCAGCATTTTGGGCCCGCTTTTGTTTTTGTGTTACATTAATGACATGCCCATCAGTGTAAATTGCAAATTAGCACTATATGCAGATGACAGTGCCCTCATGACCTCTGGTAGGGACCACGTGACAATAGCAGATAATCTCAGCTCGGAATTAAAATCATGTCAAGAGTGGCTTACCGATAACAAACTATCCCTCCATCTTGGCAAAACTGAATCAATTATATTTGGATCCAAAAGAAGATTAAAAAGAGTTACACAGTTTCAAATAAAATGCAATGGACACGTTATACAACAGGCTAAATCTGTCAAATATCTTGGTACTATTCTGGATGAAAATTTATCTGGCAAATCCATTGCAGAAAGTATTATACAGAAAACTAATTCGAGATTAAAATTCCTTTACAGACAGGCACAATTTCTGAATGTACAATCTAAGAAGACCCTTTGCTCTGCACTCATTCAAAGCCATTTCGATTATTCATCAGCCTCTTGGTATTCTGGTCTCAACCAAAATTTCAAAATGAAAATCCAAATTTGTCAGAACAAAATAGTCAGATTTATTCTTGGAGAAAATCATAGATGGCATGTTGGTCAAGAGGCTTTGGATAAATTATCTATGTTAAACACTGCTGACAGGGTGAAGCAACTAAAATTAACGCATGTCTACAAAATTTTTCATAATACTGCTCCAGCATACCAATCTCAACACTTTTTCAGGATTCAAAATCAACACAATCATAGTACAAGAAATAGTGCCCATAACTTTGTAGTCCCCCATGTATCAAACGATTTTGGCAAAAACACTTTCTATTTTTCGGCTATCAAAAATTGGAATTCCTTACCTGATACAATAAAATCGAGTAGAAACCTATCATTATTCAAATCAGCAGTAAAAAAACACCTAGCAACTAAGGCTTTGTCTGATGAGTCAAGTCATTTTAGGTATTATTAATATATTACACACACCCCCAAGCCTTCCTCATCCTTTCCTTTAAGGAAATTATCTATTGTGTCTTGGTTTTTAAAAACAGCCATTACATATTTTAATTTAAATTTCTATATATACATGTATAAAGATGGATATATTTTTAGTTACATTGTGTATTATATCTATATTAGTTATTTAATTTATTTTATTGATATACAATCTCCTCTCATGAATTCATCACTCATCATATTCAAAGGGACCCCAATGGAGATAAGTCTGAAATACTGACTTTATTGGGCAATCCTGGCGAATTCAACATACATTTGTATATTTCAGTTTGATGTATATTATTTTATTGTGATGTACAATTTTAGTTTATGTAATTCTCCTATGTTTACACATTTCAGTTATTGTACTGTTTTAGTGTACACTGTGTTCTTTTATTATTTGTATGTTGATTCGTCAAATAAAATCAATAAAATCAATCAATCACCTTACCAGTATTGGAATTCATTGAAATTCCATTGTGTCATAACACTTAGATTATTTCTTACATATGTATTTCAGCCCCCCCCCCCCACACCTTTTTAGAGCATTCATTACTATTGTATTGTGAATACATGTTGTATTGTTGTAGTTCAAATTGTTCAGGGTCACAAGTCTCGTTAAGCCAGGCCTCTTGTATACATATTACACTGAAACAGGCATCCGTTTCGACAAGGCATTCTATCAGAATTTTGAATTTATCAAATTTTGTGTTCATTGACTCTATATTGAGCTCAGAATTGTAAATATGTTTTTATTTCTAGTTAAAAACTCCTTCAGATCCTCAACATTAAAATATTTTGTTTTTGCTCCTGGGTGCTGGATTTCAAAGTATTCCAGGTTTATATATCTGGATAAATCATTTTCATCCACCCCACCTTTGTTTCTTGAGAGTTCTTCATTTGGGATGGGCATTTATGACTTAAAATGTAAAGATGGTTTAAAGTATACTCTCTAGCGTTTTTATCCCCAACAGTCTTGAAAGATGCAAAGTACAATATTGCTGATAAAAATGTACCATAGAGTCTCCACATACAGGCATAGGGAACGATTAAAGTAATACAGAGAAGTGTAAAGTCATGCGAAATAGCAAGACAAGTAAGATCCTCGTTGATAAACACACTTTGCATTCCCTTGGATGACAATTTAGTACTTTGTAAATATAGTCTGTGTTTGTCCCAGTGACAGAGAATTTAATAAGTATGGGCCTTTTTTATCAGTTTGCTTGTTTCCTTTTCTCTCTGCGGTGAATGTACTTGTGAACTGAACTTCTAGCTAAGTTGCCAGATCATTAATGCTTTGCTCGATGACCTCATCATAATTTGTTCCGTTAGGCTGTTTACCACAAGGTTGTTATGCCTACCAGTTGTAATCATCTATTGGCCGACCGATTTAGCCCTTTCCTTTACGAGAAAGTCTAGTAGGACATCATGCTTTCCGACTTCCGCCTCAACATTACTTAAGCTTGTCCTGACAGGCTCTATTTTCTCATCTGGATACGTTTTTAGCGTATTTTCAATTTCAGGAACGAGAGCATCTTGTATTATTTTTATTGTATCAGGACAACTAAGAGCACGTTGTACTGCAAGTCCTATTTTTACAGATAGACTAGAGGTTTTACTAGTATCACCTCTGTCTGACTCAGCTGACTATTTTTTTTTGCTGGCCTCTTTTAAGTTTCTTTCCAGGGTTCTCTCCTAACAAGTTTTCGTCAGACATCGTCTCTTGTATTTCCAAAATTGAAGTTTCGCCAGAATAACCTAGAAACAATTCTCCCGACTCTGAGTCAGCAATAAAGACCTCTGGAATAAAGAAAAATGAGTCATTTCTACTTTCACACTCAAGTTCAACATCCTCTTCGCTCGACATTCATACCACATGACAATATTTACATAGCAAGGAGCTAGAGTTGTGGCTGTCCACCCTCAAAGAGGGGGAGATAAAAGTTGTTAGAAACAGCAAGCTCCCTCCATAGTTGTTCAGCTTGATCCTCACACTCAAATACACATGCTGATATGTTTTGTTGTTTTTTTTTGTCTTCATTCACACAGAACTTCCATATGTTAGACAGATTTAAGGCAGAGCTTGAAAGTTTAGCTTGTGGCCATGACGGCGACTGAATACAAGTCTGGAGGCTGCCCAGATGAGCCTGTGTGATTTCAAAGTAATTGGCAAAGCAGTTTAAAGAACAAGTCTTTCATTTTAAACAAATCAAATGGTGCAAATGCGTTATTTGTTTTAATCATTAACCAATTATATCTTAACCTGATTTGACCGACCTGCCTAAAAATATTCTCACCCATTTGGAATAGGATATGGCTAGTAGTTTTTGGGGGAAAAAAATCATGCATTTACTCCACTATCCCCATATTGACATGAACTTTCGGTATCAAAACTTAATCCCAAACCTCTTTGTATATCAGGAGTATTATCAAAACCACTGGATGGGCAGTGTGGTAAAGATGAAGGAAAGCTACCCCCTTTACCAAGCTTGAACGAGAAATCTGGCTGGCAGAATAGGAAGAACAATTGAACCTTTAAAAATAAAAGTCATGATGTTTTAATGAAATTAAACTGAAGTATGTTTTTTTTCACAACAAAAGGATCATCGAAGCACGATCACTGATGTAAAAATGGCAGAGAATGTGGACAACATAGTTGATACATTTAAAACAATGTACACATCAATTTACCCACTTGATGATCATATTAATGTACACTCCTTGTGATCATTATGTAATCCAAAACATCATTGACAATCAGGATAATTTAGCAGCATTTATTATTAAATACATTTTGTACCAAAAAGGCTATTCCACGAAAACTTGAATGAAATTCATCAGGCCGTTTTGGTGAAATTAAATATTATGTTAATGCAACAAGACAAAAAAATAAATAAATAAAAATAAAGCGCCACCTGTTGATTATATAAAAAGGGTACCCAGGGGTGTCGCTGTACACCTTCGATGCGATCGTATAAGTGGTTTCAAAGAAACGGTTGTTAAAAGTATTGCACTCATGTCAAATGCATATATATATATATATGTATATATATATATATATGTATATGTATATATATATATATATATATATATATATATATATATATATATATATATATATATATATATATATATATATATATATATATATATTGTTACGAGGTGCCTTTACCTAGCACGTCTTGCGCCAACCTGGCCCTCAATAACAGAAAGAAAATAAAAATGCTACACTTTTACTACCGTGAACAGAAAACAACGACAAAACTTTTTGTTCAAATATATATTCACTCACATTTTACACAAGAAAACGCAGCATGATGGAAGCTGGCAGTTCGTCTATAATGTCCATACATAAAGTGGTTGGCCGGGTCTGGTGTCCTGGCTTGTCCAATCAACCTCCGGGCTGCAACTCAAAATCAAAGGGCAGTATCAGAAAAATAAAATAAAACCTAGAACATTATCTTGTAATTTTGTAAAAACCCGTTTTATAGGACAGACCCAAACTGTGGTTTTAGTTTTTTTCAATTTTCTGGTCTTATCAATTACCAAAAACAAGACGTATTAAGTTAAAGGATTTGTTGTGTAATCTCACGCCAAACACTTGACAAATATCACACAAAACACCACATTGGAGAGCTTGCAAAGCTCTGACAAATATATATACACTGGTTTCCTCTCCAAAACTGGCTACATCAGTTAATCAGTGAACCGCACAAGAGTCACTGATACAATAGTGGAGCACACAAGTGCTCAACAAATGGCTTAACTCGAAGCCAACCTTACTGAATTGGGGAAACACGCAAGATTCCCAGAACGAAATAAACTGGAGCACACAAGTGCTAAAAAATGGCTGAACCACAAGCCTAAATTACGTCAAATGGGTGGATTCTACAAGATCCACAATAATACATATATATTGGAGCATAGTGCTCTCAACTAATCAATACTTGCTCTGAATGCCTGGCCGCAGCAGGAACACTACCAATAATTTACCGTGCGCCCCGTTCACTATGCACACGGATTTCGGATGTCTGACACCAAACAGCAGTACACAGCCCTTTTTATTTGGGAGAGAAGGCCTAATCCTGTCCCCACTGTGATCGCCTTTCACTGACTGAACCCAACAGTTAACCAATCAAAACCAAGCAAGATCGGCGATCACTCAACACTTCCTGGCATGCTGACACTTGGCATTTTAACTGTTTAAAGTTCAAAATGTGCTTGCTGCAGCTTAATTCCGCAGCCACAATATACATTTTATACAACAAAATTTAACTGTATGGTTTTAAACTTATCACCACATAACATACCTCCCCTCAGAAAAATTATGAAAGTTCATATTGATGAACTTTCAGCAAGTCTAATGACTAATCAATGATGATTTTCCAGTCATTGACCTACAGCGCCAAAACACAGTTCAACAGTTTGAGGCAATCACCAACTAGGCTAACCTGTCATTCTTAAGAGGTGCATACTGAGTAACTGTGCGTGCAAAGTAAAAAAAAAAATAAGCCTCATAAGAGGAGCTTCCACCTTTTCATCTTCAGGGCGACTCTGAAGCAAGAAAAGCACAGTTAACGAAGCCATGTTAGTGTAAAGAATAGAGTGAAACTAACCTATCACTCTTTTACCTACGACACCTATTTAGTTTTGGGTGATACTCTCAATATTTTATGAATCATCACAATGTCTGCTGAGATAATCAGATATATTATTTTCTCTTCCTCTGATGTGCCTGATTTCCAGGTTGTATTCCTGTAAAAATAAGCTCCACCTAGTGAGTCTTTGATTCTTGTTTTTGAATCTATGCAAGTATTTAATTGGGTTATGGTCTGAAAATACCTGCACAGGGAAACAACCTGTAGACATGTAAATCTCAAAATGCTGTACAGACAAAATCAAAGCCAGTGCTTCTTTCTCTACAGTTGAGTAGTTTCTTTGATGCTTGTTCAGCTTCTTTGAAAAATATGCTATGGGATGATAAACCTGACCTTGACCCAACTGCGAGATCCACGAACCGACCCCAACATCACAAGCATCTACAAATAATCTGAACTGTTTAATGTAATCTGGTACAGCTAGCACTGGAGCCTGCATCAATAATTGCTTCAAAGCATCAAATGACTCCTGACATTCTTTGGTCCATTCGAACTTTACACCCTTGCGCAACATATCTGTCAAAGGAGCTGACACTTCTGCAAAGTTTTGGCAAAACTTCCTGTAGTAACCTATAACTCCCAACACCTGACACGTGTGTCACGTCTTACAGTACTGCACCACATCACTATGAATACCTGGCCAGAAAAAATGCTTGTATATCCTATCCAGTGTTTTCCTAACACCCAAATGTGCAGCCATAGGTATATCATGTGCCAAATGCATTACTTCCTGTCTATATTCCTTTGGCAGCACTATTTGGTGAACTTCATTCCAAGTCTCATTGGCAGGAACTTCACTATTCCGCCATTTTCTCATCAACACATCATTGTTTACATAATAGCACCCTGGAACTTTCTTTGCCTCTTCCTGGGTCAAAGCATTATTCCAAGCAGCTTCAAGTGAAGTATCAGTTCTCTGATTGGTTACCAAGTCTTTCCTATTTAACCTAGTACCAGACTGACCACCACTGTCTTCATTATCCTATCATTACGATTTTTGTCACTGTCAAGTTTCAAAATTTTCTCCACTTTATTCTTTTGTGGTCTGCTTGTCACACAAGCGGGAAAAATACCTGGATGCTCAACTTGCAACTTTTCTGTGCTTTCATCCAAACCTGGCTGTAACCTTAACGTAGGTGTGACCTTCACCTTGGGACCTGCTATGTCATTCCCCAGGATCATATCTACTCCTTCCATTGGTAGTCGGGGTACCTTTCCCACTGTCACTAAACCTGTCAGATATTCAGATTCGAGCATATACTATATATTGGTACAAGCATGTCAGAACAATCAACCCCTTGAATATTGATAAAGGCCACCGGTTCTCCCCACTGGAACCTGGAGTTATCCACAACTAAACTTTGAGCACTCCCTGTGTCTCTAAGTATCATAACAGGACTTTTCTCCTGACCTTCACCTTTTGACACAACGCCTTCAGACTTAAACTCTCCATACATGTCTTTTACTGGCTCTTCCATGTGTGCTATTTCAGTAATGGGTGCTACATCCATCTGACTACCTTGTATTAAACCTACTGGCTTTTTGGCTCCTTGAGGTTTCAGCTCAGGGTGCAGTTTATAACACCTCTCTGTATCATGTGACCCTTCACAATAGGAACACTTAACCTTAGGCCTAAGCTCTGGGTACAAAAGTCAACACTTGTCCGTAGTATGAGACTTCCTACAATGACCACATCTAACTCTCCTGTTGGCACCTTCCTGGCCACCAGCTTTGTGAATATTTTGTTCATTTTCAGCATTTGGGTTCCTAGGCTTACCTTGTCCTTGACCTTGACCTGGGCCTTGGTTTGACTTAAACACACCTTGACCACTACCAGTTTTATACTGCTTGTGCGTCAAAGAATACTCATCAGCCGCTACTGCTGCATCCATAACCTTGTCATATTTATGCTCTTCAAGATACGTTTTAATATCCTGAGCTACAATCTGTTTGAAGTCTTCAAGAAAAACAGCAGCTCACGTAGCTTATCATAATCACCTTGCACATCAAGAGACGTAAGCCACCTATCAAGCAATGTAGTTTTCTCCCTTGCAAGTTCTACATGAGTAACATGTTGACTTTTCTGTAGTCGTCTGAACTTCAGCCTGTATGCTTCAGGGACCAACTCATACGCTTTCAAAATCTCCCGTTTCACAACTTCATAATCGTGAGCCTGTTCTGATGACAAAGCTGGATATGTGCTTAATGCTTTACTCCTCAACTTGCTCCACAGAAGAGTAGACCAGTGCTCTTTGGGCCATTTCAAATTTCCAGCAGCTCTTTCAAACGCCAAAAAATATTTATTCATATCTCTCTCCAGGAAATCTGGTACTAATTTGACATGAGCAATTTTATTAAAATGGTCAGAATCTGTCCTGTGTGACCTACTGCCCGCACGTAATTCAAGTTCACGCATTCGATATTCATGATTCATTTTCCTTTCTAAATCCCTTGCCTTTTTTTTCTCAGCTGGGAAAAAATCTAAATCATACAAGCACTTATTTACTTCCTGTACTAAAGCAGATTTCAATAACGTAGATACGAGAATGACGTCTTCCAGCTCTAAATGTTCCACTGATTGTTCTATGTCTGCCCGCTTTAATTTAGAAACAGACGTTCTTGTCAGAGGCTGTTCTAAAAAGTCAGCTGGATTGAAAAGAGACACCCTGAATTTGTTAATATAATATTCAGACAAAGCATGCACTAAACTGAATCACTTGTACTTGGTGCTGGCCCTGTCCGACCTAGTTCTTGTTGCATAATATTACACTCTTTTGAACTGGTTTTGTTTGGCACTTCATCACTGGGGAGGGTAAAATTGTGTGCGCTAAATGAAAGACCCTGTCTAAAGTCCTTTGTTCACGGCAGTACTAAATTCATTATCCCGGACGAGCCCCCAATTTCATGTTACGAGGTGCCTTTACCTAGCACGTCTTGCGCCAACCTGGCCCTCAATAACAGAAAGAAAATAGAAACGCTACACTTCAACTGCCGTGAACAGAACACAAAGACAAAGCTTTTTGTTCAAATATATATTCACTCACATTTTACACAAGAAAACACAGCATGATGGAAACTGGCAGTTCGTCTATAATGTCCATACATAAAGTGGTTGGCCGGGTCTGGTGTCCTGGCTTTTCAATCGACCTCCGGGCTGCAACTCAAAATCAAAGGGCAGTATCAGAAAAATAAAATAAAACCTAGAACATTATCTTGTAATTTTGTAAAAACCCGTTTTACATGGTCAGACCCAAACTGTGGTCTTAGTTTTTTCAATTTTCTGGTCTTATCAATTACCAAAAACAAGACATATTAATTTAAAGGATTTGCTGTGTAATCTCACGACAAACACTTGACAAATACCACACAAAACACCACATTGGAGAGCTTGCAAAGCTCTGACAAATATATATACACTAGTTTCCTCTCCAAAACTGGCTACATCATTTAATCAGTGAACCGCACAAGAGTCACTGATACAATAATGGAGCACACAAGTGCTCAAAAAATGGCTTAACTCGAAGCCAACCTTACTGAATTGGGGTAACACGCAAGATTCCCCGGAACGAAATAAACTGGAGCACACAAGTGCTAAAAAATGGCTGAACCACAAGCCTAAATTACGTCAAATGGGTGGATTCTACAAGATCCACAATAATACATATATATTGGAGCATAGTGCTCTCAACTAATCAATACTCGCTCTGAGCGCCTGGCCGCAGCAGGAACACTACCAATAATTTAACGTGCGCCCCGTTCACTATGCACACGGATCAGACATTTCGGATGTCTGACACAAAACAGCAGCACACAGCCCTTTTTTATTTGGGAGAGAAGGCCTTATCCTGTCCCCACTGTGAACGCCTTTCACTGACAGAACCCAACAGTAAACCAATCAAAACCAAGCAAGATCGGCGATCACTCAACACTTCCTGGCATGCTGACACTTGGCATTTAACCTGTTTAAAGTGTGCTTGCTGCAGCTTAATTCCGCAGCCACAATATACATTTTATACAACAAAATTTAACTTTATGGTTTTAAACTGATCACCACATAACAATATCAATATATATATATATATATATATATATATATATATATATATATATATATATATATATATTTGTATATATATGTATATATATATGTATATATATATATATATATATATATATATACGTTATATATATATATATATATATATATATATATATATATATATATATATATACGTTTGATCTTTTGATAACCTTTAGTTTCTCCATAAAGAGAAAATTAAGGCAATTTTGGCACACTTGATGCTTTTTTGAACAGAACGTTGGCCTCATAATATGCCTAGGTTAGACTGCCAAACCAGTGTGGTACTGCAGGAATATTCAGCCAAGCTCTGGTTCCGGTTTGCGGCCATTTTTCGGCGGATCAAGACCTTATTTCAGCATGACAAACAGGGGTGGGGTCAGGTGAGTGGTGTAACGAAATACAGATGCACGAAATCATGCGTTTTAATTCGATGTAGCCAGACAACATACTGCACAAGACATAAAGCTCCATAATTCTTCTCCTGTTTCGAAAGACTTGCCTGAGAAATCACATATATATGGTTGGTATGGTAAGGTGCAGTATGCTATGGTAAGGTCTGGTGTGGACCACAGTTTGACTGTACAGTCTGTTTATAGGCTAATGTCGTTTCGGGTCAGCTATTTCTCCTTACTTTTACAGGATCAATCCAAGCCGAAAGTTAACATGCTATATTTGCTCTATAATGATTGGAGTAATAGTGATTATATACAATACGCCAGGAGTGACGTGCTGAAGAAAGTGTTAGAAAAACACCTAAGGTGTTTCCTCATGACATTTAAGGAGTAACTAGGCAACGTTTTTCGAGAAGTGGGAAATATACATTGCTGGCGTGCACATGTTAAAAGAAGATGGGATGATAAAAAACATATTTACAAGGTCTGGCGTGCAGGCCCTGTTTGGTGGTTCACCCTTAAGTAGGTCAGATTAACATTATCTCAATTAATAAATTTCTTCCTGAAAATGACAGCAAAGAGATTCAAGAGATACAAACCATCAATATTCATCTTTACTACCAAATCAGGAAACAAATATCACTACTGACTTGAGATACGCAGCCACCCGTAAAGGAAAAAAAAGGTAAACACGACACCATTAAAAATTCATTATCGCTATACGTAATGTGACATTCAAATAGCATAGTGAACAACGTTATAATGTATGATTAGTTTCAGAAGGAGCAACACTAAATGTATTGCCAACTTCATGCCATGTTCCTAAAATTTTCTGGGAATTGGTGATATGATATGCTACTTCAAATATACCACTCTTTTGACTCTTCTCTCTCGGGATGAGTTGCCCAATGCTCTCATTTGACCATTTAGTGTTGATGTATATCGTCATCTCAGTATGATATTGTAGCATCTAGGCTTCAAGAGTTAAGCAGACACGTCCATCATAAACATGTCGCTAAACCATCCAAAGACACCCTTATGTAAAATGGAGTCTGTTGCAGTGTTTTATTTTAAATGTTTCGTCATTCGACAATGTTATGAATGAAAATCATAAAGTTTCCTATTATGATAGCATGTCTCAGGACAACATGTGTCCTTGGCATAGGGTGGACACAATTTGCCTATTCCATGTAAATAAAAGCTGTTGACTCTATGTTATTCTGTCAGGGACAGAGTTACTCATAGGTAGCACAAAATGAAGCTCTCTTTTACTGCTCTGTGTGGTTCACACAAATTCGTCATTAGTGTCACATATTTCGGGTCCAATGAGCCAAGCTGACAATTAACGTTATAGATCATGT
Source organism: Hermodice carunculata (assembly GCA_964020975.1). Taxonomy (NCBI): domain Eukaryota; kingdom Metazoa; phylum Annelida; class Polychaeta; order Eunicida; family Amphinomidae; genus Hermodice; species Hermodice carunculata. Next base: position 88,681,439 of record OZ026625.1, read on the forward strand.
GAAAGCCATGCAGCATAATTAGTTCATAAATTTAGGATCTGCAGTTGCGTGCAGTGTTCTTACTATATATGTATACAGATACAGTCAGGCCGCCTTTAACCGTCACTTGATAATTCGGCAACCTTGAAATTCGGCAGCAATGAGGTGTGAACTGGTTTCCCCCATTAATTTACTACATGATAATCTGGCACCCTTGGATTTCGTCAATGGCATGTTAATTGCAGAACTAAAGGGCTTTTTTGAATGTAATTTGCCTCTTTAATCCGTCTCTTGATATTTAAGCGAGCATATACTTTGCATTAATATACCTGATTGCACCGTACCGAAAAAAAAATCAACAATCACATGACGTGTTCCAAACAAGTTTCGAGTTGATTAGAGGTTTAATTGTTCCCGCCTTACATGGTTAAATTTCACTACAATGGCAACCCCAAGCCCGAAACTTGCGAGGGTCGATTTGGACCATGGTTAAAAAAAGGGATAGCTTGGGCCAAAGTGCTTCCACAAATTGTTTACAGGTGCTGGCAACGCACACGTCTGATTGCAAGGCAACAACCCAGTGACAAGACCAATGATCGTGACTTTGACCGTGATGATGAAATACCCTTGGCCGAACTGACTGGCCTGATGAACCAGCTACCCATTTATCTGTCAGACCGCATGTCTGCACGCCAGTTTGCAAACGTGGATAATGATATCGCTTTTGCAAAAGAAATAATAGAGGAGGATATTTGAGGAATGATAATTCCTCTCGAATCTAAGCATGCAAGTGACGACGAAACTTGGTGTTGCTTTGACAATCTCAAAACGGAAAAGGTTACAATAACTAAGGCACTAGCTTCTGTTGTCACCCTGTGATCATTTTTAGAATCCAATGAGGGATTTTGTGATAACGACGAACCAAAAGCTTGGCGCATCGTAGAACAGTTAACAGATTTGAAACCGGAGCGCAGTAAACAAAAAAGATTTCGGATATCTTTGTGCTAAAATAGGCAATTAAAAGCAAATTATGTCCAAATACGTGTGTGAGATTAACATAAGGGTTGAGACATTTATGCGTGCTGGCTCCAGTTATTTTGAACGTAACATTAATTGTACATATAGATATGAACACTGAATTTCTTTTTCTATAATTTGCACGTTTCGCCATTGAAATTATGATTTATAAAGCTCATAGGAACGCTTATAGCAGAAAAACCGTTCTGGCCATTATCTCAATTACTGGAATTTTTCGTTTTTGTGTGACTTCTCCGGCATACCCTAAGCTATCTTGTCCATGCTACATAACATTCAATAAGACGCCTGTATGTTCTTTACAAGCCACTCTTTAGAGCAGCTGATATAGAACAAATGTGTATACAATGTAGTGCGCTGCCCTGTGCAGCTCTTATCCTTCCTGGAATTACAACGTACATGCTGGAAACTTTTCCTTAGAACTGGGAACAAGTAGCTGTATGTTCAGGCATGGCATGCTGTCAGCTATATCACCGATAAACATTTAAGTGGAGATGCATTAAATTAGAGACTCAGTGTCCGATAACAGGGGATGTTAATCATTTGCTTTGTCTACCATATGGATATAGTAGGTACCCTCCTGTCCTTATCAGCTTGATAAGCATAATGTGCATGCTAATGAGCAGATAAAAGCTTAACATGGACCCCACATTGTACCTGACCTGACCTTTCATCTACTAGAAGTATTGCGCTTTCCTGCTTGTAAAGCAGTGTTTGCATCATGTATATCGGGGAGTGGAGCGAGTATTCACTGACAACTGACAACAGCAACAACGTTTGGACGCAACAACAAAAGGTCCACAGGGATACGTATAATTCTCACTTAAATCAACCTGAGGTAAAGTGGGAGGATTTGACACCACAAGGAAGCCGATAACAGGAAACAATTCTCCTTAGGATGTACACAATTGGCCTAGACAAAGCAAAGCACAGTATATTAAGCAGCGCAATGTCGAGCAGTTGTATGGTGAAAAATGGTGTTAGAGAGTGCAACACTCCAATAGACATGATAAGCAAGACTGAGGGGAAAGTGCTCCCACAAATGTCAATTACAACGTTGCAGAAGGCGTTAGAGTTGTTCGTTTTTCTGGAAGTGCGTTGTTTGCTTCTATGAACAGTTATGATACATGAAACATTACCTGAGAGATTCCATACTATCAACAGTGCTAAAACTAGAATATAAAATGTTTTTAGTGCTACAAATGTATTGTCAGTCGAGGACAATATAAGGGGAAAACATATTGATGTAGTAATGGGGTGTAAATGTAGTATATCACGTGGTCCCAGGGAAAGTACTATGCCAATGGCAGGGAGGCACATTGTAATGATCTTGATGATTGTAGGAAGGACTACATTCGAAGGTTCGAACTGAAAAATTAAGACAATCGCTATGAATCGCTCCAAAGTAAGGACAGCATGGATAGACGACAAACCCATTATACAACATGAAGATATTGTTCTGCTCAGAACACACCATTTTCCTGTCAACCAGTAGTTTCTAATAATTACGTAATCACCCCCAAACATGTAATCAAAGGCCCCAATGATGTATATGTACATGCAGAGTAATGTACTTTCAAGCAGAATAAACAACTGTAAAAACTGTATGAAGTGTAGTTTTCTTATGCAGAGGATGATGCTTGCAGGAAAAGCTATCAAGATAACACCGAAAGTGGTTAAAGACATAATAAGTAAACGTGTATGCTTTAGCGGGAGTAGTTGTCTGCACATATGCTGTTTTTCTGTGTGTGGATAGCAGTGGTCAACGCAGGCAGCTATACAACAAAGTTCAAAATGGTTGCTCTGTAATTCTTTCAGTTCTTTCAGGTTTTGCCTAAGATCCACATGGATTTCAAAGCTACTTAAACAGTTTCCGCTGATATTCAATTTTTGTATACTTTTAGAATCACGAAAAATGCCACTTTGCAACTCTATTAGATGGTTATTGGCCAGGTCCAGCAATTGTAATGCAAATAATCCAACAAATGAATCAATGTCAACATGTTGAAGCTTTGTGTCATATAAGAAGAGCTTGGAAAGCATATGCAACTTGAAAAATGTGTATCCATACAAGCATACTAGTCTATTCCTTGATAAGTTAAGTCTAGTTATCCATTTGAGATCTTGAAACGTCTTGGGGGAAATGATGGTTAACAGATTATTACCAATATCAAGCTCATGGAGATTTGGCATTGCTGCAAATGAACGGTGTTGGATTTCTCGTATAACATTACAACTTACATCCAAGCGAAATAGGAATGGATAAGTAGAAACAGGAAACTTGAGCAGACTTAGGTGGTTTTCTGAAAAAAATATGACTCTGTAAGCTCCTTCAGCATTGGGTATACTTGTCATGTTGAGACGCAAGCACTGTAATGAATGTCCTCGGCATGTACATTGTGACGGACATTCGTCAACTTCGCATAATAGTTCATCATCAAGGGAAACCATGCAATGTACGTCCCCATCGCAAACTTCAGATGTGTGGAGGCAGGTCTTCATGTTTCTGCATCGAAAGTAATATGGGCAGTGTACCCTGCTGCACATTTGTTCTTCAAACCCCCCAAAACAGTCCCAAATCCCATCACATATTTTCCGAACTGGAATACAGTATGATCTGGGGCATTTGTATGTTGTGGTACATTCCATGTATCGACAGTTTGCCAAATGCTCTCCATTGGAACAAAATTTTACGTTGGATTTCCCATCCACATCAAGTAAGCATTTAAACGCTCTCGGGTAACAAGGTGAGCCAGACCAATGTGAACAAGGCAACCAATTCAGGTCTTTACACAACTTGGGGTGCAATCTGCCAAGCAGGAATGCTGCAGTGGTTGCATTGGCCTTGTTTTGAATAACTTCAGAATGTCGTTCCAATGTGGTGAAAGTAAAATTCCTACCATTGACCGAACACACAGTTTCATCTGATTTGTCCACACAGTCGCTAATTCCATTGCATAGTTTTGACATTGGCACACAACCGGAGTCAAGACACTGATAATACAGTGCTGTGCAATGACAAAATTCATGCTTGCAGAAGTTGACGCAAAACAAAATTCCCGGATTTGTTTTGTTATGTAGCTGACAAACTGAACTGCAGTTTACTTCATCCGACCCAGTAGGCTCAATGTCGGTACAATCTGAAATCCCATCACATACATTATGCCCGGGTATACATTCCATATCTAAACATTGATAGTGACCTGGCAAACATATAACAACAGAATTATGTTTGTTTTTTGTGCACAATACCCCATGGCCCGTTTGTGAGTTCAATTGGGAATAGCGCATGGTTGCATTAAAGAATATTGGAAAGAAACCCTGAAGTGAATCAAATTTATCTAATAAAGAATTGTGATCATCGGGCTCCACAGGTAATACAACAGGGTTCAGTGTTGTACTTACAATCGGTTTTAATGCATCTGCTATACCTGGAAAGTTTATAATAAAACTTATCCATACTCGAGAATCAACATTGAACCAATTCCAGCTGTTGATAAGGTTCAGAAAGGTGACTGAATTTATTTCTAATGAAGACTTCGAATACTTATAACATCGGAGATAACCATGCCAATAGATGACAGAACGACGATTTGGTGTCGACGTCTCACCATACGCATGTTGCGCTATGCCATATGTCCAATATTCATATATATTCAATGATAAATGTAGCAAATTTCCATCAATGATGGCAACGTTGCTGCTGAATTGTGAACAGATGGCAACTGATAGTTCTGATTTTATAGTCATAGATTTATTTATGTAAAGCATAACACATCTGTTACCCGCCAATACCCAATGTTTGGAGCATTTTTCACTTGCATTTAAAGTTAAGTGTTTCGTTCCCCTCTGTACAAAAGGGGTAGATTTCCTTTGTCTTTGGCATATATAACCAACATTTTGGAATGACACATGGCATGGTATTAACATCCAATTTGAATACCCATGGCTATTGCACATGGACATTGATCCACATCTATTTTGACTATCAAATAGATTGTTCACGTTATAAATAAAATGTTTCCTGACATACATTGACCTTGTAAAACTGTGCAGGGCGTATACAGTGTCACAGTCATGGTGAACTTTATTTGACATCCATTCAGAATAAGTGGCAAAATTTCCATCTATCCAAGTATATTGATGGTCCTGGAAACAAAAAATGGCAAAACCGTACAGAGACAAAGATGAAGAATTTAACAACTAGGTGCTACAGATTTTGCAACACAAAAGCAAATGTCTCACGATGAAACAGCTTTTGCCTCTGGAGACAAGTAGTCCGCTGATATGATTGCATGTATACACTATACTGTACTCAAAAGGGATGGGGAATAGCTGAAGATCCAAATTAACAACACGGGAAGATATTCTATTAGTGTTTTCATATTAATGTTGAATAGTAACCATGGCCTGAAGATCCACCACGCCAAGACATAAGCCAAAATGTGAGCTATGCAATACATGCTATGGCAAAGTTGACCCCAAATGAGGCAAAGGTCTCTTGTGATTCTTAAGTTATCACGATGAAATTGAATCTTTCAGAATCCTACACAGTTGGCTTTTTTGACCTTGAAGCAGGTAAAAGCCAGTTGTATGCAATCATATTGAAGCTCGCCATTAGAGGGTTCCGCACACCAAAGTTGATTCAGGTAGCTTAGTTATTTTTAAGTTATCACAAAGAGAATAAATATGTTATAAACCTGACAAATAGGACCTGTGTGACTTTGGTGGAAAGTTAAGGTTGGTAATATGCTATCCCAACCACACTTTTCGTAAGTGGGCCGCACACACAATTATGTTGACAGGGCTCTTTGTATTTTCAAGTACTTACTTTATATTGCATCTCAGCCTAAAATTCAAACTGAATTATTATTCAAAATAGCTTATACTTAGGCAAAAATGTTTTTGCTTTACTGACCATTACTTGTTTGACGATTCTTTTACAATATACTGACAAACACGACAGGCATTTTTTCCACGTTATCAAGTTTTAATAAAAGCGATAAAATGTTTATAAGTCTGCTTTTGTCGTGAAGAATAGGAAGCACAATGATAAATGTTCATGTGACATATAATCTTTATCGGCATGGTCACAATGTATATAATATGTATACGTTCTGCAACCTGCAGAAATTGTATACCAAATTATTTGAAACAGTTATGCCTTTATCTATTGTCTATATCTTCAAGAATTCACATACAGAAGAGAGAAGACACTGCGTCCAAACCTGAATGATGTTAGCATAGTGTTCAAAGCTACCATATGCAACGGTATAAAGTAAATACCAGTGTATATATATATATATATATATATATATATATATATATATATATATATATATATATATATATATATACATATATACATATGCATATATACATGTATGTATGTATGTATGTATGTATGTATGTATGTGTGTGTGTGTAAAATACCTTAGCAAAAACACGACAGATTACTATATTATTGTGTGATAAAATATAGAAACATTACAGCCAAATTTTGCAGATTACATTACTTTCAATACTGTAATGAGTACCCCTCAACACAATTAGGGTATGATAATCAAATAGAATATTATTTAGATATAGTCAATACTGAGGTAAATATAGTTTACTTGTGGGTTGTACTGCGAAGTCAACAATATAATAGGTATTATAAATTAATAACCCTAATACAGATTACTATAGTATATACCTGAAGAAAAGTAGAATTCTATAGACAGACATCAAAGAATTTGTTAACAGTAAACTGCTTAAAAATAAAGCAAACTTTAGTATATTTACTATAGTAATACTATAAAAAATTATAAGGCTGTAGGCTCTCCTGATCATAGTGATGTGGGAAGTCAGGGTAATAATAATAATAATAATAATAATAATAATAATAATAATAATAATAATAATAATAATAATAATAATAATAATAATAATAATAATAATAATAATAATAATAATTAATAATAATAAAAACAAAACACTCCACGGCCTCTAAAAAAAAACAGTTTGGCTTGCACTTCTGGCTCATTGTGCAACATCCCTGTTTGTTTGCTTCAGTGCATTGCTCGGCAGTGCTATCGTGGCCAGCCCGAATTAAGTACCATATTTGGATTGATGACCCCGTTACCTCGAATGAGTTTCCAAATATGGACATTATCGTTAAATTTGACTAACTTATACAGCAAAAATATCAACACGCATCACCTTATCCAATTGAAACAGAGGCTCTGAGTATACTGGAATAGAACAGACTTTGGTCTTTCCCACAGTACCAAGCATTCCAGACATTTGTAAACAAATATCCACGGCCCTACACCATCGCGGGATTGCCAACTGACATGCCCCCCCCCCCCCCTCGGGCATGTACTAATCTTTTCCTCCTTTACGGGTCGACTTGGTGCCCAACATGTTATCTCTGTGCGTTATAAGACTGCATATGCGAAGCTGGGGTTGAGGGGGAAAGTGGGTTGGGGTGGAAACCAAACAAATAGTCATTAAATTATACATGGCCTTTTGAGGTCGTAGCCTAATAAATAGTTCAAGCCATGAGCAGATGAAATGCCGTCATTCCGCTCTGGACAGGGATACTGCTCATAGCTCAGACGATCAGTGTTACTTCACTTACTTCACCTGTAAAAGCACTCTTGATATGTTTACTTTCTCATCGTGAAAGTTTTTTATCCGTTTGAATAACAACACATATTAATGGTGAGTTACATCTTACTTGGAAAACTCTCCAGCTTTCCATAGGAATAAACAAAGTTTGATGGTTTTTCTTTTCATCATCCAACTGAAAGATACAGGAAAAAATATCAGAATTTCTAACATCTAACAAAAGTAGCATTTACACAAATCAACTGGGTACATTATTACTACTTCCATTCAGCAAGTAGTGCAATTTTAAGGTTTTTAAAACGCCCCATAATGATTTGTCTGTGGCTTTATTTTCCATCTTATAGGTTTAACTGGTCATCACAATGGGGGGCAACATTTGTTTGATCAACGTTTTTGGGGTCAACCTCATGCTAAGGTCAACACTAAGCTTTGGTTAACAATTTGTTTTTTAACACCATGTTTAGGTCAAGATTTTTGATCAACATCATCTTCATGTCACTATTTTACAGATCAACACCTTTCTAGGTCAATACACTGTCAAAACAGCACAAATATCTCAGCAGCATATTTGTCAGCATCATAATATTTCAACGTGGGAGGAGGTCGTAAACGAGTTGCAGGAAAAACAAAATACACGACTTGATAAAGAAATTCATTGAAAATATGATAGATGAAGAGGAAGACATAGAGTGAAAAGAAGACATGCAAGTGACTTTGAGGAGGAGGGGAAGGAGAAAGAGCAAGAGGTCAGGAAGAACAGGAGGAGGAGGTTGTGGTTACTATAATAATATATACTGAATAAATCACAAAATAAACCACTGAAGTCCATTCCACAAATGTATCATTGCTCTAGTGGAAAGCGTTTTTCCAAGGAATGTAAACCTGTATCTCATATTTTGGCAAGATCATCTACTGATTTGTCCAGGGATGTGCTCCCGAACTGGAAAGAAAGTAGAAATAAGAGAGAGCCTATTGAAAAGGAAATATATTTTCCATTCCATCAGGGATACAACATAATTTCTGAACTTTTGTTTTCCCAAGGGGTTGGAATATCAAATGTGAGTCAAATCTGCTGATGTTATCCATGATCACTGGTACACATGGTTGGAACTTGATGTTTCAATTACAAGCATTTTGGGCTGCCCCCCCCCCCCCTCCTAACCACTTGCATAACAATGATTGCACAGTTTGTCTTCTGGCAGTGGTTTGGTACAAATATGACACGCTTTTGATCTCATCATAGGTGCTGCATGGTTTAATTGTTATAATATGTCAGATTCTTCTTGGATTATATTGTCGAAGAAATGGTCCATCACCATTTGAAATAATTTGATGCGTCATATTTCTTTAACCTAACACGAGAAGGTGTAAAATTGTTAATGGCGAGCACCTAGATATAGTAATTGTAGGTAAACGAGTCCATACACGTCGCGTGCCCTTCTACATTGATTCGCAGCTTTTCCTGTTTTGGACTCTAATTTTCCCTATTTTGAACCAAATAATTGGGATCATCAGTATTGAATATTTTGAGGGGGTGTATAATGCCATAAGGATCATACATACACCAAACTAGTATCTATTCTGGTAGGTGACGAACTGCATATCAACTCTTTACTGCTGGACAAAGCCTACGTCAGATGCCCTTGCTGTCTTTGTTTTTACATAGGGTCACTTGGTGTTGTGATAGGTACACTGTCACCAAAGGACACTTTGTGTGCATGACACACCAGAAGAACATGGCTGCTGATGACAATCCAGATTTCAAATCCTACAAAATTGCCTGAAATATACCAATCATATCAGAACACAAACACTTTGGTGCTTGTAACAAAAGTACATATGTGGATGCTTTTGTCAAAAGCCTAGACAACATATTCCTTATAATTGTGCCAATGTTTGGGCAAAGCTCGACCATGAAAATATTGACACTCTTATTGGACTCACTATAAAATGAAATCTGTCTCTGTTGTTGTTATTTGTATGTAACAGCGCGATTGTTGGAAGGCAATTTTCATGACGTCGCGATAGCCACGTCATGAGAAAAATACCTACCAATAACCACGCTGCTCCATGCCAATGACAACAACAGAGACAGACTTCATCTTTTATATTTTGTTCATATAAACATTAATACCAGAATTAAATTTGTCATGAATGTTTGTACGTAAAAGTTTTGACAGCCACTGCGAAGGACCTGTGCTTTATCAGTGGGAGGAGCTATGGTCTTGGTCAGCCGCTTGTTACGTAGCAAAATAACAACAGAAAAAACAGAAAGAAATAGTTCCAAATAACAGCTCAATTGTATTACCACAATTATGCAAAAAAACACTGATATAAAGTATTTGGAGGTAATGAGACATTACAATGTCAAGTTTCAAGCAATAATTATAATTTATATTCCCTCTGAAAGACACACGCAAATTTTCCTGCGGCGGAAGTTTATGTGTTTATATGACGGTGAAGAGGCCACAGTTTGAATTAAAGTTGACCCAGTTTACATGCAGGATGGAGGATTACACATGGCCATGTGGAACGTGCAGTTATCGAAAGTGGGATTGGCGAAGAATCCTTCATTGTAATCATCTTGCTTTGTAACAGAAAACACAGAGGAAGTTTTAGTGGACGGATTAACGTTAGAGGGAAAGGCTACAGTTCTTGCCAAACAGGAAGTCACAACTGGTACCAGTTGTTGACAGGACGTTGAACATGGTGAAACTGGTGTATGGTCATGAGTGTCACGGTCAACCAAGTCAGTGGCAGCACCGAGCTGTTTAATGTCCCCGCCACTCACTTATTACTTTTCTGAATCTGCCACTGTCATTACTGGTACTAGTAACGCTGGCAGAAGTGGCAGCTTCAGCAGAATCACTTGTGGAAGTGGCCGGGAGATTCAGTGCTGCTTCAGCAAGTTGTCTATCCATTTGCTGCAGTGGTATGCTTTCGGCGGTGGATGAAGCCAATTCAACCAACTGGTTTATATCAATATAGTAGATTATTCTCGTCAGAGTCAAATAATCCATCAAAGAAACCTGTGACTTCCAGGATTTCCGTGTCCATTTCGAAAGTTCCATACTCCATTGTGCTGACTGTAACCAAAGAAGCGCTTTGCCTTTGAACTAATCACGATGTCTTTGACGAGTCAAGCAGACGATTATTTCAACTGGAAGACAGTATGAGGGGCTCATGGGACTCTCACAATTTTTGGTCAATGAAGACTGTTGCGTCATTTTTATTTATTTGAATTGTCTATCTGGACCATTTATTTCTTTATTATATATGAAATCAAATGGTTTACATTTCACGTGCTTGTGTTTATAGTATTTAGTCCGGATTATGTCCACTGTGAGGCGCTTGGTTGCCAAGATTGGAATGTGAAAGTAGTCCCCAGTTGACGATATCATTATGGGGCAATAGGCACTGGCACGTGCCATTCTGTATATGATGTTACCATCGACTGACGAAAGCAAAATTTGTTCTTATTGTTTCAATGCTTACAAAAACTCAAAATATAAAAATAAGGCTTTGATTGAGCAGGCTTTTTCCCAGTCTCCTGAGAAAAAGACCATCAACACATTTTTTAAACATTTCATTGTGCCAAATATATATTTTTGGGATTGAGTATAATCAACAAGATCCTTTGTGAAGAGCTGAAAAGGTGTGAAGTGTACGTTACCCACTCAATGAAGGCAAGAATACGGACTCTCATTCAGTCATGGACCCTACAGAGATTGCTAAAAACTATCCCTGCCTTGCCAAATATGATCCCGAGAATATGTGTTCTTCAAAAAGAGCACCACGCGCTAACAAGGACATAAAAGCACTCAAAGAGCAGATGACAAAAGTGATGAGAATAAACGGTGATAAACATAGAGATCATACTGAGCACTCACAAATAGTACGGTTGCCCGAATGTGTTGGACAATGATGTTTTGGGCAGTGATATATCCATCGTGGAGATAGATTACATCTATACAAGTTTATGCAAAAGCAACTGGGAGCTCTATCTGTCCATGTCAAAATGGAAGGACTTTAAGAAAACCAAAAGGGCTATATCCCATGAGGACAATTGTGTGCTTAACTAGGCTTTTGTTAGTGACACCTTAACACAAGCAGCCTCATGGGGTAAATGCCGAAGTTGATCTCCCCACAGAAATTAAGTTCTTGAAAAATAAAGTACTCCCAAAAGTACATAAAAATGCTGCTCAAACATCCAGGCATATACAGGCAGCAAGACAGGCAACCCAGTGGGAAATGTATATTGGAGGGGTTGCAACTAACTGTACTGTCAGCGACCTATGAGAGCATAAGAGAAAGAAAGGCATTAAACACTTAATAAACCTCCAGCCACTCTATGAGATATCAGACTCGAAGACTCTCCATCCATCTGTCAATAGTACTGATGCAGACAAAATACTCAATAAGGAGAACTGGCCGGCTGGCATTACATTGATATCTTTTCATAAAATAAAGTATGGCAAGAAAAATCAGCCCCATCGCCGAAAGTGACATGGTCCCAGTGAAGTTAAACCAGCAACAGGTAACCACCCCTCTAGGATACACAGCCGAGTTTTTGAGGACCAGAGTTCCCCTGATAACCTTGAGTGGCAAAGGTGCCTGTGGGGAGATCATGGCTTGGAGGGCTGGGAAAGACATAGACTACCGCGGGGAGACTGTGGCCATGAAGACAAAAACTTCAATTACCACGAATGGTGATGACTATTACATGGAACCCAGTTCCTGAGTATGATTGATACAGGACATGCCCATACCAACCCAAAGAGGAATATTTACGCTAATAAGTACAGAAAACATGACCCATATTCATAAATCCCGAACCCAACAATGACAGCAAAGCGATTCCAGAGTTACCAAGCATCAACATTTATCTTCCAATACCAATGTGAAGAAACAAATTTCACCCCTGACTTGAGACAGGCAGTCACCCATATAAGGCAACTGGTGGTTTTAAACCGGTTTCTCAACCTTTGAAACATTCTCCATTAACTTCAGACTATAGTGTTGACAAAATGTATAGGCCTAACCACTCAAAACCCAAAGTTTTATTATTTCTGCCAAAGATTGAAAGAGACCTGGTAAGCCTATCACTCTTTAGTTCTTCTGACCTGTCAGACAGCTGAGTTTACAGCAAAAGAAGAAAATAGGCCTACATCGTTTTTGTGATATTAATGAATCTGGAACATTATAAACACACACTACCTACATTCTAAGAGAACAACAACTTTAAGCCATTTATCTGCAAAGTGTTCAAACAGTCATGTGACGATGTGATAATGGGGTAAGATTAGCGTAGCCTAGTGAGACCTGGCTTATCGATAGTTCCCAACTTTCCCAAAATAATAAAAATATGTTAATATACTTTAAAAGAAAAAACTGGGATATCTGATATACCTGCTGGTTGCAGAGGTAGACCATATGGCGGTGTGAGCATAGTTTGTAAACTTGTTCAGGGTACATTAGAGAACTGGAAACAAGTTCAGACGGTACTATAGCTGTTGCACTTGAGTACAATGCAGGAAACACAGTCAAGATTATTGTTAACACACACACACACACACACACACATATACATACATACATACATACATACATATATATATATATATATATATATATATATATATATATATATATATATATATATATATATATATATATATATATATATATATATATATATGCCTTTTTACCAGTCTAGTAAGTATATACAGACAGAAACGTTTATTGAAACTATTGACTTTTCACATTCGATCATATACAACTATTCTAAAGTTGCTCCTGTTGCTTTGATTTGAGATGTAAATTTTCAGTTTACAAGGACTGTCAAATTGGTACATAACTGGTATAAACAAAGGGGATACTGCCCTCATAGCAACCTTCTGTATAACTAGAAGCTAATGAGCTAGTGACAGTATGTTTTGCATTCAGACAGAGTCTGGATTAAACTAATTTCTGTCATACTTCAAAAATGTGCACATGGATGGATCCTATGTTTGTTCTACAATACTGCTTCCCCTCTGTTTAGTCTTGTAAGACCATCCCTTTGGAGCATGGTAATGTCAGTGATCATCTTTAATTCTGCTGCAAAATATTCTTACAACCTGCTTCGAAAGCATCGGTTTACAATGAGAAGTATAGTTTCAGTAGTTGTAAAGAGTATTGTCCTGCAAACTAGAGGAATCCCTGTACAAACTGAAATGTACAATAAGTTACAAAACAATAAGCTAGAGGATCTTGAGCTACTTTACCTACATGGCATTCCTGGTCAGGTAAGGCAACAAGTTGCTGGTGATTGTGCAACGAGGTTGAGTCGGAGCATGCATTAGTCAGCAAAAGAAGCGGGTTGTGTCCAAAAAGAAAATTTCAAACCTAAGACATATTTGTGTCCTCATTTGTCGCAAATAAGGGACAAAAAGTGATTCTAGTGAAAATTTGTGGGTAAACAATTGTAAGCCATGTGGGGGGATCGTTTTTGAATGTTACAATAGTGTTTAAAAGCTTCTTAGGCAAATGTGCCATGCATCAGTATCAATTCCCTATATGCTCATGGTAAGTTATCCAGCTTTTTGAATGCCCTAGGAGTTACGGAGTGTAAAATAGTTACCTCTAGTTTGGCTCCTATAGTTTTTTTTAGCATCTTCGAAAAGTATCACGCATAATGCAAATGCCAGATTTATTGTCTCACATATTAAACCAGGCTCCATTGAGAAAATCATTGATTCACTGAAGTATAACTCGTCACCAGGGTATGATAGGATTGCCACTGAACTTATTCAGTTTGGTAAATCTGATTCACTATGTAATCTGCTTGTTTGTGGTTATACTAAGATCGTTTCATACACTGTGGTCCCTACGATGTTCTCAGTTGGTGTCGTATTTCAGATATTAAAGAAGCCAGCTTCCTTATATGACTAACAATTAGTACCAATTCCATTGAGTCCTATTTTCCAAGATGAAGGAGCAGATTATGCATCCTGAAGATGATATATGTGCAACTCAGTTCGGATTTAGAGACGTTCACAATACATATTTTGGCTGCAAGCTACTCAATGAAGCAGTACCATATTGTGGGAAATATTCGCCAGTCTTTATATGTTTTGTGTATGGAGAGCGCCGCTTCGGTTCAGTATGACGCGATGCCCTTCTATTCAAATTACATAGAATCCTGTCTGCCGAGTTTTGGGTGTTTGTTTATAAAGAGTACAAGTGTCTCTCAGCAGTCATTAAATGGGATTAAAAATGAGGTTAGGAAAGTAAAAAGTACACAAGCTACTTTAGTAAAACATTTTATGTAGCTAAGTAGCATGCCACACCATAACAACTTGCTCAAGACCCTAAAGTTACCCAGGATATATGCCCCCCCCCCCCCCCCCGTCGGGCATGTACTAATCTTTTCCTCCTTTACGGGTCGACTTGGCGCCCAACATGTTATTTCTGTGCGTTATAAGACTGCATATGCGAAGCTGGGATTGACGGGGAAAGTGGGTCGGGGTGGAAACCAAACAAATAGTCATTAAATTATACATGACCTTTTGAGGTCGTAGCCTAATAAATAGTTCAAGCCATGAGCAGATGAAATGCCGTCATTCCGCTCTGGACAGGGATACTGCCCATAGCTCAGACGATCAGTGTTACTTCACTTACTTCACCTATAAAAGCATTCTTGATATGTTTACTTTCTCATCGTGAAAGTTTTTCATCCGTTTGAATAACAAAACATAATACTTGTGGGTTACATCTTACTTGGAAAACTCTCCAGCTTTCCATAGGAATAAACAAAGTTTGATGGTTTTTCTTTTCATCATCCAACTGAAAGATACAGGAAAAAATATCAGAATTTCTAACATCTAACAAAAGTAGCATTTACACAAATCAACTGGGTACATTATTACTGCTTCCGTTCAGCAAGTAGTGCAATTTTAAGGTTTTTAAAATGCCTCATAATGATATGTCTGTGGCTTTATTTTCCATCTTATAAGTTTTACTGGTCATCAGAATGGGGGGCAACATTTGTTTGATCAACGTTTTTGGGGTCAACCTCATGCTAAGGTCAACACTAAGCTTTGGTTAACAATTTTGTGTTTAACACCATGTTTAGGTCAACATTTTTGATCAACATCATCTTCATGTCACTATTTTACAGATCAACACCTTTCTATGTCAATACACTGTCAAAGCAGCACAAATATCTCAGCAGCATATTTGTCAGCATCATAATATTTCAACGTGGGAGGAGGTCGTAAACGAGTTGCAGGAAAAACAAAATACACGACTTGATTAAGAAATCCATTGAAAATATGATAGATAAAGAGGAAGACATGGAGTGAAAAGAAGAAATGCAAGTGACTTTGAGGAGGAGGGGAAGGAGAAAGAGCAAGAGGTCAGGAAGAACAGGAGGAGGAGGTGATGTTTACTATAATAATATATACTGAATAAATCACAAGATAAACCACTGAAGTCCATTCCACAAATGTATCATTGCTCTAGTGGAAAGCGTTTTTCCAAGGAATATAAACCTGTATCTCATATTTTGGCAAGATCATCTACTGATTTGTCCAGGGATGTGCTCCCGAACTGGAAAGAAAGTAGAAATAAGAGAGAGCCTATTGAAAAGGAAATATATTTTCCATTCTATCAGGAATAGAACATAAATTCTGAACTTTTGTTTTCCCAAGGGGTTGGAATGTCAAATGTGAGTCAAATCTGCTGATGTTATCCATGATCACTGGTACACATGGCTGGAACTTGATGTTTCAATTACAAGCATTTTGGGCTGCCCCCCCCCCCCCCCCCACTAACCACTTGCATAACAATGATTGCGCAGTTTGTCTTCTGGCAGTGGTTTGGTACAAATTTGACACGCTTTTGATCTCATCATAGGTGCTGCATGGTTCAATTGTTATAATATGTCAGATTCTTCTTGGATTATATTGTCGAAGAAATGGTCCATCACCATTTGAAATAATTTGATGAGTAATATTTCTTTAACCTAACACGAGAAGGTGTAAAATTGTTAATGGCGAGCACCTAAATATAGTAATTGTAGGTAAACGAGTCCATACACGTCGCGTGCCCTTCTACATTGACTCGCAGCCTTTCCTGTTTTGGACTCTAGTTATCCCTATTTTGAACCAAATAATTGGGATCATCAGTATTGAATATTTTTGAGGGGGTGTATAATGCCATAAGGATCATACAGACACCAAACTAGTATCTATTCTGGTGGGTGACGAACTGCATATCAACTCTTTACTGCTGGACAAAGCCTACATCAGATTCCCTTGCTGTCTTTGTTTTACATAGGGTCACTTGGTGTTGTGATAGGTACATTGTCACCAAAGGACACTTTGTGTGCATGGCACACCAGAAGAACATGGCTGCTGAACTCAATCCAGATTTCAAATCCTACATAATTGCCTGAAATATACCACTCATATCAGAACACAAAGACTTTGGTGCTTGTAACAAAAGTACATATGTGGATGCTTTTGTCAAAAGCCTAGACAACATATTCCCTATAATTGTGCCAATGTTTGGGCAAAGCTCGACCATGAAAATATTGACACTCTTAATGGGCTCACTATAAAAATGAAATCTGTCTCTGTTGTTGTTATTTGCATGTAACAGCGCGATTGTTGGAAGGCATTTTCCATGACGTCGCGATAGCCACGTCATGAGAAAAATACCTACCAATAACCACGCTGCTCCATGCCAATGACAACAACAGAGACAGACTTCATCTTTTATATTTTGTTCATATAAACATTAATACCAGAATTAAATTTGTCATGAATGTTTGTACGTAAAAGTTTTGACAGCCACTGCTAAGGACTTGTGGTTTATCAGTGGGAGGAGCTATGGGCTTGGTCAGCCACTTATTACGTAGCAAAATAACAACAGAAAAAACAGAAAGAAATAGTTCCAAATAACAGCTCAATTGTATTACCACAATTATGCAAAAAACATTGAAATAAAGTATTTGGAGGTAATGAGACATTACAATGTCAAGTTTCAAGCAATAATTATAATTTATATTCCCTCTGAAAGACACACGCAAATTTTCCTGCGGCGGAAGTTCATGTGTTTACACGACGGTGAAGAGGCCACAGTTTGAATTAAAGTTGACCCAGTTTACATGCAGGATGGAGGATTCAACATGGCCATGTGGAACGTGCAGTTATCGAAAGTGGGATTGGCGAAGAATCCTTCATTGTAATCATCTTGCTTTGTAGCCCCAAGGGACCTCCCCTCGCTCTGTTAAGCTTGTGGGTGGGTCCCAACTCGACTCCGCTTCAGCCAGGTAGTTGACCCTTCTAACCGAGATATCTCCCGTACTACGGCATGCCCCAACGAAATCCACCCACCGTTTTATTCCTTAGGGTGGTGGCGCGCCGGGCGCTATATAATCGGATATGTTAGAGCAATATAATATGCGATATTCCATGCATTTACAGGCTAACCGGAGAATTCGTCTGTTTTTGCCGGCCATGACGGTTGACCAGTTATGCGTCTACGCATGCGTGACCGGAAAAATGCGAATATCAACAGACCACCGTGTGTGAGGCGCGCCACAACAAGGATGAACGGAGGAGATTCTTCACCAAATGCGGGCAACTGCTTTATAAAATGCAGGCAGCGGAATTATATCGCCGTGAATATATTAACGTAATGTGAATAAAAAACTATGACAATGTCTGGCGGACATGTAACAAATATTTGCAGGTAATTTGGATACAATACAAAATTCAGTATTAAAAGATACGATGGAAAAAGGTACAGAGTTTCGGATATATCCTAAGTTGAATATTGACAGTATTTTTCAGGATACAAGTATTGCTATTGATTCCTACTGCATGAAATGGGAAAAGTAAGAAAAATTGAATTTCAGAAATTTGAGGGATAGTTATCAAACTTGAAAAGAGTCTTTAGAAATAGAATTTATCGTTACAAATCCCACATTAAGGATTTCAGTACGGTAAATTTAAAGCAGGTTAAGTTTTCAAAAGCAGTCAAAGAACTACAAGAAATTTAAGATTTATAATCACTACCATTGATAAGGTAGGTAACAAATTTTGGGATCATCTGCAAAAGATATTATCTGGATGTTTAGAAAAATGAACTTGGCATAAACAATATTTCAGACATATGAGGAAATGGTGTATACAAATTACACAAACAATCCATTGATAATTTGATAGATACAATATCAAAATTTCTGAAGAGGACTGTATTCCACTCTTGTTCTGGATACCCAGATAACATACAAACCCTTTTAAGTCAAGATTCATAGCTGTTGCTTCCAAATGAACAACAAAACGACCATCTAAAGAAGTAACCCTGTGTTTGACTGCAATTAGGAATCTTTCCATAAATGCTGTGATGCAGTTTCCAGAAACTGTGAAATAAATTGCTTTTGAATTATTAATAATTCTCCCGAGTTTGTATCTAAACTCAAAGATTCAAAAGCAAAAAATATCAAACATTTTTTTTCAGCATTAATCACAAAACTGTTTGAACATAATGGTAAACCATACATAAATATTATTCAAAGAAAACATATTGGTCACATAATGAATATTAAAAAATTAACGTTAAATCTCATACTGTTGAATCTTTGATACATGCGATAAAATTTCTTTTGGATAGTACTTTTGTTCAATTTGGACCATTGGTTTTTCAACAAATAAACTACATGCCAATGGGTAGCACCTGCTCCCCGTTATACTTGCTGATTTATATTTAACCTGGCTTGAATTTAAGTATATGAATAAATTGATGAGAAAGGACTCTCAGATGGCTTCAAAATTATCAAACAACGCAATGAATATTGATGACATTGTTTGTGTAAATGTACGAAATTTCATTGACATTTCTGAAGACATTTACCCAAAAGATATCCCTTTGGAAGGTAACAATTCAGATTGTCTCAGAGATGTGTTTCTGGACTTGGATATTCGGATCACTAATGACAGGTTTTGAATTAAAGTCTATCACAAAACTGATGAGTTTAACTTTGAAGGAGTTAACTATCCTTTCCCTGACAGTAATATTTCGGAAGCTGTTCGATATATTATACATTTTTGTCACAAAATTTTTTTTTTGGTTGTGTTTGTTCAAAATTTCGGGAATTTGCAACTAGAAAATAATTTACAAGGGGATTCAAAGAGGTACTTTTGATCAAACATTTATACAAATTTTGCTGTAAATATCCAGATATTGCTAGAAAGTCTGAATTCGATCATTTTAGAGATTTTAGACTTGACAGTTTTGCTAATTTATTTTATCTTTTGGCATCATTCTATTTTAATATTCACATTTCGGACATTTAAGGCATGCTTGTTTTCTGTCAGGTTAAACACCCTGGGGCAATCGGTAGCAAAGAGCTGGCCAACGACAGTCACAAGTTTACCTAATTGTTCTTTACCTGGTTATGGTAAATTGTCGGTATGAAATCCAGATATTACAGAAACGTGTAACAAAAGATTCCGCTATTAATGCATTTACTGAAAAACTTGCCACTCTTGCATGGGGTAATGTTTATAATCTATCTAATCCTCAAGAAGCGTACACATAATTTCACAAAGACTTTAAATAGGTATATGATAACTGTTTTCCTATTGTTAATATACGAAAGAAAGTCAACAGACATAAACCTTGGATAACTAAGGGCCTGATGAATTCCATAAGAACAAAACATAAACTAGGAAAGATGATTTGCTGCATAGCAAATCAGTATGTGTGTCTTCAAAGCATATTGGTATGGCAATGTACAACTATTCCATAACGGGTAGAAGTTGGAATGGCGTCTCTATCTTTTATTGCTTTGACGTTATGTAAGATTTAAAATTTCTATTGGTGCTATTTAGCAGAATTTAAATTGTTCCAACTTATATTTGTAATTCATTAGGTGCGCAATATTCAACAACCCCCTACAAGATGTCTCTATCTATTATAGTGTTAAAGATATTCAAGATTGAAAATTTCGAATGCTGCTAATTAGCATAATTTATAAGGCTACAACTTTTGCTCTAGATTCATTACATGCACAATGGTCAATAACTCCTCGTAGAAGTTAAAATGACATCTCTAATAGTTTTGAAGATATTCAAGTTTTAAAATTTCAAATGCTGCTAATTAACATAATTTAAATTGTTACAACTTTCGTT
The DNA here is from genome assembly GCA_964020975.1 of Hermodice carunculata. Classification (NCBI taxonomy): domain Eukaryota; kingdom Metazoa; phylum Annelida; class Polychaeta; order Eunicida; family Amphinomidae; genus Hermodice; species Hermodice carunculata. Next base: position 88,702,249 of record OZ026625.1, read on the forward strand.
TTAAATTCATTGGATGCGCACTGGTCAATAACCCCCTAGTAGAAGTTGGAATGACATCTCTATTATACCTTTGAAGATATTCAAGATTTAAAATTTCAAATGCCCTAATTTGCATAATTTTAAACATCTTCATTCCTCTGTATAAAACGGTTCAACTCCTTGTATGGAGGTACAATCATGCCAGGTTTAGAGTTTCTATGTATAATAGTGTCCGAGAAAAGTGTCGGACAAATTTGCCGAGAAAGAAAGAAAGAAAGAAAGAAAGAAAGAAAGAAAGAAAGAAAGAAAGAAAGAAAGAAAGAAAGAAAGAAAGAAAGAAAGAAAGAAAGAAAGAAAGAAAGAAAAGTGTGTGTTGACACACACACTTTAATTATATGAAAAATCCCTAAGCAGGCCAACACCTCTGCATGAGTGGCAGTATGTAACGTATAAAAATAAACTTCCACACCTAATAAGAACTGCAGAAAAAACATATCATAGTGAGTTACTTGATGGTCCTAGAAATAATTTGAAAAGAACTTCGGGAGTACTTAACCTGATTATAGACAACAAGACGAAGGGAGCTACATCAAAACATTTTAAGATTGGGGGAACCTAGTTTCTAACCCCCAGCTTATTGCTGATCAGTTCAACGATTACTTTGTAAATGTTGGTCCATCTCTGTCTAAAATGTCGAGTCTACATAGAACAATACATATGTATTGTCATTTCTGAAGGAAAATTATGATTGCTCTATTTACTTGAATCCAGCCTCAACCGAGGAAATAATAAAGATCATAGAGAATCTAAAGCACTCAAGTCCATGATGGGATGAAATAAGTTCTAAGGTTATTAAAAGGGTGGCACAAGATATTGCTAGCCCTCTTACGCTTGTGTGTAACTTGTTTTTTTTTTTTTTTTTTTTTGAATGGTGAAGTACCAAATAAAATGAGAATAGCTAGTGTTAAACCCATTTATAAATCCGGTGACATGTCAGTCTTTAGTAATTATAGACCAATATCTGTATTAACAACGTTTTCTAAAATTTTTGAAAAAGTTATGTATGCACGTGTAATCGCATTTTTAAACAAACGTAATATCCTCTGTAAATACCAATTTCGATTCAGAGAAAATCATTCTACAGCTGCTGCTTTGTTGACTCTAACAGATTATATATCCAGTGCCTTGGATAAAGGTGACTATATACTTGGTGTTTTCATGGACTTAACAAAAGCGTTTGACACTATAAATCATAAAATATTATCAGAAAAACTCAATCATTATGGAGTTAGAGGTATTGCTCTTGAGTGGTTCCGAAGTTACCTAACCGGCAGATGGCAATTTGTTAAATATGAAGCTGTAAAATCAGGTGAGAAAAGTATTACTTGTGGTGTTCCCCAAGGATCAGTTTTGGGCCCACTTTTATTATTCCTATATATGAATGTTTTAGCCCATGTATCGACTAAACTATTTTTAATTTTATTTGCTGATGATACATGGTTCAAATCAAACAAGTTAACTTTTAATATTTCAAAAACCAATTATATGTTATTTCATACTCACAGGAAAATCAATGCCGCTGATTCTCTCAATTGATGGGAAACAGATAAGTCTTATTTCTCATGTAAAATTTCTAGGTGTGATTTTAGATACCATGTATGATTGGAAACAACATGTAGTTTATACAAGTAGTAAATTTGCAAAATCCATAGGCATCATTGTAAAAGTTCAACGCTTCTTATTAAAAATAGGTTCTTCTCAATGTGTATTACACTTTTGCTTATCCGTATCTGTCTTATTGTAACATTGTTTGGGGAAGCACTAATGACAGTACGCTTGAAAAGCTGAATGTATTAGAGGCAAATTATTCGTATTACTTCTCACATTACAGAACTTCAATGAAAGCATTATTCAATAACCTGCAAATTTTGACTCTACAACAGATTAATATTTTTCAAACAGGTATTTTTATGTATCAACACACTAAGGGAAAATTTCCAGATGCCTGCTTACAAATGTTTGCACAGAACAGTTCTATCCATAATTATAATACACGACAATGTCAGAATTTACATGTAATAAGATGCCGAACAAAAGTTAAACAGTTTCTATAAAATATAAGGGTGTGAAAATTTGGAATGACATTCCACCACTCATTAAAAACAAGTTATCATATGTTCAAAAGTCAATTAAAATTGCATTTACTGTCACTATGATTGTTCGATCCGTACTATATCTTCTCGTGTCTGTGTTTGTTTATGTGTTTGTTTGTTTTACTATTAGGAAGTTAATCTATGTACAGTATTATGTAACTAACGAATTTTATATATATATATATATATATATATATATATATATATATATATATATATATATATATATATATATATATATATATATATATATATATATGTATGTATGTATGTATGTATGTATGTATTCTGATATTGCATCAGTGTTCCGTAATGTAAATGTATTAATTTTATCATAAAGGAGATTCTATAAGCATGTATATGCTTCTTTCCCTTCTGCCAATATTTGTGTTATATATTGTACATATTATGATTTTATTGGGTTATTTGGCGAATAAACAAATCAAATCAAATCAATAAAGATTACATTTTCGTAACATTTTCTTAACTTAATGCCAATGACTTCCATTTTTTCTAACATGCCTCATTACATATTTACTCAATGTCAAATATTACTCCAATTTGACAGTATTTACTCATATGTCACAAATTTGCTATATTATGTTGAAATATTAACTCAGGGTTGTCAGCGAAATAGAGCTTTATTGTTTGGAGACTTTCAAAGTGAGGAATAGGTGTCATCATTGGTTTGTTTTACCTTTCTGGTGCAGGATGTTTATTGTTGCAGTGTTTGTTGGGATTTCCCTTTTTTGTCATGGGTCCACATTTTTTATATAAAACAACTAAAAATTTGTAATTTATCACTGCATTACCCCTTTAAAGTCAAGAGAACGCGATCAAAATCTGACACTTCTTAACCAGATGTCAAGTACAATTATGCAAGCTTGTAACTGTCGTATACCACTGCTTGCCACCGATAGCCCCCGGGGGGGGGGGGGGTAATTATGTTCAAGGTGGCATAGTGGGGGTGGTGTACCCTCATGACTGTAGTGTACATAAATTTCTTAAGACAGACCCATTCTATTAATCCATTCACATTACTTAAAATTTGTCATATTTTTTTATCATAAAGTGACATTTGCTTTGGTGTAACTTAACCGAATTTTAAAATTAATCTCTATTCTCAGCTTCCCGCTCTCTTGCCAAAACATATCACAATAGTGATTTCACCACTTAAAAGTCTAATGAGAGGCCAACTGAGGAGATGGAACAATGTTGGTGCCAAAAAACGCTGCAATTATGGGTGGCTCTTCCCACTTGTACTCCTGGGGCAGACTTTAAAGGAGAAAAGTATCATTACACAGGCTTCTACAATTTGGTCCAGAATCACTTGTTCATAAGACAAGTGAACCTGGATTTCCACTTGTCCCTCTCAAAATTCACTTGTCCCTCTACCAGCGATCATGCATTACAAAAAATCACCAGGAGGGATGGCTTGTCCCAATCAATACTAAATAATTGTCCATCCCATATGCAAATATTTCTGGAAATAGTTTTAGAAGCTACAAATATATTTGAAAAGAACCACAGCTTGCCAATGTTTGTTGACACCTTCAACGTCTCTCCACGCTACACATTCAGCCCAGCTCTATGGTACACCAGCTAACTTGTGCTCATTTTCCACTGGCTCAGACAGTATTTCAGGTTATTTGGTTTTAATAAATTATTAATTACAATCTAAAATTTGGTTGTCCACTGGACAAGTGATGTTCAAAAGTAACTTGTCCAACCTAGATATCCACTTGTCCCGGACAACAGGATCATAGGAATTGTAGAAGCCTGATTACATTTCAAGTAAATCAAGCAATCCTTTTTTACATTTCCACCTCTCGTTTTGACATGTGTAAAACTAAAAGAAATTCTTTCCTGGCAATCCTCAATCTGATTTTTTTTTTCTTTTTGCAGGGTTGGGTTGGGGGTCTACACAGTCTTTCATTCCTACATTTGTTACATATAAATTAAGTCTTGAAGAAAGACCTGGGTGACAGTTTTCCTGGGAAAACTTTCCCAAAATAACTGGAGGAAGTTAGTGAGGTTACAGAATGCCTTGAATATCCACCTGTCTTCATCTGAAATCCCCCCCCCCCCAGTTGATGCACACAACACCCCATATCGATTTTATGAGTAATTACACTAGATTCCATTTTCTTAAATTTAAGATTCCTTAAGTGATTATTTACACTCTTTACCCACGTCAAAGTCTTAAGCAAACCACTATACGTATTTACAGAGATAAAAAAAAAAACACAAATACGCCGCACACGTTTGGAAAATACTACTCCTCCGTTCATCCTTGTTGTGGCGCGCCTCACACACGGTGGTCTGTTGATATTCGCATTTGTCACGCATGCGTAGACGCATAACTGGTCAACCGTCATGGCCGGCAAAAACAGACGAATTCTCCGGTTAGCCTGTAAATGCATGGAATATCGCATATTATATTGCTCTAACATATCCGATTATATAGCGCCCGGCGCGCCACCACCCTAAGGAATAAAACGGTGGGTGGATTTCGTTGGGGTATGCCGTAGTACGGGAGATATCTCGGTTAGAAGGGTCAACTACCTGGCTGAAGCGGAGTCGAGTTGGGACCCACCCGCAAGCTTAACAGAGCGAGGGGAGGTCCCTTGGGGCTACTTGCTTTGTAACAGAAAACACAGAGGAAGTTTTAGTGGACGGATTAACGTTAGAGAGAAAGGTTACAGTTCTTGCCAAACAGGAAGTCACAACTGGTACCAGTTGTTGACAGGACGTTGAACATGGTGCAACTGGTGTATGGTCATGAGTGTCACGGTCAACCAAGTTAGTGGCAGCACCGAGCTGTTTAATGTCCCCGCCACTCACTTATTACTTTTCTGAATCTGCCACTGTCATTACTGGTACTAGTAACGCTGGCACAAGTGGCAGATTCAGCAGAATCACTTGTGGAAGTGGTCGGGAGATTCAGTGCTGCTTCAGCAAGTTGTCTATCCATTTGCTGCAGTGGTATGCTATCGGCGGTGGGTGAAGCCAATTCAACCAACTGGTTTATATCAATGGTGCTGAGTAAATTATCCTCATCAGAGTCAAATAATCCATCAAATAAACCTGTGACTTCCAGGATTTCCGTGTCCATTTCGAAAGTTCCATACTCCATTGTGCTGATCGTAACCAAAGAAGCGCTTTGCCTTTGAACTAATCACGATGTCTTTGATGAGTCAAGCAGACGATTATTTCAATTGGAAGACAGTATGAGGGGCTCATGGGACTCTCACAATTTTTGGTCAATAAAGACTGTTGCGTCATTTTTATTTATTTGTATTGTCTATCAGGACCATTTTTTTCCTTATCATATATGAAATCAAATGGTTTACATTTCACGTGCTTGTGTTTATAGTATTTAGTCCGGATTATGTCCACTGTGAGGCGCTTGGATGCCAAGATTGGAATGTGAAAGTAGTCCCCAGTTGACAATATCATTATGGAGCAATAGGCACTGGCACGTGCCATTCTTTATATGATGTTACCATCGACTGACGAAAGCAAAATTTGTTCTTATTGTTTCAATGCTTACAAAAACTCAAAATATAAAAATAAGGCTTTGATTGAGCAGGCTTTTTCCCAGTTTCCTGAGAAAAAGACCATCAACACATTTTTTAAACATTTCATTGTGCCAAATATATATTTTTGGGATAGAGTATAATCAACAAGATCCTTTGTGAAGAGCTGAAAAGGTGTGAAGTGTACGCTACCCACTCAATGAAGGCAAGAATACGGACTCTCATTCAGTCATGGACCCTACAGAGATTGCTAAAAACTATCCCTGCCTTGCCAAATATGATCCCGAGAATATGTGTTCTTCAAAAAGAACATCACGCGCTAAAAAGGACACAAAAGCACTCAAAGAGCAGATGACAAAAGTGATGAGAATAAAGGGTGATAAACATAGAGATCATACTGAGCACTCACAAATAGTACAGTTGCCCGAATGTGTTGCACAATGATGTTTTGGGCAGTGATATATCCATCGTGGAGATAGATTACATCTATACAAGTTTATGCAAAAGCAACTGGGAGCTCTATCTGTCCATGTCAAAATGGAAGGACTTTAAGAAAACCAAAAGGGCTATATCCCATGAGGACAATTGTGTGCTTAACCAGGCCTTTGTTAGTGACACCTTAACACAAGCAGCCTCATGGGGTAAATGCCGAAGTTGATCTCCCCGCAGAAATTAAGTTCTTGAATAATAAAGTACTCCCGAAAGGACATAAAAATGCTGCTCAATCATCCAGGCATATACAGGCAGCAAGACAGGCAACCCAATGGGAAATGTATATTGGAGGGGTTGTACTGTCAGCGACCTATGAGAGCATAAGAGAAAGAAAGGCATTAAACACTTAATAAACCTCCAGCCACTCTATGAGATATCAGACTCGAAGACTCTCCATCCATCTGTCAATAGTACTGATGCAGACAAAATACTCAATAAGGAGAACTGGCCGGCTGGCATTCCATTGAGATCTTTTCATAAAATAAAGCATGGCAAGAAAAATCAGCCCCATCGCCGAAAGTGACATGGTCCCAGTGAAGTTAAACCAGCAACAGGTAACCGTCCCTCTAGGATACACAGCGAAGTTTTTGAGGACCAGAGTTCCCCTGATAGCCTTGAGTGGCAAAGGTGCCTGTGGGGAGATCATGGCTTGGAGGGCTGGGAAAGACATAGACTACCGCAGGGAGACTGTGGCCATGAGGACAAAAACTTCAATTACCACGAATGGTGATGACTATTACATGGAACCCAGTTCCTGAGTATGATTGATACAGGACATGCCAATACCAACCCAATGAGGAATATTTACGCTAATAAGTACAGAAAACATGACCCATATTCATAAATCCCGAACCCAACAATGACAGCAAAGCGATTCCAGAGTTACCAAAGCATCAACATTTATCTTCCAATACCAATGTGAAGAAACAAATTTCACTCCTGACTTGAGACAGGCAGTCACCCATATCAGGCAACTGGCGGTTTTAAACCGGTTTCTCAACCTTTGAAACAGTCTTCATTAACTACAGACTATAGTGTTGACAGAATGTATAGGCCTAACCACTCAAAATCCAAAGTTTTATTATTTCTGCCAAAGATTGAAAGAGACCTGGTGAGCCTATCACTCTTTAGTTCTTCTGCCCTATAGCTGTTGCACTTGAGTACAATGCAGGAAACACAGTCCAGATTATTGTTAACACACACACACACACACACACACACACACACACACACACACACACACACACATATATATATATATATATATATATATATATATATATATATATATATATATATATATATATATATATATACCTTTTTACCAGTCTAGTAAGTATATACAGACAGAAACGTTTATTGAAACTATTGACGTTTCACATTCGATCATATACAACTATTCTAAAGTTGCTCCTGTTGCTTTGATTTGAGATGTAAATTTTCAGTTTACAAGGACTGTCAAATTGGTACATAACTGGTATAAACAAAGGGGATACTGCCCTCATAGCAACCTTCTCTATAACTAGAAGCTAATGAGCTAGTGACAGTATGTTTTGCATTCAGACAGAGTCTGGATTATACTAATTTCTGTCATACTTCAAAAATGTGCACATGGCCATATGGATCCTATGTTTGTTCTACAATACTGCTTCCCCTCTGTTTAGTCTTGTAAGACCCTCCCTCTGGAGCATGGTAATGTCAGTGATCATCTTTAATTCTGCTGCAAAATATTCTTACAACTTGCTTTGAAAGCATCGGTTAACAATGAGAAGTATAGTTTCAGTAGTTGTAAAGAGTATTGTCCTGCAAACTAGAGGAATCCCTGTACAAACTGAAATGTACAATAAGTTACAAAACAATAAGCTAGAGGATCTTGAGCTACTTTACCTACATGGCATTCCTGGTCAGGTAAGGCAACAAGTTGCTGGTGATTGTGCAACGAGGTTGAGTCAGAGCAAGCATTAGTCAGCAAAAGAAGCGGGTTGTGTCCAAAAAGAAAATTTCAAACCTAAGACATATTTGTGTCCTCATTTGTCGCAAATAAGGGACAAAAAGTGATTCTAGTGAAAATTTGTGGGTAAACAATTGTAAGCCATGTGGGGGAATCGTTTTTGAATGTTACAATAGTGTTAAAAAGCTTATAAGGCAAATGTGCCATACATCAGTATCAATTCCCTATATGCTCATGGTAAGTTATCCAGCTTTTTGAATGCCCTAGGAGTTACGGAGTGTAAAATAGTTACCTCTAGTTTGGCTCCTATAGTTTTTTTAGCATTTTCGAAAAGTATCACGCATAATGCAAATGCCAGATTTATTGTCTCACATATTAAACCAGGCTCCATTGAGAAAATCATTGATTCACTGAAGTATAACTCGTCACCAGGGTATGATAGGATTGCCACTGAACTTATTCAGTTTGGTAAATCTGATTCACTATGTAATCTGCTTGTTTGTGTTTATACTAAGATCGTTTCATACAGTGTGGTCCCTACGATTTCTCAGTTGGTGTCGTATTTCAGATATTAAAGAAGCCAGCTTCCTAATATGACTAACAATTACTACCAATTCCATTGAGTCCTATTTTCCAAGATAGAGGAGCAGATTATGCATCCTGAAGATGATATATGTGCAACTCAGTTCGGATTTAGAGACGTTCACAATACATATTTTGGCTGCAAGCTACTCAATGAAGCAGTATCATATCATGGGAAATATTCGCCAGTCTTTATATGTTTTGTGTATGGAGAGCGCCGCTTCGGTTCAGTATGACGCGATGCCCTTCTATTCAAATTACATAGAATCCTGGCTGCCGAGTTTTGGGTGTTTGTTTATAAAGAGTAAAAGTGTCTCTCAGCAGTCATTAAATGGGATTAAAAATGAGGTTAGGAAAGTAAAAAGTACACAAGCTACTTTAGTAAAACATTTTATGCAGCTAAGTAGCATGCCACACCATAACAACTTGCTCAAGACCCTAAAGTTACCCAGGATATATGATATTAGGAAGCACCGAACTGCCTCTTTACATTTCGAGATTTTTCAGGCTTAATTTCCTTCAAGGAACATCTTGGTTTCAAATTTATCGAGTTATATTACGAACGGTACACTGTTCCAGGGGATACTGGTATCTCGGTTGGTCGAATATGGCTTCTCTCCAGGTAGCTGTGCATATGTTTCTCCCCCAAGGCTGGGAACAGTATACACAAAGGCACTGACGGACACATGACAGTGTCTGAATTTTAGTGATAATTATTTTAAATCATGGTCAGCTGAACACGTCCTAACTTCTTTACTCCTACAAGTGCTTCAAGTGTTAGCTGAGTGGGGGGGAGGCTGGTGCAGGTGCAGTTGTGCGGCTGTCCATTGGACCATACACTTCTGTCGCTTGAGCCCCCTCCCCCCCCCCCCGTGGCCTGATGCCCTGCTTTTTGCTCATGCCCCAGGACCTAAAAACCTTTTCTTTTTCGTTTTACACTGATCAGCAATTTTACTTCTGTGCTATATTCTTAAGATGTGATGTATTTGACTTTTTTTTTTTTTTGCAGTATTTGTACTTGATTGCTTGTACTCTGTGCTTAAGTTTGACTGTACTATATACCCCTAGCTACTTGTATCAGGTGCTTTACTAATTTGCTCCTGTCATTTAACTTAAAATTGTTCCTACTATGTGCTTCCGTTTACCTGTAGCCTGTATTTATGTACCATGTCTTGCCCGTACAATGTGCTTTGATTTTGATGTGTTTAATTTCACTTCGGTTTTCCAGTATTGGGGGATTCAATGACTAAATAGGAATATAATTAATATACAATAGGCCGTACAATGTAAATCAGCGTACCCTTCTTTCTAATTGCGCCATGATAGACTCTTTGTTGTCGGCCAAGAACTGTATGGGATCACTTCTGTTTTCACGAGTAAGTTCATGTGCAACTTATCATAGTCCCCTCAATTGCATCCTGACAAGCAGTTTGAAATCATATGTATGAATTATTATGTGACTCTTTTTACATATTATATAAGAAGAGGTTTGTGTATTCGTATGTATGAGATGGACGTAAATATATATACAAAATGTAAGCATGTAGGCTTATGTATCATACATGCATGCGTGCATGAAGACATTTGCATGCAGGCATACGTGTAGATATATCATAAAGACTATGCTTAAAGTAAGAAATGCATGTAGTTATATGTATTTTAATCTGATATTGCCTTTAACATAAGCACAGAAATACCTCAGTACGCCTGTCCGTCTTGGATGGAAGTGGTTTACTGGGTGCGTCTTTTACTACAATTTTAAATTTATTTCGACTTGACCTGGCTATTCTACATTGCACCTGAATTTAAAGTAAGTGCATGAAAAAGAATTATAGATGTTTAAATCTGCACAAGAAAATGATGGAAGAGTACAGATTTCGAATAATGGCAAATTTCCTCATATGTAGCGCATATAAAAGGAGAGAGAGAGAGAGAGAGAGAGAGAGAGAGAGAGAGAGAGAGAGAAAGAGAGAGAGAGAGAGAGAACCAGCAGAAATGAAATGTTTAAAAGGGAAAACCAAGATGGCGATGACAAAATTTAAATTAGCCCAGCAGTTGGACAATGTGGACCATCCAAATCAACTTAATTCACACGACGGTTTCAGATTCCCAAATGCGTTATCGATCAAAAATGCCGTTTGGGAAAGCTAAGCAAAAATGGTCAAGTCTGTGCTTTGAGCCAAAGGAAAAAATGCAAATATTCAAACTGTGGCAAAATATGTTGACTTGGTTCAAAAGATAAAATTTGTTCTATGTTTGAAGGTTAATTATCATTTTCTACTGTAAAGTTCCAACGTAGTTACTCACTGTAGATCACATGAGTGAAAGATTGTTGGAAGTTAATTGTGATGCGTTTGCATCAGTGACGTCATGCATTGATATTTAGACAAAATCAAATGTGTGTGAGCGATGTCTGATTATACGTCAGTCGACGTGGTGCAACCGCGACGAATGTAAACAAAAAGGGCACACAAAGTCGATATAGAAAATAGGCATATAGCATATTTTGGGATAGATACCCAATTAAACGTAGCATGAACAAAATCTTAGATGGCTGGAGAATGATTTCATATATTTTTCTCACAAGGAATCGTTGGTGGTGTGGAGACTCACTCATGGACTGCGGTCACTTGTGATCCCCCCCCCCAACAATGAACGATCCCTCGTGAGAGAAAAAATAGTCGGGCATGAGTGATTTTCCACACCAACTAAAATCCCTTGTGAGACCAAAATTGTAACTCGGGATTGTTGTAGCTGTGAAAGATCAATCGTGACCGACTGTTTTAATAGTACCAAAGCAACACATGCTCATGACAATGAACAAGTGTTTTACATTGTTTGAATAAGAATATGCTGAGTCCAAGAAAGGAAAGTCGAAACTTTATGAAGGGACCTCTCTCCTACTTATGTGTCTATTATTGAAATTCCCACATCACACATGCATTTGCTTCTACCAGATGTTATACGTTTAAATTTTATTTTTTTTGTTATATGCGCTGCACAGGAAAGTACCAAATATTTTTCGAATATACGTAGATGAATTTTTAAGATACTGTGTGTGCAATCAGGAAAAATGAAGAATGTCTGCATAGATATCTACATTGTGACAACGATGCTTTGCTTCTGCTAAATTTTGTCGATCATATTGCTTTTTTATGGTGCCACTGGGAGGAAGACTAATCTATCTTGACAAAAAAGAAGGACACAATCGAACACCATGGCTCAGGCATTATCGAAGCTGAAGAGGCAGCGTCCGAATTTCAAGGGACATGTCTACATGAAGATAATACAGGCCCAGGCTTATAATGCTCAAATCTGAGTCTCAAAATGGCACAGCCAACTCATGCCTTGTACAAATGGACCTCACAACAAACAGTGCTCTCCATGTTCAGAATGAGTGAGCTACAAAGTGCCCATTGGCACAGCACAGATGGCAAGACTTAGTGTTCACAATCATGACATATTGAGGTGGCACAAAGTTCAAGGTTGTAGTGTCTGATGATAAAATTTGCAATAAAGTGGAGCATAGTAACAAGTAATATAATTGCTGAAGTTCTGGTTAAAACTTCAACAATGAAGTCTATTAACATTTGGACAGATGGCCAAAGTAGCAAAATAAAAAAAAAAAATAGATCTTACACATGATCACAGTTTTCCACATCAAATTTAATTTCACACTTACATGGAATTCCTTAACGACGACGTCCTTGGGGGCAATGCAAAAAGTATAGTCTACCAAAGGATCCTGACCAATGCAGTAAATATGGCATGCACAAAGACCTAGACAAAGGCTTTTTCCACAAAAGACACAAGAGGCGTACAGATCATGAGCTGACAGCAAATGGTGGGTCTTTCATCTTGACCACACATACCTTGGTACAAAAGTAAAATCATTCTGAAATCGCAGGCAATGACATTGAGCATCAAGAAGAAAAACTGTTAGAGTCAGAAGGAATGGAACCACACAATGGGTCAGAAAATGCTAAAGATGGGGCTGCGTACCAATTGAGGATGAACCTGCATCCAAGCAAAACAAAGTTTTCCAATCAAATTGAGAATTACCACATAACATATCAATTAAAGCAGACATAAATGAAGACCATGACAAATAAGGAAAATGCCACATCACCTTCACCCAGGCAGATGATCCAAAAAATACTGGGGCCAGTTTGAAATGTGCCAAATGATCTATTTAGTTCTGTGAAAGATACATGGAAGAGCATGGACTACTGGAAAGCTTTTGCCCATAGAATGTTACAACTCGCAAAATTGTTATGACATAGTGATGATCCATGATTATAACATTTGATATAAAACATCACATCTATACATGACTTCCGCTTTAACTATCCACTTGGTTGTACTTAACGAAGAAAAAAAATGGCAGTTACCTCATCATCAGCAGGAGATAACTGACACAGACGAGTATATTATTATTTAATAATAATAATAATAATAATAATAATAATAATAATAATAATAATAATAATAATAATAATAATAATAATAATAATAATAATAATAATAATAAACTTATTGTCCTAGCTCCAACAGTTGCCTGATGACAATATCCAGGTCTTTCCACGTACGGACATCTTTGATGTCACAATATCGATATGTAATAAGTAAACTACGAATGAAAAAAACAAGCACATTGCCACTGTTTGTGACACTCATTTAAAGTACTTCAAGCTTGTTATTTCTTTATAAAACCAGATTAGTCTACCATTTCCTCGGGAAGAGCCATCCTGGGCTCGAAACATCTGGGAAGGCTTTCCATACATCATGCTTATTCCTTGCTTTTTTGTTTGTTCTATCTAAAGTAAATTATTAGCTCAGCCTCCAGCTTGCTATCTTTTGAACTTTATGTTCACCATTCCCATGATAGAAGGCCTGGCATGGATCTCGCATGGGTCCATCTGGCATCTTTGACTAACTTTGCTTTTAGACCAATGCGTTGTTCTTCTTCCTTTACGTATCCTTACGCAAGGATGTCAGAAAACCTCCATCAGTGATAGGCCAGCGCCAGCAGCAGCCATCCTGTGTTTTTATAGTTACTGCTGCCTTTTGCAGTCATTGCCACAATTGAAGTATACTGCTTTACGTTCCTCAGTGCCTCTTCCTTGTTCAAAATGACTTCTGCGGATTTCTGCTTACAAGTCCAACGAATTTTTGCCAGTTTCCTTGTGGGTTAACATCCTGGTCCTGTGCTTCAGGTACACAGTGTTTCCCTGTCACTGTGGAGCAGTATTTTCATGTTTGAGGTTGTCTTGCATCATTGTTCTGGGTTCGGTCTTATTTATGGTGATTTTCTGCTAGCACACGATATTCCCTCATCAAGACGGATAAGTTCCCACCTCTTGAGAGGGATACCTCTGGCCCAACACATGAGTGGAAGGGCCCCCCTTTTGCCAGTTGCAACCGCCCCTAGCCATGTAGGTCCAGCTACAAGGTAGCTAGGATGATGTGCTTCTTGTGTCACCCATGCACTGTGTGCACAGTGTAGACTTAGTCCTGGTGGGCAGAGGCGGAACAGGTGAGAGCTTTAGCAGAATGGCAAGCTTGTCTCTCACTGGTCACACTGTCAGGTGGACGACTAGTTTTTCATGAACCCCCAAAGCCAGATCTTTGAGCTGCATGACTCAGCCCCAACCAGGTTAGCCCAGTATTGGTCCAATGTTGAGCCAACTGTTTTTGCTAGTGTGGTTAAGCCCAGGTATCATTTGGTAGTTGCCAGCCTGCTCTGGGGGTGGCGCCTAGGCCTTGGTTGCTTCACGTCTTGCAGGAACTTTCATCTTTTGTAAAAAGTACCCACTTCTGTGGTTACCTTTGGAGGTGCATTTAAATTGTCAATGAAAGTCATCAAGGACTCTAGGATGAAAGGCAGTTTCTTGCTCACTTCAGATTTGAACCTGGATTGGGCACTGTCACCATCCCTGCCTTCCCAGGGCAGCTTTCTGTCTGCTCCTGCCAGAATGCCATATCAGAGGCCAGAGTTCCATGACACGCAGGAGGGGAGTAGTCACGTCTTTATTTCAACACTGCTTCATCCCAAGTCCCGCCAGTGGTTCAGAAGTTTAGCCTAGGCAGAGGCTTTGCCTTCCAGTGATAGAGTGCTGGAGCCCCAGCAGGACCCCAAAGCGCCAAAGTTTACCCATGATCTTTCCCTGGAAGTGATTTAGTCTAATAATAAAACTAGGTAAGTTCCTAGGATGCTATACCAGACTACATGAGTAGCTGACCCTATCACATGAGTCCTTCAGACTTGTGTAATATGGAAACCTACATATACAGTCTGGTAGAGCGGCCTTAGGACGAGCTTAGGTTTATTTGCAAACAAAGTAAAGTGGCTCATGCAGGCAGTGATAAACAGGATTGCATCCTCAATGCCGCACAAATGCATGATTTTCTCCATCGACCCTGCTATCGACAACACCATCAACACTGACATAAACAAGACCTGGCATTTGAAGGGTGTCAGATGCAATTGCTGGGACTGGATTCGAATTTTAATTATTACCTTAAAGTATCTGGCACATTGCCATTGTCGGGTAGTACTTGCAACTGTATAGTTATGGACTGATTGGTCATTTTTGTGCTGACCGATGTGGAATCATGGGAACAACCACTTGAAACAACTGGGTGCACATGGTCCTGCCGAAACTGTGGTTGGTTTTATTACTAGGAATACCACAAGCTTTGCACATTCTATGCATCATTTGCAGCAATTTAGCAACACTAATGGGCTGATGTTTGAATCAAGTGCTTTGGTCATTTAGACGCTTTTGATTGACTGCTACATTGAGTGGAGCACCAGGGACATCAAGGTAAACTGGCACAATACACATGTTCTCAGAGGACAACTGCCAAGGTTAAATTTGTTTTGGAACATAATTGGCATAGGTACGAAGAATAACCTGACCCCCCCCCCCCTTTTTTTTTTTTTTGTTTCAAAAACTTTTTTTCTCTCATTGAATTCTAGATATTTGATGTTTGAACCAAGTGATGTGATCATTTGGATGCTTCTGAGTGACTGCTACATAGAGTGGAGCACCAGGAACATTAAGGTCAACTGGCCGTTTTGCCTGGTACAAAACAAATATTTTGACGGGACACCTGTCAGATTTGAATCGGTTTTGGAATATTTTTGGGTGAAATAGGGGTAGATAAGTAGAAGTTTTTTTTTTTTTTTCTTTTTCTAGCTTTTGCACTAATATAAATAACTGAAATATGACCTATTTAACACACTTGTCAGAAAACCACATCGGTATATCGCGACTAGATTTTAATCTCCCTAACGGTTTTGAACACGTCCAAAAATAGTTTTGGAGATGCCATTGTAGGTGTACAAACGATGGACGGATCACAAACAAAGAACCATTTAATTTGTGAGCTGACTGACAAGTCATGAGCTAAAATTTATTTGTAAACTGGTGAGAGACATTGCAGCAAAACCTTGCAATAATATCTCACAAAACGCAAAATATGTTTCTGTCTGCTTATCGTTACAATTCCAATTAATAACAATTTTGATTAGTAAAATGCTCTCTCCGTGTTCATCTTTTGCTGTATTGTTTAGATTAGTTAAGAAGGGCATGTGGACAAATTGCAGTATGTAGAAAAGGCAAACATGATATACAGTACACCAAATTACGATGATACAAGGAAGAGTCATTTCCCGACCTACAATTAGCACACTGTACAATATTTTTCAGGCAACCGGGTTTAACAGTCTCTTATATATATATATATATATATATATATATATATATATATATATATATATATATATATATATTTATTTATAATGAACTGGAAAATACCACTTATAGATTTATATATAAATATTGAAAATAAAACATATTTTCAAAGTGAGACTTGTCCATATTGCATACACTGTTAACAGTACACAGGTGATCTGTAATATGTGGCAGCGGTGATTTATTCATACAAAAGTCGAAAAATTATGAACACGAAATCAATAAAAAAATAGAAATATCGAATATAAATATATTAGTGTACACATTTAAATTACAGGGGTACAAAATGTATGACCATGGAAGTGAGGAAAATAGGAAAGTGTAAAGCTGGTATTGAGCTGCGAATAATGTTCAGTCCTACATTTTACCTATCAAAAAATAGAAGATATGTTCATTGGTGGCTTTTCCACCCCATAGCAAATACCTTGGTCAGTGTAGAGGCAACGAGCCAAGCTGTTTGTGAAAGGAAAAGATTTCTGTTCTCTTACTAAAGAGGCTTCAACTTTACTAATTTAATTTGGTCGGGGCTTTGCATGCAAATTATCTATTATCAAGGAAGATTTACAGACAAGTTGCGAGGCCATTATCATGTTCGGAAAAAATACCTTAGTCGTCACAAGAGGTTATATTGAGGTACATGGTGGTGTAATACTCTTGCAGTGATTGAGCAAAGTAAGACACTACTGTTGGCCCATGGCTAGAAACAGGCCACAGTGGGGCACTGGCCAAATTGAATACAGATTAGCATGAACCATTTGTGTTGTACAGAATAATAATATTTACGCTTTAGAGGGAAGTATACTGGAGAAACCGAAGAATTCTATTATATTTTTCATTATTCTGATATCAATAAACAGGGAATATGTACGCGTTTCTATGGGATAAGATATGCCTATCATAAATGAAGGGTACGTGAACAGCTTTGCGTTCTTTTGCATGTTTTACTTACTCTCAATACCAACCCCAAGTAAATCTTTGAGAGCTTCAGTAAAAAGAAAGCCTTGGTGGAATAACCATGCCCTTTTCCAATCATTTGTAAAAATTTTAACTCTGCTAGACTGTGAAGTACAACCAAATGACCATCCAAGTGACGGCAGTTTTGATACGCATCTGACCAACTTATGCCGCCTTTGTGAGACCACTGGGTAAAATAATAGGTGTATGGCGTGCGGACGGGCTGGCGACCAGTTACAAACCTGTGGAAGAAAATAAAAAAAAAATGGCACTCTATTTGCTTTGTATTTATTTTGAAACGAAATCAAGTATAGGTTAGGAATAGCAAAATGTATTGATTTTCCTGACATACGTCTAACTGCCCCGCAATGTAAGAAGTTGAAGCAGGCCTCCAGCAGGTTTGTATCAAAATTCATATATATAGACTTGCCTGGTATTAATGTGCCTATCTGAACTTTCGCTTTAATTATTAGTGCCCCTGGCCAAAATTGCGATTAAGCAACGTATACTCACACAAATAAACAGCAGCATTCCTAGTCTTTCCCAGCACTTCGATTAGCAGGAGGTCATGAAATGGAATACAGTTAGGGAATTTTTGCTTTGCTTCGTTTGTTGACGAGTATATCAGCGAAAGGTCCATCTGTATGTTTCTTGATGTGAAAGTCACTCGCTTTGGCGTTAAGCTACCAGTGTTTTCAATGGTGGTCCACTATGTTTTGCGGATTCAGTTATACAGGCCACTAAGAAACTACTTTGACAATACTACTCAAGGTGGAGCACCATGCATACTCGCTTGCTGCCCAATAACGTGGAGGTATTTAAACAGAAATTATACATGAAGAAAATTTATGTGACAGAAGGCCTCTGTTGAAACTGTAGTATCAGGTGATATTTTATTAATCACCTTTCTGCTTGTGCAATAACCCAGTGAAAATTCAAGAGGTCTGTGAAAAGCAGAACATTAAAAGTCATAGTTCCCATACAAACAGAGCCCATAAACTGAAAGCCGATTGATGAAATGGCCCTTTTGTTTCTGGTACGGAACATTTATACCCTGTGGCTGACCTGGCCGGGACCTTATCTGTCTGCTGGGCATTTATAAATGCATTTCCATATTCTCCATAATTATCACCCTACCTCATTCAGAGTCGTTCTTAATGTACTCCTAATGAATTTGTACCGAGCTGCTTTCAGTGGTCAAGCTTCAGATATTTCTGGACTTTTGTTATTTTATTTTGTTATTTTGTGGCGATATCTGAAATAATATGGACTATCTAAAAGGACTCTTTGGTGCTTTTCTTTCAAAATACATAGAAGCATTTATGGTTACTGTAGGCTCGAATTTGTAAAACAAAAGTCAAACAAAGCAATATCCTCGAAGTTATATCTCTGGATTCTTTTTTAATCCTCTTTGTGTACTGGTTAGTTGATGCAAATATTCTTTTGAATACTACATGCGTCAATGGCGATTGCAATGGAATGCAATTCTTAAAATCTGTTGCAAAGTCTCTGCCCGGCCTCACTTTATACTTTGAGGGGATGGGCCGTTAATGGGACCCTTGTGAGTTAATGAAAATTAATTTTCATCCAGCTATTTTGAGATAGTTTTATGATTTTTGTTTTTTCGTTTTATTTTGGCCAAACCTAACACAAATGGTTGCCAGTTGCTTTGAAATCACAAAAGATCGCCTGTGGACACTCACTATCATACATAATTACTTAAACAAATGGCGTTGTACTTTTCTCCTTATGTTTTATTGCTTTCAAGTGTTTTAGTGTTTTCCTAAAAGTTTTGCTAAATAACAATTTACATTTTCTTTTAAAATGGTAGAAATGCCAAATGGTACACTTGACGGGACCTCTCTTTATCAAAGGATAGTACTCCTGTGCGCTGAGTTTTAACTAAATTTCCAAATTCTGTTTGATTAGTAATTGTACACGTCCATGTTTACAACAGGGATATGCAAACGCACAAATGCATATGTAGCTATGTCCGAAACAGATCGGATTATCTTAAAGGGGGGAGAGCGCTGTTGTCTTTACAGACTTTTCTCAACAGACCATTATCTGGTGGTTATTGAATTTATAAATGAACGTTGTTCTTTACCTTTAGGAAAATTCTTTTAAATTCTCCCCAAAACAGCTTTGACCAATGTGTCAAACATATGGATACTTCTTTCAACCACCTTAAATTTCTTAATTGATGACGCTGCAATATATATTTTTTTTTTACCAATTTCAATTCGTTATTTATGTGCTTTTTTACTTCTTCCAAGATATATATATATATATATATATATATATATATATATATATATATATATATATATATATATATATATATATATATATATATATATATATATATATATATATGTATATATATATACATATATATATATATATACATATATATATACATATATATATATATATACATATGTATATAAAATCACTTGGCCGATGGCTTTACAAGCTGCAAATAGGTCCGCAACCTTTTGGTATGGTGGCTTATTTTGTAAATGTGTATATTTTGAATCCATATGCTCCCATCTTATCAGAACGAGTCCACTACTTGCTTAATTCAATCATCATAAGACATTTGCGAAAAACGGTGGTGTCAAAGTGCTGTACACTGGGACACTAGCTAAAAAATCAAAGTGGCCCACCAACAATTTGTAATCATCATATTTTTAAAAATGACAAAATTATTTGCCCACATAAATGTATTGTGGTGCGCGACTTCTTCAAAGTTTACATATGTACGTAGTACTAGTTACAATGAATATATACCCACTTATAAGTATTTCGTAAGGCTTCTGGCCACAAATGTGTATGGGAGAGATAGAAAACGCGCAACCACACTGTTTTGATTACGATGCTGCTGTCAAGGTTACAAAGTCATATTTCAGGGAAAAAATATTAGTGTATATAATTCTACAGTTCCTCCCTCAACGAGTTTGATTGTGAAATTTCTTCAGCATGATGCTAAATACTCACTGGATGTGACATGAGCTTTCATACCATCTTTTGCATGAGGAGAACCTTCCGCAACTGAAATATGTACAAGGGTTGGATTTTGTATAATAGTGACGTGTAATAAAATCTAATGACGTTAAGCACATAAGATACGTTTGATAGTTCGGGAAAAATTTCCCTTGCTTTTGCAGCGATATTCTAAGTTCACATCTGCGTTTTATGTCCGTGTCTGAACAGCGTAAAAGCTGAACAAGGCCTAGGGGTTGTGAGATTCCTAATCCTGTGAATAAATCAAACTCCCAAGAAAATGAAAACACACGGATGTTTGTCCATGCCCATATTATCTGGTAATAGACTTGTCTGGTACAAAGATCATTATGAATCTGTTTAACAGTGTCAGAATTTGTATGTGCCCAAGTGTTTGATAATAGATATCCCCATAACGTTAGGTCATAGCAATGCTGGCATATTTCTGTTTGTAAAGTATCTACTGTCAAAATCATAGGAACCCACTGCTCTTTGCTCATGATGAGAGATACATTTAGAATTTTGAGATACATTGAAGAAGTCTGGCGTGAAACTTCAATCTTCAAAAATTGCAAGGCTACTGGATACGGAAATATACATTCTGTGGTATTTTTTGTTTTATATAAAGCGGCACTGATTGACAAGTTTGGGGAGAATACCATTACAAGTAAAACATTGTGCGAGTTATCACAAATTTTAGAAAATTCAACCAATATGGAAAGCTTGGATATCTTTCTTAACGTTCCTGTTGGCTTCATTTTGATTGCATATTTGTGTCTTTTATGCATACGTTTATTCTCTACTTTTCTATCAAAATATGTCATCGCTCTACAAAACTGATGTAGTTCTCCTGACCCACCATAAAGAGGAAGCTGGTAGAATGTGTAGACCATATCTATATAAGATGTTGCTCTTGCATACATAAAACATGCTTTGGCCTGTATAGCTTCTGTAGAAGGATAAAGTGCCAGAATAGTACATTTTCTTTGAAGTTTGATAGTGTATGCATTGGTTTGTACAATTGGAGCACCATAAGCACGGTTTCTCTGCACTTGTTCGCCATATGGTTGTTTTTTTATATTGAGAAGACACAGTTGATATATGCTTGAACACTCCGAGATGTGAGAAGAAACCTTGAATTTAATCACATGTTCATATGAATATGAATAACAAATTATTCCCATATAGTTACCTGATGACACAATTGGCACTCCTACTTGCCGCATTCCTTTCTCATGGAACATCTGAGTAACCAGATAATTGCAAAATGGACCAAATTGAACCAAGGGGCTATTGTAAAAGACTATGCCTCCATAGTTACATGGGTTTCCTAGTGGCCCTTCCCATGTGATATTTTCTATAATTAACTTGACAAATTTGTTGAAGGGAGCTTTAAAGATGACTGTCAGCACCTTTGAGAAAGTATATAGGTTTATAGCCATAGCTACCTCATATACATGCAGTGGGTAAACGGCATTCAGCCATCTGAGCTTATAGTCATATAGATGCAGACTTCTTAGGAGAAATTGTACATCACCATTTGCACTTGTATAAATGTCAAATACAAGTATTGAGATAATGTGTCCTCCAGATACAATGATCTTGCTGCCTGCTTTCTTACAACATACTTGGAATATAGTCATATATAAATAGTTGCAGTGGGTTCTTGGCCCATTGTTAATCAACATACTAAACTTCTGAGCAGCTTTTGTATTCATTAATATATTCACAATTAATATATTACCTGCTGTGGTCTTGCATTTAATGACTATGTTCAATGGAGCTCTATCAATGAGATAAGACAATCGATGTAGTCTTCCTTCTCTAAAATTAATTACCCTTCTGAAGGTACCATGCTGTCCAACAAAGAAGTAAACAAAATCAATACATGTATATCTATAATCAAGTGGACATATATTTACAATCATCACTCTATTAGTCAAAGATGTGTATGATTCATTTTCAAATTTATCACAAAAACGAGCAAGGAGCCTTTTACCCATCCCCGAAGGTGGAGAAGATGTATGGAAACAGACGTCATTTGAATCAGACTTATTACTAGGTAGTCCCTGCACTCCCACATCAACTACATCAAGGCGGTAAATGGCACATTTTTTCCCAGTGAAAATTAAATTTCCATAGATGAATATGACCTGGACATGTCGTTCGTAGGGAGCTATAAGCTGCCATGTAAATAAATTGCTTTTCAAAATTGTAGTTTGAGGAAACATTGCAAAAAAAATCGTTCCACATGGTAAATGTAAAATACCTGACTCAATTGTTATAATGTGTCTCTTTGCCTTGGTAAACTGTTCACATTGGTAGGATTTATTCGTAATTATGCATAAATGTTTCAATACTTCAACGTATAACATACATGTCTTTGAATTAAGCATTGAATCTATACTGTTCATAATAATACGTGTAACATGGAATTCACTTTTGTAATAAGAACTTGGTGGTTCAATAATACATCTAATATATGGTTGGTACCGAACACTAAAAATACAAGGATGCTTTGTTTCATGACGCCAAAGTAACAATTGGTATTGAAGACAGAACACTATCTCTTGTGATACGAAGTGAACATCACGTGAAGGAGTACTGGTGTGGAATAAAACACTATTTCTCCTGCAGCCATCAAAAATGGTCAAACTATTAGTTTGACAGGCCTCTATGGTCATTCCCAGAGAATAGTTCAAATCTAGATACATCTGAAACCGTGTATATACCTCAAGTTTGCCTGTGTATCTGGCAGACCTAATTGGATGGACTTGGAGCACAAAATTGGCCATTGGTAACGTTACTTTTGTTTGATTTAATATTTCCCTGACTACTGTATCATCATACCCACAAGAACGAAGACTATAAAAAAGGGAAGACGAAGAATGCTCTAAACTAGTTGGCTTAATCAACCTATTGTGATAGCTTGTTATACATAATTGATATTCCTTAAAAAACATAAAATACAATGAAATATGCTGGTGCCATTTTGCACACCGACTTAACACCATTTCAATATATATCAACCAGGGAGGATGTTCTTTTGTGTCCATTTGAAACTGTAGGCACTGTTGTCATTTAGATTTGAATTACGTATGAACAGAGGTGACGTAAAGTGATTAAAGGCAAATCCAACTTAGCAGAGTAAATGTAGTTTTAAACTATATATTTGTTGGTATTAATTTAATTGAAGATGAGTCTGAATATAGCAAATGACCAGCATATTACCACAATTATGCAATGCATTAAAAACTGCTTTGCTTTGGGCAAGCGTGTGCTTTTTTGTTTGTTTTATATTCCCCTTCCCCTTGTATCCATTTTCTTGTTACGAAAATAGATTGTGTAAGGTTTAAATGGAAGTTCTATCAAGGAAAAAATCACTGGGGAATGGGAATATACCTAGGAAACAAAGGGAGTTGTTTTACAAAGCGTCATCGTGCTGCTACATGAAGCATATTTACTTCTAATTGAATGTGATTTTTGGAGCATAGCATAAGGCATGTATACGCGATGTATGAGAGGAGCTATGGAAAAGACCACGCCATATTAGTTTCCTTTCCTCCAATCGCCTGATACATATACGTTTGGTCATAGGACAATTTCTGAAACCAATCAGGTGAGGTTACATTAAGGTACGAGCAATCAGCGATTAGGGTCTGACCTGGGTAAATAAGAAACTGTTAGCCTTGGAAATTATCAACCTGCCTATTTAAGGAAGGCTGGTACCATAGCCGACAACTGAGAGTAAAAGGTGATAAAGACATGCCTCTCGGTAACATCACACACAAGTTTCATCAATCATGCTTATGTATACTTAATCGCTAAACTGGCAATGTGAGTTTAACATAAGTCCATTTTATTACCACTATTTATAGATTGCCACATTGCATAAAAAATTCAAAACTATAATTCCTAGAGGAAAAGAAAAAAATTCAAAACACATATAAATAGGGCATATGCATCATCCATAAATTCAACTAGCTGAAAAAAGTAGCCAAATAGACAATTTTACCCAGACAACTAGAATTACTTCCAGACTTGTGAGAAACGATTACGGAAATATTTTACCACTATCGACAGATCCCAACGCCATTTGCAATTTGCGCAACTAAAAGTTATACGATAAAAAAAGAAAAGGTTGAAAGTACACCTTCAATAAAACCGTTACCTCTGAGGTCAATGCCCACAGCAGAATTTGGCGGTTGAAGTTCTCTTCAGATTTACAGCCCATCCCATAACTGGAATCACTAAGATAAAAATTACCTCTGAAACGTCTCAAATGGGCCTAAAACCAGAATCTGAAGATTCGACTTCCATTTTCAATGAATTTTTATCTGATACATTAAAGGTGTCAAGCTATATTCCTGTGTTCTTCTCGTTCAGCAATTATTCAGCAAAGTGCTGGCACTATGTAAATATTCAGCAAATGGCCGGTACTTTGGCACTATAGTAGTTAGCATTCCAACTTTTAGGCATGTCAACTATACATAGTTCGGCAAGAATATTATTGGTGGTCAATGCATAAATATATTTTGTGATTAACTTATACAGTTCCACTTGCTATGCGATTGTGGTTTGTATGCCTGAAACCACATCATCGGAAATAATTATGACAAGTTAAGCTTACATTCTTAGTCTGCCATGCAATGGTGGCCTTTGTGTAATTGTCTACCTTCAATAATTCATGAGTATAATTCTTCAAGCAACTTGCTGCCCTGTTTGCAATAATCTTCAGATTCACAAAAGATACCCAGTTGAATATGTTGGCAGGGGATACTGGAAAATACATTTGTCATATTCTGAGCCCTAAAAATATATATTTCTGGCTGTTTCTCAGATACAACCCATCTGCAACTTACGTGGCAGAGAGCCTATGCGCAGGAGGTACGCAATGGTCTTGTCTTGTTCACCAGCAGTTGCCAGTTTGGGTCAGAAAGTAATCATCAGCCCGTGAAAAAGTGTCCATATGGGACCAACTGTGTGTGCTGTTAAAATCGGAAACAATTGAAATGGCCAATTTGTCTTTGATGAGCATCAATGAATTTGCTAAAAGGTATCGCATCTCTTTGAAAGTGCAAAGTAACCTCCCGAAAATCTGCTCCAAATAAGACCAGCCAGTTTGGCATAAAGAGTTTTCTGGGTGTCCATAGACGTTAAATTGTTGAGATTCTAATGCTATTTTTTTAATTTAGGTTTTTCACTATTTTTGACTTCGCAAGGGTATGTTATTATGTTGATACTTGCAGTTTACCTTGTAGAATGGTAAAAAAAGTGTGGACAATAACTTTTGTCGTTGTGGTGGATCCCTGATTGTACCAAACTAATTAAATTGCCTAAATGAAACTTAATACCTATACCATTTCTAACTGAATTAATTAGAATCACAGTAACTCATGTTTTCGCTTTCTCCAAAGCTACAGCCATATTCACATAAAACTATCTTTAGGTCCATCCGTGGTGGGTTGGTACTTAGTTTGTAGAAAATGGCATACTCTAACGATTTTGAAAAAAGAAATTAACTTGCAAAGGTTTAATCATCGGCATGTTAATCCTTGGGATCCATAGTCCAAATGTAGTGCGAGTCACAAGTCCTGCTGCCCCAGCTATTTGAAATTCTTTTGCTGCTGCATAATAGATGTTGTATTCAATAATTTATCTACAAGGTGGAACAGCCAGATGTGCCGTTTTGTTTGAAAATTGTGTTATAAATTGGCATTGCATTTATTTGATCCTCTGGATCTCCTGAGTAAAAGAACACATACTTGCCCTCCCTGTGGGTGTCTCATTTTGGAAAAAAAGGACACAGCCTTGAGTGGTGCTCATATGATCACCACTAGTCTAATAGGTATACAGGTTCAATTGATAGGGTCACCTATTTCTTAATTTGTTTAACATGCTGTGCTACTATTTTTTCTATTTCATTCAATTTCTGTGTGCTTCTGTAACTTTCAATGACCTGGCCTAAAGCACAAGATAAATTGCTCTTACATGTATTTTGAATGTAGCCGCACTATATCGTCACAAAGTGTGTCCACTAGATAGAAATAATGTCATTTGCTAATGTTTAATATTTTTGGGAATTTACTCATATATAAGAGTTTATGTTGGTATGTTAACTATACGCATACCGGTGTAAAATGTATGGGTAAAAGCAATCTATGGAGATTATATGCATGTGTATTTATATATATATATATATATATATATATATATATATATATATATATATATATATATATATATATATATATATATATATATATATACTGGTATGCGGGTCATGTCATTGTAGATAAAATGGTACGAGATTAAGCAGCTTCTGCGTGTATGTTTAAGCGAAGAATTTTGAACCTCTACACACAATTTTATGTAAATGACATGCAATACTAGCGCACTCTTTTTCCTGCCACACAAAGAAAAATAATCTAAATCGGTCAAATTAAAACAAATGAGATGTTACATCATTGTTGTGCATTATGGTTGCAATGATGATTTTAAAAAATGAAAAAAAAACCCATAATACTGGTCAGCATACTGTTTGATTCCAATCTTCGATTTTTGGCACCATCTCTTAGCCAGATGTTAAGTTGGGAGTGCTGAGCAGTGATTTACTGGACAACAAAGCCCGCTGTTGTTGTTGTCGGATGTGTGGATTGTGTATTGGCACAGAAGCCTATTTCCAAAGGTGCTTAATTTTATGTTAGGTACAAGTAAGTACACGCCTAAGGTAATTTCAAGATTGGAGCACTAGCCCTCATCACAAACAAACGAACACTATATTATGATATAATGACAATTAAAAAGTTGCATACATAAAAAAAAACAATAAAAAAAAACAACAAACAAACAAAAAACAAACAAACAAACAAAGATACATACATACATGATCTTTCGCAAAAAGCACCTCATGTACATCGCATCTGCATTATGGTACTTGGAAAAACTAACATCATATATATATATATATAGATATATATATATATGAGACATGGGAGCAAAACAAAGATCTTTTGCATCGTGCAACAACAAGTGTAACACCTACCCTGTTTTTCTGAAATGTACATAAGCTAAAACTGGGCCTGTTCATTTTAGCCAAGGATATAACAGTACAATCACACTGCCTCCAGTAAGCAACCCGTAATCTATATCCATCTGATTCTGTGCATCTTTTTCGAATGTTGCTTTTCTGTAACAATTTATGTTATCAGCCTAACATGCACATTTTACATGTTGACTTAACAATTTTTACATTAAAGGTATATTCCCAATTTTGCATCGACTGCTAGCAGTGCACACGTTCTCCATGAAGCTGTTTCAAGAATGTGCATTACCAGATGTGGTTTGTGTAAAGAAAAAACCCGTATAGGTGAAGGAGTGATTTCTAATGTACTGCATTTCGCGGTATCTGTCACTGCCAATTCCGTTTAGTTTTGTCTAGTTTCCCAATCTAGAGGAATGTTAGTACAAGTTGCTATTTTTGTCTCGTTGACGATTCCATGGGAAATTTAAACATACTTACAACCATTAACTTTTATTAGTGCTAAAATCTCATGTTCCTGGAAATACGAAAGCAAAAAATATGAATGAGGTAGCGCAGCACCTATTTGTGTCTTTCATACTTGTCAAACGTCTGTTTTGCCAAATACTTTTTATCTGTGCTTGTTATTTGCACAATAAGATGGATTAGACTAGCAATGAGCTTATCGATGAATGGGCGAGATAGCAAAACAGAGACAGACAGGCAAACAGACACATATCGAAACGGGTGCTAATTTATGATGATATTGAGATTGTGCATTTTGTATTACTTGGTACCCTGGTCATGTCACCAAGCAAGGTTTAAAACTGTACAAAGTATGTTATGCAATCGGGATCTGATGTTAAACACGCAAAAAGATAAGTGTACCATATCGTAGCCTAAGACTTTGCACCATTGTTTACTTAATGTGGTGAGATCTATGACTGATGTTTGATTTAGTGTGTTCTTTATCCCTATCCCCAAAGGATTGGTGATTATCCAGCCAGGGTTAGCTCGTATTGTCAGGACATTCCGATCCCATGACACTGTAACTCAAACAATGTGGAATTTTCTTTGTATTGGAACCTCACAAACGCAGATATGAAAATGTAGTCAGCTGACGCCATATATTCCTTGGTATACATAAATGGAATCTCATGTCCCTCATGATACAGAGTACAAGTATTACTTACCTTTTAAACTAGAATAAAGTCTGTTTAATTCTTTTAAACGCAAAAGAGAAAATCCAGTTTATAAGAGCGCATGAAACTTAATTCTGGGTGAATATGCCACGCGATTGTGAATGTCACGGCATGTAGAAAGTCACAATATAATAAGTTTGAAGCGGTTCTTCATTAAACACATTATCACTTCAAGCAACTTTATAATCAACTGTAACTTCACAATAAAACATGCTAACAATAATGCCAAAGAACAAACAACTTGGCTCACATCCATGATCAAAATATTATTATATTTAACGCTAGGTTTTAACTTTGACTTGAACCTGACAAAGGTTGCGTAGAGTGCATAGTTTGTGCAGCATGATATAACTCTTCTTACATTTGTACTGCTATCTCATGAACATTACAACATTCATTTGGGTATCTGCCCTCAGACAGTTCAATTAAATCTCAGTTTGGAACCTCACGGGAAAATATATCCTACTCCTAGGACCAAACACATGTGGCCAACCTGTCCATTTGGAGGACAGGGGAATAAATCAAAATTTAAAACGTGGAAAGAATCATCATGTTAATCCAGCAAAGAACTCCAAGTCTGATCCTTTTGTAGTAGACACCATAACCACTCGATTTACAGCATAAAATTTCACTGTTAATCGCAAAGAGAATGGTATATGTATAAATAATGTGTCTGCCAGACTGAAATTATAATCCACTGCTATCAGATGGACAGAACCTCAGCGCAAAATTGTACCAAGTGTTTTGTTGATACATTTTAAACCACCTGAATAGCACGAGGTCAATCCATTCTTTTCCACCTTGAGTGTAAATCTCAATAATACAGGCGAGAATCTTGGCACCTTTGGTACAATATTGTACACACCTGATAACTACCTATATTGAATATATAAGACGAATTCACATAGTAATACTGAAAGTAGAATATAAAAAAACAACCATAATACAGTAAACCTGCTCCCCAGGACACTTGCCCTTACGCGTTATTTGCTCAGAAATAAAACTTTGCAAGCTTTCAACACTTTTCTCTTTTTTGCACAGAATCTTCCAGAAAATAGTTTCAAGTATCGAACTGCCTCTCACCTTCAATAAAATTATTTACAATCTATTTATAGACAACTTCTTATAATCATCCTAACAAGGATCATACAAATCGCAACCTGAATGCCTTGAAAAAAAATACCCCTCTTACTTCAACACTCAAAAACATGTTCTATATCTTCACTGGCCATGCAGATATGCAACTGCGAATACTTAATTTTGGTCGCAACTCTCTACTTCCAAGGAAATTAAGCTTCTGCTGTGGTTTTAAAACGACCGTCATGATCACTACTTGAGAAAACTACCCCCGCATATTCATTTCCACAAAGCCAAACAATATGTACAATGTATCACACTTACACAAAATAAGAGTACTTATTCTCTTGGGAAAAATGTCTATCAATCCAGTTAAAAGTTAGACTATAAGTGTGCAGAGCATTATGCCTCTTAGCCTTTTTTTTAGAATTTCTTATGCTTTTGCCATTGTTAAATGCATCTCCAAAGCGCTGCTCAATTGTATTGAAACAACAAAAATATACCTTGTGGCAGGGTCAATCAAAGCTTTTCGCTAAGTGGTTATGCTTTTTATTCTTCGTGTTTAATATATATTTCAAGTCGGCTTCCTGTGTGCTAATGCAGACAAACCTCTTGATTCATATGTATGTTAATGGGTATAACAATAATAATTCACATTTTTTATTTATTCTCTGATACCGTCCTCAGCATTCACTTCAAACTGATGGGGTGTGGCTTTGGTTAAGCTCCTTATAGTTGGTCAAAATGGACACATTACAATGAGGTGTGCGTTTTAATGAATTCTCTAGTTCATTTTGTTGAAATTGGAACAAAGTGTCAATTCTCCGAAATTGCTTGGCAAATTACTTCCAAATTACATAGGTACCTTTCTAGTCACGCCAGACCTTACTTTGTTCTACATGCGAGGCTGGGCCTCATCCTGGTTTTTTTTTTTTTTTTTTTTTTTTTTGGGGGGGGGGGGCTTTTGAAAACAATGTTTTGTGCATTGACTGTTTGTGACTTTGTAAAATTTGACGTTCAGAGACTTAGAAAGGTCAAAATAGCTTTGCCTTATATCTCGGTAATGATGGATTCTAGTCTTCTGTTAGTGTTAAATAAGAAGAAAGTGCCTTTTTGGGTTTCTCATAGTGTTGACAATTTCACACTTGAGTAACATGTTGCCTTGTACCTCTCCAGTCCATGTTATTATGCATTGCAATAAAGGGGCCAGGGTGCTTGCAGGCGCGTTGCAGACTCTGTCGACTCTGACCCCGTCCAGCTCATATGAATTGATCGTTTCACCCATAAAACTGTATATTTTCATAATCGTATGATGTCTAGATTTGTAAAAACAGAACATTATATCAATTTGTAGATTTTTTCAGATGTTTTGCACAGCTCGTTCCCATAATATTCAATTTTAAGATCTGCAAACTATCGGAAACGAGAATATAGACCACTGCCCAGGAACCGAATTTATGTCCAGGGGTACAATTGATTTTATAAACTTTTGTAGAATTTTGAGGTTCGTACCGTGATGTTATACAGATTTTTTTCATTTTTGATTGAAAGGCCCAATAAAAACAGTTCCTGAGTTTGCCATTTATCTTGCTTTACCCGTTTATTTTGAGAGGATATATCTGTCCGTGTTTGATTGACGTCATTTTAAAATTTGATTAATCTTGTGAAAAGTGACTTCCAAGAAAATCGCTTTCAAAGGTCATGACTCTGATTTTTCCAAAGAACGGACCGTCGTGTGAAAGTAACTCATTACCTCCGATCGAACCTTTTAGTACGATTGGAGCAAATAAGAAGCTTCAACTTTGATGTATTCTTGCAAAGATACATTGTTGTTTTGTGGTATAAAAATCAAGTTTTTTATCTCAAATTTTGTAAAGCCAGACACAATATTTGATTTGAGCGATGTGGTTTCACATGTCGCTTGCAAGGATCGAACGGAGGAAATAAAGCGATTACAAGATCACCTGACCATGGCCCTGACAACACACTGTTTCAAAATGTCAGCCGGCAATTGGGTCCACGTGTGGTTTGACAGTTTCTTCTGCAATATTCACCTTGCTAGCAGGGGTTCATAATCTAAGATCGTTCGACCTGGGCAAGGCTGTATACTGTCACTGTACGCCACAAGGCAATTGTTTAATTATTTGCGCAACAAGCAAGATGTAGGATTGACGTGCGAGGGCTTTTTTTGTATCAAGTTTCACTGAAAGTGACCACCAGAATGTTTGTCATAAATTACAATATCAATATTGCTGTGCAGTTTCCAGGTCAGTTTACCCAAAGGTTAGGGACCCTTGCAGATGTAAAATGTCTTGCCTTTACTTTAGTATGGTTACAGTTTTTTTTCAAAACAACATTGGCAGAATACAAGAGTCTGCATGATCACAGGTATGATTTACTGTAACATTTTGCTTTTTTTCTGTCATGCGTCACGGATTTTACTCGTAAATGGTTCCGTGTTACAGACTTTTTCCATTTGAACTTTTTGACAAAACTAAATTATACTTCATTGTTCCAATATTCATGTGTCCTGTCGACATATAGCGATACCCCAGAACGATAACAACACAGTCACGTCGCCATTGTGTTCTCAGGGGCTTCGTTACTGTGTGGTTATGGATCTACGTGGTTGTTGTTTTTTCTTTTTTTTCTTTTTTTTTTGCTTTCCGTCACAACTTTTCACTCGTGCCTCTGAGTTCACAATTTGTTCAATTCAAGTCTTTCTGTGTAACTACAACTTGAAGGAAATAGATCCTAGATCCGGTTATTTGTACGTACACGCGCCTTGTCTATCTTCTGAATTGGGTACAAGCTGAGAGCACATGGGTTTAGACGCATTTGATTGGATGGTGCATGCCACGTTACTAAATTTACCAATGACAGGCCTCGAAACTTCGCTCGACTAAAACAATGACGAATTTTACGCTAATTTGTAGGGATATTTTTAACAAATAAGAGAGCTTGTTACGCAAAAAGACACCCTCATGAGCTTTCCAGCTGTGTAAAATACCATGGCCGTCGCTGACGCAAAAAGACACCCTCCTGAGCTTTCCAGCTGTGTAAAATACCATGGCGGTCGCTGGGAAACATAAACGCCGCAAAAGGACGAAGTTACCTTGGCTTTTGTGTAAATTTCGGACTTAATCATTCAAATTGCGACAAAATGGGCGGTTGTTAGATTTTTATCCGCATGCGAGGGAAATAACATTTTAAACACAAAATGGAAATAACCAGTCGCAAGTATTGAAGATTGCCTACAATAAAAAGTACACGCTTGCACGTAAATAGACAATACGGGCGAACAGTGAGCTGAAGATGTTGGCTTGTGGTGTGTTTTCGAATACACTCGCAAACGGTGGAAAATGATGTTCAGAGCATGGTTCAAATATACTCCCTTCTAACGTGCTACGGGTGCTGCTGGGACTTATGAAATATCAAATCCGCTGATTAATTTGAAATTCAGTTGAAATATGTTCCTCAGGTTTCAAAGCTGGTATATAGCTTGCGTGAGTATGCGTGATGTTAAAAGCCCAAAGGGGCCAGACCGCGTAATACACATGTACGGGTTTACTTTCCCCTTGCTGTCTGCCTATCAGATCGCTATCAAATAATCCCATTGCCGCAAAGATGATCGAGATTGCGAAAAAAAGCCAGAGGGGACTCTCCTTTTGCGCAGCCTCCTTGGTTAGCGAAAAATGGCTGAAATCACATATATACCGCAGTGAACATTATCAAATAGATGGCTCACAATAGCTTGGAAAACAATAAATTCATTATCAAACAGGGTAATAATGTCCATTGTTCAGTGACCCAAGGTGTTTAATCCTGTTAAGTTTTGACAAGCTTTGAAGTCGGACCGATGGAGCTTCGTCAAGTTGACAAGCTGCTGTGACACAGTTCACGCTCCATTTAGATAAATCACATCGTGCACAAATACCTCTAGATCGCCATAAATGCCATAAGTCACTGTAACATCAAACAGAAAGTTGTTTAAGCGGGACTAGTGCCTTTGGTGTGTCTCTCCGCGACTGATATGTGCATCAAATCAAGCGTGCCGTCATTTTCCCCCTGTGGTCACGTGACTTTGTCGTTGTCAGGGGCCGGTCAGCACGGCTGATGGCTGTTCA
The DNA here is from genome assembly GCA_964020975.1 of Hermodice carunculata. NCBI lineage: Eukaryota > Metazoa > Annelida > Polychaeta > Eunicida > Amphinomidae > Hermodice > Hermodice carunculata. The sequence continues at coordinate 88,736,092 of OZ026625.1, forward strand.
AACATTGTGGACCATAACCATACCAAACTAAACAGAAGATACACGTGCAGTGGTCCTCTAAAACTTGTCATAGTCTTTCATCGATTTTCTCATATAAATATTGATTTCTATTCAATCAATGTTTGGTGGCCACATTCTTAAGGTGTTTATCTTTCAAATAGTAAACAAAAGTCATTTTGTGATTTTTGCGGCACAGCCTTCATAGACCAAACCATCCTGGCACCTTAGGATGCTGACTGATGAACCTTTAAAAGACAGATGACCTTTCCTTCATTCCAAAGGTCGCCAGACCAGTTCACTTTATCATTTTTCGGAGTTTTTCCTTGGTAGTCATACCTTAATGAATTTTTTGGTTAATATTATTCTGTTTATTTTGGTGTGGTAACACCCCATCTTTATTATCCCTTTTTGTATTTTGATTTTAGAATAAGTATGAATGAAATGAATGTACGACAGAGCAGTGACCCTCTCGTACTCTTGTATGATATATATATATATATATATATATATATATATATATATATATATATACATCTATGCATGTGTGTTCGTTCAATAATTCGATAACAATTCAATTTCATGCAGATTTAACAGGTTACAAAATCACGTAATAATATATGTTTATGAGTAAATGCTGTTCATTTTAAACACTATACTTTGCTAAACGATACGGTCAGTGACATCAAACCCAAATGTGCAGCATTATATTCGCTTGTTCATTTTAACATTTTCCCACTGATTGTAAATAATATAATTTCCAGGAAATGCACAACTCTATTGGTTTAACTATTTTACTCTTTATAACATTTATATATTATGTGAAAGCTATGTGTTTTAAATAACCCATAAATAACACCAGTTATATCTTTTTCAAGAACTGTCAGTCATGTAGCTATCCAATCCCTATGAGACATCAGGTGAGTTATCCTGGAGTGATATGCCTGGGTGGGAAAACGGATTTTTTATGAAAGAGACGTGCCTTTTTTTCTCACAGCAAACTCACAAGGCTGTTGAGCATTTTCCCGAATTAATTTTGAATCATGTTTTCAGTCACGATGATGATGATGATGATGATGATGATGATGATGATGATGATGATGATGATGATGATGATGATGGTAGTGATTATGAAAAATGAAAATACTTAAATGCCAATAATGAGACGGGGATGAATTGGGATTTGCAACATTAAGGAATGGTTGGGCAGCAACTGCAGATTACTCCATTACTGACTTGGAAGATCTTATAATCAGTAAACATTATTTATCAAGATAGAGATCCAAATTCAGGCAAATTTCGAATCCGCCCAAATATGACAGGTAAACATGAAGATGACCTATTACATACAAGTTATGAACATTCATCAAGCCATGCATCTGCCATCACACTACAAACAGACAACATACACAAAATAACGATAACTGTCATGAAGAATAGAGGCCGACAACAACTTTCAAGGATATCAAAGAAACTGCACCAAATTTGTGCAATCAGGATTAAACAATATCAAAATCGCCCATCATCGAACCAGTCGAAATCGAGTAAAATCAAGATAGATGTACACCAGGCATAAAAATAGTATGGAGGGAAACATCCCCCTCCTGACTTACGACAAGTATTAACTAAAGGCTAGCTGTAGTAGCGAAAATATATTTGATACATTCACTTCTCAACCTTAAGGAGTATTTTGCTCCATTAATATACCATTAAATTGCTGATTACTATTCATACTCGGCAAAAACCTCATTTCCAAATCCGACTTGCATGGGCTTGTGTTGCTTAACCTTAGTGAGGGAGGGTTATATTTTTCTGAAGCCGCACCCAATACAGCACAATGTATCATGTGCCAATTAGAAACCAAGTACACAATATTATGTCTTAAACGGTGATGAAACTTTGCTTTTAAGTTGATAGTTCAACTGTAGCGAGTTAGACTCCAAACCTACTGAATGTTCTACTCCTTTTGAGGCACTCAATGCATTAAAGCCACTATTTCCTATTTGTTTTCTCTTACAACTAATAAACAACAATATTTTGCACAGATTCCTGTGTTCTTCCACAATTCAGGCAGAATTTTTAAAAAAATCTCGAAATAGTCCAATAACGTATTTTACGGTGCACTCTCGTAGGTCATGCTCAAAGTTTTTGTTTCGCTTTTGTGCAATACATTGAGCACAGCCAGGAACAAGTTGAATGTTCTGCTATCACTAGTTAAGTATGCAGGCAGGCACAGTGTTAAATGCACACACACACACACACACAGACACACACACACACACACACACACACACACACACACACACGAACATCTGATTTATGTTTAAGCAAGGAATTTGAGGTTGTCGACTAATAATTTAGTCCCTCAATTAAAACGAAACAAGAGCGCTTACAGCAACTAATGTCAAAATTTTTGCTTTACACCCATTTTACAGACTCTTTTATTTGCAACTATAATTTGCTACAAACAGGTATGCTGAAAGAAATTTATGTTCCACTATAGAGAACATTCATAAAGCTACAAAACACAATTCTATAGATACTCATCCTCAAGATAAATCCTCAAATTTTCCACCCATACATTTTGTATGAGGCTTTCCGGCCTTGGTACTTTATCAAACAAAATCGAAAAAAACCACCTTACAGAAATTGTCTGTTTCATTTTTTTAAAATCAAATACTTGGAATTCCCACTTTGTTTATACCTTCTGGTATTAAACTGCAAACTTTTGTTGTTTCCTGTAATTTGGTTTGGCATTCAATAGACCCTGAAAATATTTTTTGGAAAAACTTTCTTATATTTGAATACTTTCTACAGAATTGTTCAAAGTACACAATCCTAAAGATACTCATCCTCAAGATAAATCCTCAAATTTTCCATCCATTCATTTTGTATGAGACTTTCCGAACTTGGTACTTTGCCCAACGAAATCGAAAAAAAACCACCTTACACAAATTGTCTATTTCATTTTTTAAAAATCAAATACTTGGAATTCCCACTTTGTTTATACCTTCTGGTATTAAACTGCAAACTTTTGTTGTTTCCTGTAATTTGGTTTTGCATGTAATAGACCCTGAAAATATTTTTTTAGAAAAACTTTCTTATATTTGAATACTTTCTACAGAATTGTTCATCTTTGTTTTTTCTATATCACATTTGCATATATTATCACACATTCCAGAGAATTGTATATATTTCACTTTTTCCATTTAATGTGACAACCAGGCTGAACCAACCTTTTCATCCAACATACTTTTAATGTCAAGTTATGTAATAAAATGTGGGTTATCTTTAATCCTCCATCTGCATAAGTTTGTATAAGTATCCTTCTTTTAATTTCATCCTTATTCGGCCCACTCCATTGAATATTCATATAATATGTTTTCTATACGATTCAAAGAGTCTTTCCCTCTGCGTCATTATTATTATTATTATTATTATTATTATCATTATTATTATTATTATTATTATTATTATTATTATTATTATTATTATTATTATTATTATTATTATTATTATTATTATCATTATTATTATTATTATTATTATTATTACTATTATTATTATTATCATTATTATTATTATTATTATTATTATTATTATTATTATTATTATTATTATTTTGAATTGGAAAAAAAGGTGGATGAAAGCTAAATGCATAGGCGAAAGAGGTTCTACACACAGTTACTAAAACTTAGGCAGAGCCGATTAGGGAAAACAAAGCCCCACCAATGTAGGACTGAACAATAGCTTGTAGAACAATCCATTGCAGAACAGGGCACACGAAATGATGGGGAATGATGTATATATAGTTGATAAGAAGGTCGTCAAGGCAAAATGAAAAAAGGCAATTTTGTGTTGTATAGTGTGCGAAAACCTATAGAAAAAATTGGGGCTGCAGTAAAAGCAATGGATCACCAGCAAAATTATAAGAATATCGAAAAAAAAAAGTTAATATAAAGTGATGAAGATAATAAAACTAAAAAAAATGAAACTGGTAAGAGTTTACATTCTCCTATATTTGAATACGATGGAGCTAGTGGAAAGTAAGAAACTTAGGGATGACCTCAAAAAGGTTAAATATTAGGAGATGAGATATGACAAGACCACAATTACAACAAATTAGGGGTTACAAACCGAGATGTAGGCCTCAAGTCTTACTCAACCGAAATTGAAAGTATCCATTAAACTTCGAACAAGTGATATGATAACCATACTGTTGATACATTAAAATATTATTATTGTAATATATACTATTCCAAACCAATTTCCGAATTAAAGTGACGGCTGGCTAATGATAAAAATTGATACTCCAGATATGATAATGATAATGAAACTTACACCTACAGAAGTCCTTAGATTTTGAACAATTGCGACAAGTACAGTGACCAGTGGCGTTCAACAAGGATTTTGACAAGTACCTCTACTCTTTATGATATTCATGAATCATATGCCATCAGTATTGCAAATGCTTGTTAATTTTTGCTGATGATCGCAAGGTATAAGGCTCGCTTGCAACAGACACAGAACTTGAAATGTTTCAAGGGCAGATATTTGGCAGCTGGTTTTTAATGCTGGTTTCTCCATGTCTATGCATTTGAGGGCATGACCCCCCCCCCCCCCTCTACATCATGTTTACACAATGAAAGGAAAAAAATTGACTCAACAAAAAAATAAAAAAATAAAGAAAAGGAAACTGATGTTGTGGTTATGATTGATTATTACTTCAAGCCCCTTGTTGACACATGCTTTCGTAACTGCTGCAGTAGTTTTGCCTGTCCAGAAGAAAATGACTTTGCTTATTTTGTACAAATGGTTGAGCCTTCCCATTTGAAATATGAAAAAATCATTTGGGGTCCGCATTAAGAATTACATATAAAGAATGTGGAACGTGTAAAACAAAGAGCGGCAAAAATAGTCCCCCTCGATTTGGCATTAACCGTATCTACAGCGGACGAAGAAGTCAAAAAATTCCATCTTGATACTAAGTGTGTAAAAGAGAGGAAATGAACGAAGTATCTAAACTATTAAAAGTATCGATAAGTTAAACTCGGCAAATTTTTATCCAGCCGAATTACCAGAGGTCAGCTGCTGCAATTTGTCAAACTTTCTCTAAAAGCAAAACATCAAAAATCCAATTTTTGTATCTTTGTGACAAATGACTGGAATAACCATGCATACAGTTGCCTCACGTGGCACTTGTTTGGGAAAGCCTGCCTGGACTTACGGAAAATAGGGTTAGCCCCAAGGGATAGCAAAATCTAGGGTTTCATAACTTTTCATGTTAATTTCTCAGAGCATTTTAGATCAGTGTCTTGCCCACCTTGAGACTTCCAATATCCCAGAAGTTTTGAAGGTATGCGAGAGTATGCTCCTAGCCTTTAAAGGATTATTCCATAAAAAAGTTTGCACTTTCAAAGAAAGTAGACTTTACGGGTGATAGGAGTCAAAAGCTTCACATATATCCTGAAAAATACTGTCAATGTTTAACTTAGGATATACCCGAAACTTTGTATCTTTTGTCATCAATTCTTTTAAAGCTGATTTTTAAAACTTAAATCCAAATTACCTGTGCATACACGTTTGTGGTATGTATCAATAAAATTGTCATATTTATTGTAAGACACAACAGTCGCGATAGTGATTTACTGCAATATCCTCATGTGTAATTCAAGCCACAAATCTCTTGCAATTCATGATATTTTGTTCGCTACTGTTGCCACATTTATAGGAAGTAATTGGGAATCTTGAAATGTAGATTCCCTGTGAATCATGTTATGGAAAAAGTTCAATTTGAAAAGGGACTTAATGTTAAATGAATCAATATTTTTTGTTTGACAGAAATGCTGCAAAACATTTGATCCTTTTTTCTTTATTTTTTAGGATATATTTTCCAAATAGTAGTTGCGTAAGAAGAAGTCATTTTACACAAATTTTGTGGAATTCTGAGTTTAGAATTAATAAGACCCGAACGTAGATTGATTCTAATGATATATCTAAACGGTAGAACGTTGGTAGCTATATATAGTCAACGAAGGATTTTACAGAAAGCCTGCACTGAACTGTATACACATTCTTTTGTATCAACGTTCCTAAATTTCCTGTTATTCCGGAATATTCTTGGTCCATCATTTATTTGAATACCAGCCTGATTATTATGAAAAAATATGTGTAACTGCTGTCAAATATATTATATGCCAAATCCCTTACATCACCAAAGCCTAAAACTCTGTCATTAAGTCCAAAGGAAAGGCAGAATTCAGTGTTTTCATCAGGAGTCTTCCGTTTGCAATAATTTCCTTGTGTTCATCAGAATTGCAATAATTACATAAAAGGGATTTAATTTGTAATTTTCAATTGTAGTTTTGCCTACTTAATATGTGGTTGTAACTGAATGAGTAGTGGGGCCTACAAATTGGGATTTGTATTTGATGCAGGATATCAAAAAGAAAATATAGAAGACTCGAAAGATAACACCAGCTTTTCCGAGCAAGGTTTTCTAAATTTGATTGTTTTGTCGGTAACGGTGCAGTAAATATCTTTGTTCTTGATGAAATTTGGTCAACAGAATTGGACGTTCGATGTTCGTCAAAATGTATTTCAAAATCAGCGCTCCAGGCTTATGCTGAACAGTTTTTATTCCTGTTTTCTGTGTTCACGATTTGTTTTTAGAAGCAATTTTGAAAATCCATTTCGTCATTTTAATGATATTCATGGTCCTAAACCCTACTCTGATTTATTAGTAATAAGTCAACAGAGTAACAGAATTAAGAAAAGAAGCAATATCGAAAACAAGTCTAAAATAGCAGCCAGACTAGAGACATTTCCTAGCATTGCAGTATGCTTCAAAAAAGACCAGGGACCAGACTCTGCAGACCTATCCACCGTGCATCAATGGCTCAAAGCTAACATAATTAAACTGCAGTCTGTATGTTCACATCCAATTCTTGGTTGTCGTTACCCTGTTCCAGAGAGCAGACTATATGCACTCCATAAGCTAATACGGATTTTTTAAATATGGAAGTCCCATTGTACATGTTACCCACATTCTTCTGAAGAATATTGACCTTGGTTGCATTGACCCAAATATTTTAAAGAATCTGCTGTGGGTAACTACTCCAAATATGTTTTGGAGCATGTACGGCACATGTATCTCTGTGTCATTGCTCCTTGTGTAAACTAAACACTCAGCAACGACAACCCGCATAATAATGAATAAATATGCATATGGCAAATGAGGAATTAGCAAAATATGTGGTGTTTTGCTTATGAATACAGAGCTTCAGATATGAATAAAGAAAACCTTTCAACAAGTACGGTCTTGTTCTCCGGATCAATCGATATATATATATATATATATATATATATATATATATATATATATATATATATAGAGAGAGAGAGAGAGAGAGAGAGAGAGAGAGAGAGAGAGAGAGACAGACAGAAAGAGAGACCATTTTTGTATTGAGACCACCAACTATACATATATATATATATATATATATATATATATATATATATATATATATATATATATATATATATATTGATCGAGAGGAAAAGATAATTCTAAAGGCTATCACAAAATCTTAGCAAAATATTGAGATGTAATTGTGCTGTGCTGTTGCTGTTTGGCTGATTTCAATTTTGTGATAATACTGTATTGCCACAGTATGAGATAGGTTCAGTCTATGCACATGAGCTATTTCAAGTTCTTCGCAATATTTTGAGTGGCTAAGTGTATGCAAAACGAATCTTTGTGTTAAATGAATTTTCTCAGGATACACTACAGTATCAGGCTTATTGATACACTTTATTCAATTCTTGCATGTTTCATTCAAATCATATTTCATCCATCTGAATTTCTGAAGGTGGTTGATCATGGTAAGAAGCAAGACAGCTTCAACAGTTTTTGCATTGTTTACGTTTTGTTCATTGTAATACGCATTACATTACATCATACTTTTTGGTACTTTCGCATGTATAGTTTCAGAGTTTAAGTCAATTGAACATGTAGTTAAAACACAAAATGCAAACATATATCCATAAATACATTTTGTAGTTCCAATACACAAAAATTACTGCCATTAATTAATGGTGATGATTTGGTAATTCTTGAGTCTTTGGTGTAAGTGATAGATTTGGGTTTTTTTTGGGTAGTTGGGCATATGTGTTTGTGAAAAAAAGCTGGGGTCAGTTGTTCATGATGAGTATTTAAAAGGTTGGTGGAGGGTGAGGCCCAATTTGGGGCCAATGGGTCCGTTTTGTTGATGACTGATTGTTTCGGATAGAGAGTGACGGTTTCTTTTATTTTTTTTTCGCATTGGTTTTGGAGGTTGGATGTTAATCTTTTGATAATCATTGAGTCTCTAACCTTTCCTGTAGTTGCCTTTGCTCTCATTTTGGGCTTTGATTTATAAAAATGGGCAGTGTCTTTCTGAACTATAAAACTGGCTTGCCTTGTACGCCCATGTTGTAGTGAATATATGTTCAAAGGCAGTCACAAGACATAAAGAGTATGACCTGGGTCAAGGCGCAAACATCATAACTTTTTTTTTCACAATTGCTCACAAAATGATAGGCCTAATGATGTTTTTATTAAGCTTCTTCATTGGAGAAAAGCTACTTCCATACAGACGTATAATATCTGCAGTTCAAATGATGACAGTTGATCCTCGGATAGTAACGCATACACACCACATATTTTCATTTTATTGCACTCTTTGCGCTTTGGGAATGTAAATGAAATGAGATTGCATAACGGGCATTACACTGTTGGCCGTGCATAAATAAGTTTCATTATTCCCTACAGTTGTTCAAGAATTCAAAAAGAAAAAAAAAAAACATTTGAGACACTTCATCAAATTGTGTATAACAGCTGCCTACTTAACTTTTACTGATGAGGTAAAACAAAACAAAAGTACAGATAGCACACGCCTACCATCTCGTTTGACTTTGGTTTCATGTATCTTCAACGTGACGCTATCACAACGGTCTTGCATTCTGTAAATTGCTTTAATTACGCAGTATTCTTGGTTTGGCTTATATCACTGATGGCACAGAACCATGAATACAAAAACACAGTGAAATAGCATTTTAATAGTTTGAAAAGGAATTGTGACCATAATGGAGCAACTCAAACAGCACTAAAATGTCAAAAAATGCAAGGAACCGCGAAAGTTAAAACACGTAAAAATGAAAAAAATTACAGTATCTTATGATTGGTCCCTAGAGTCTGCAGAGTTGGCAACTGAATCAACTCCACGCTTGGTCAAAACATTCCAAACTAAACCCCACAGAACAAAAAACGCATAACTTGCTTCAAAATCAACGAGCACGAGTTCAAGCGCCAACATGATGAAGGATAGCAACACCACGAACTCCCACTAGACCATGGCCTAAGAAAAGATATTCCAAAGAGTTCTGGTCCATTATAATCTCGAGTAAGCAAAGTACCTTGCCTGCAAGATAAGAGGATCTGCTTTGACTGTTAAAAGCTACAACTGGCTTCTGTATGCGATTTCAGCTTGGCAATCACATAGGAGAAATGATTTAATCGACATAATCACACCAGATACTTGTGAGTAACAAGAGCAATGCGCAGACTACCAACGCGAGTGATGATTGTAATTATACCATCACAACATGTCTTGAAAACAATACATCTATGGGAATCACATGTTCTAATTTGAAATGTATGTCGACTCGAGTGCTGGTGTCAACGTAATCAGTAAACAAACATGTATCAATTAAGAGAAAAAAATCCAGTGAAGACCGATAGATGGGCAGCGATTTTATTTATCTGTTTAGTCCCTCCTTTATTTTTTTTAATTGAATGACAGATTTATGGTCACAATGTCGGTTAGGATACATTGATGGGAAGGCATATTCTTGCATCAGTGCATTTTTTCCCAAATGGATGGCACTTAAGAGTTATAGCAAGCAGTTGGGCCCATACACAATCCTTGGTGGTGTAAATGTATTGAACACTGGCAGGGGTTCCAGATACAGGCCATTGCATTGCATTGCTGTGACTCCATTTGAAGACCTGGATAGGAAAATGACTTTGATGGCATACCAGGACAGGAGTGGACGAAATATAAAAGTCTTGAAGTACATCATCAGCCTTTCGGTTAAACGACAGCCATGGCCTACTATGTGCTGGTTTACACCTTATACCACCTTCATTTCATTTACAGCACCTTCTGGTTAGTAGGGTTAGCTCCTCTCAATGGCAAGATTGGTTGAAAATGAGGTGTTGATAGCTTAATTAAATTAAAATTAACAAGGCAACTGGTTTGCATGTAGCATCATTTGGATAACAGCATTACATCAGTCTCCTATAGTGTCTGTTACACATTTAGGAAATGTGTGTTGGGGTGGCCATTTTCTTATTTAATCTGTAAAAAAATTTCGATGGTCATTTCCCTATAGCACAAATGGTGTAAATTGGGGGGGGGGGGGCGTTAAATTTTGTGTATATTTTTTGGTGATAATACATATGTTTAGGACAGTGAGCAGGTTCAATGGCCAAGACACTAGTACATTGTGGCGGCCGTGCCCAGATATGAAGCTGTGATGATCACGCAAAATGTAACCCACATGTGGTTGGTAAGCTTTTGCATATCCAACTTGATACAAATGCCATGTTGGTCTGCCTTGAGTATGTTGAATAACAAAATGTGCTGAGTGAAGTGAAAGTTCAGTGAATGACTATTTACATATAGCTCCTTTCCCCATTATGCAAAAACTGGTTGTCCTTTAATATGCACATTAAAAACAGATAGAAATCAACGCTACACTCTTTATCATGCTGTTTTTTAGGTCCCAAAACTTGCAGTGTCGTTGCACTGAAAATGCAGGAAGTGCCCAAATTCATGTCTGATAAGGGACTACAGTACTTAACTAAACCGACCTCTTTTTTCTCACTTCAGTTTGAAGATCATGCCCTTCACTGCTTTTGTGAATCATTATCCGGTATAAGAAACATTTAATTTGCAATTTAAGAAAGTGTTAATCTATTATCAGTACCATAATTGATATAGCTATTTTGGCATTTAATCATAATGTGACAGGGATGAAAAGACAGTCTTACATTGGAGAGATTTAAAATAGAGGCACAGAAACAGGAGAGAGGAAAAAAAATAAAAAAGCATTTGAAACAAAAACAGGGAGACAGTATGCATTATTGAATGTGTGCAATAGCTGTGTGGTGTGCCATATTGATACATCTGTGATTCTCTTCATCATTAATTAATAAATAACATCATAAGTGTTTGGAAATACCTGGATAAACTATTAGCATGAAATTCCTTATACGCAAATAAATATATTGGAAGTGTTCTTGCTCCATATTTGGAAAAAAATGTTATGTTGTAGCTCACTACAGATTCATTGTACCATGATGACGCAGAATGAAACGATTTGATCTTTCATGCATTGCAAAACATGCCATCATGCAATTTTTGTAGAAAGTCTATCTGGGCTTGGACGAGAAAGGCCAACTGTTTATTTTGTATTATTATGAAGTTAAATGCAAGATATCGTGCTAAAACTCCAAATGATACATGGACCATACATGCATGGGCTTAAATCTACTTTTTGCTTGAAGAATGTTTGTTTACCAGGCAAGGACCGCCCATCATCGTGTTATAAATCATACTCTAAGTGGAGAACTATGTTAAAAATAGTACAAGCAGCAGCCGCACCAACATTCTTTCACTGCCATATCATTTTCTAATGACAATTAAAACCTCAGCATAGCTTCAAACTACTGTTGAACTTCAAACAAAGGCTGCATTCCATGGCGTTTTTTCAGTGAGACAAGATTACAAGTAGGCTTTCGTAAAACATCTCTTAAACACTTTCGTTTGCATATTGGTCCAAAGAACAGTAAAACCGGAATTTGACCATGGTATTAATGAAAGAGAAGTCCTGAAAGTGACCCTTTTAGCTCAGCTGATTTCTCAGTCAGCTAAGTTTATCTTCATGGGACTCCAGACTTTAATTTGTTCCAGAGGTGGCGAGGCAATTTTCTCATTTTCATAAAATTTGTGTGCTGTAGGGCTATTTTCGAATTTTTCTCCAAAACTGTTACTCAGATTGTGCTAAAACGTGGTTGAAATGTTGTTGATGGCAGGGTTAGACCATGTAGACCACTTGGTGGTGACACAATAGATTCCTGAATTTTAACGGATTTTTAAAATTCTGAAGTGTGTCGAGTAAAGCATGCAATCCGTCTGGGTACTGTGTTACACAATGGATTTTGAAATAAAAAACACTTTAGATTTCTCCAAAGCCATCCGTTAGATTCACTTGGTTTAAACATATTTTATTTACAGCAAATTACAATATAAATCAAATAAATATATATATATATATATATATATATATATATATATATATATATATCAGTGATATGATCAGACCATCCCAGGTTTGAACGAATTGTGGTACCAAGATGTTTATGTTTACCAACATCCTGCAAAGTGTGTCCGTGGAAAGAAATGGGATGATATGTAATACGATTCGTTTTTGGAGAGACAAGCATTGAAAGTTACAAGGCAGTCATTAAAATATTGTTTAATATCTGAACGATCAGAGTTAAAACTTTCAGTAACTGAGTTATCAATGGTATGATATAGACACGTATCATCAGCAAACATTTTTATATTGGCTGCAACAGGGTCCACAGTGTCCTTAATATAAATGCAAAACATGAGAGGTCCAAGTACTGAGTCTTAAGTACACCTGCGCAAAATTTGCCCTAATTAGAAGACTGGCCTTGAACAACTACCAGTTGACAACGATTCAACAAATAATCTGATAACCAATCATGAAGAGATCCTGCAACAGGCCGTCATGCCAAACTTTATCGAATGCTTTACTAATATCCAAAAATATAACCTCGCGTTTTTTTGTTTTTGTTTTTGTTTTTGTTTTGTTTTTGTTTTTGTTTTTGTTTTTTGTTTTTTTTTTGGTGATCAACTGCCAAACTTAAATCGTGATAAAGGACAAGTAATTGATTAATGGTGGAATCACCAGGTATGAAACCGGTTTGGTGGGCAGATATAACAGTATTATCTTGAAAGAAATTGAACACATGCTTAAATACTATTTTCTCAAATATTTTCCCAGTACAAATAACTAATGACACAGGCCTGTAATTATTACATATGTCATCAGGGCCTTTTTTTTGAGGGGAGTAACATTTGCTTTTTCCATTATGAACAGAACGGCTTTTTGAAAAGTGAAAGGTTAAACAATTTTTCAAGGGAAGAAGAGATAGCGGGTGCAGCTTCTTGTAGAAGTTTAGCACTTATTCCATCAGGACCAAGAGCTTTAGTGGTGTCGAGACTTGAATGTATGTCGAGAACTTAATTTCCGTTACATTTATGGAATCAACTTAAGGGAAAGGCTGGTTGGTAATTTCAGGCAAAGTAGCTGAAGAAGAATCAACCTGGCATTGTTGCAGAAGGAAAGAGTTAAAAATTCAAGCTTTTAAGAAACTATCTGATATATGTTTGCCGTCATGTAAAAGAGAGGGAAAAGTGGAAAAATAATTTCTGTTTAGAAAGTGTTTGACAGGCACCACCAACATGTGGTTGATCCAGAAGAAATGTTTAAGGGCAGGTAAGACACCACAAACCTTTTTATGGCCGATTTTGAGATTTTAACGGTTTATACAAAATAAATGTCCTTTCTTTTAGTTGTCAAAATTTCAAGCTTTTAACTAAAGTCGAAATATGAGGAAAACGCCAAGAACCACACAGGAATGTGGACATGGGAACGTCCATGTGTCATTCGTTTGGTTTTCAGCCGCCATACGGGTCAATGCCACCTGTCAATCATAGTGAACAGCATGTCAGGTGGCTGCAGGTAGCAACGGCCTATGGCAAAAGGAGAGTGGTATCAGGGCGGCAATGTGAAAAAAGACTTCGTGCCGAAAGTATGTCTGTGGGCAGGGAAAACATGCAAACATGCTAACATATCATAGCCTTAGTGGTTAACTTTATAGTTATCTTGCTTGTTTTGCGTTCTAATGAAGGGAGACGATGTCCCTTCAAAGGCCGTGCCGCGAAGGACTGCCCCAGTGGTCTTGCACAGCAAAGACTGGCGGCGAAAAAAACTGGCACTTGAATCAACAATACGCAAGTACATAATATTTTATCGAAACCTAGGGATGAGAAAATGTAAGTTAAAATAAACACATCGAAACAAATAAGCATAAACGTGAACAGCAGAGAAAACATACAAAACTCAGGTTGGAAATAGAAATGAAACTCATTGAGAAAATAACTACAAAATAATGACAAGCTTACTAAGTAAAGTGAACAGACGAGTCTAACAAGCTAACTACATAAAGTATACAGATAGGAGTAAATTCAATAAAATACTATCCCTAAAAACGGGACGAAGAGACAGGGGGCAGAATATGAAACCCACCATTCATGCACTGAGCACGAGCGGCCATAGGCTGCCCCACCGAGGCAAGGCCACACAACTTTCATTGCCAGGCTTGAGGTCAGGGGCCCGAAGGGCTGCCTTCATGACGTCACACTTTGAAACCAGACTGTCGCCATTTGACAGATAGCTGAATAGTGTTTTCCGTACTTCAAAAGCTCTTTTATTGATGCGATTGGCCATAAATTGATTGACATCCTCCCCAAATGCTAAGGGACGATGTTTACTACGTTTTGTACAAATATCAGCTCACCTAGAGCAAATGGTATTGTTTCAGAAGCAAATGATCAACATCAAAGGCCTTTGAAGCTTGTTTTCTCAGAAAGGATAATAGGACGAGAACCCCACCCTAGAATGGATATTCCAAGAAACCGCTGTCAAAATTTAATCCAGTTAACGGCTTTTGATCCTGTTATGCCCTAACTGCAAAAACGATTCAGCCATTTTCTTAATTTTGCTTCGTTCTTTTTCTATGAAATGAAGAAAATGAATAAATTGAAAATCAAAAGTAAAATTGCAATGTCAAACTTTGAGGATGGATAACAGAAAAACGAAACCAAACATAAAAAAATTGCAGGATCGTTTTTTGTTGTCAATATGTCAGAATTAAGATGCAAGTGTAATTATGATTTTGTCACAAATAATTAAAGACTTATATCGACATTTATTGGGTGAATGTTTTGTGGCCAACTTTCATTTGTTTATTCAACAATTAACATCACAGACACCCAAAAATGGGACATATAAATTCTTTGGAGTATGACGATTACACACATATATGATATGTTCTTCCAACGCACATTTTGAGCTAGGATTGACTACAGTGAGATTTATTTTTGGTGTCTTACCTGTCCTTAAGTCGGTGCACAATTTTTCATTATATTCTTTTTCAGCCTGATTCAATTCTTCTTGATAATTGTTCCGTAATTGGCAAAAGGTTTTCCATGCGGCTTGTTCAAAATTTCGGCTCTTTGCTTTTTTGTATTGTCTGTTGACTTGACAGTTAAGTGATCGGAGGCGGGTATTATACCAAGGCAGATCAGAAGGCCTGACTTCAATCTTTTTATTTGGAATACATCTTGCTGCTCTGTATATGAATAAGTTTGACCACGAATTGTAACATAGGTCAATGTCATTGGTAACAAACCATTGAGCCTAATCAATCCCTCTAAGATGAGCTCTTAACATATCAAAGTCCGCATTTGGGTAGTCCCGTATGGGACGTTTAAATACAGGATCTTTCTTACGGCGAAAGAGTAAATTAGCCGCCACAACACAATGATCACAACTTCATACTGGAATTGTACAGAAAAACATAACCCATATTCATAAATTTCAAACCAAACAATGACAGCAAAGAAATTCCACAGTTACCAAAGCATCAACATTCAGCTTCCAATACCAAAGTGACGAAACAAATTGCACTCCTGACTTGAGACAGGCAGTCACCCATAAGAGGCAACTGGTGGTTTTAAACCGGTCCTCTCAACCTTTGAAATATTCTTCATCAACTACAGACTATAGGGTTCCCAAAACATATAGGCCTAACCGCTTAAAATCCATATTCTATTACTTGTGCCAAAAATATAAAAGAGCGACTTGGTAGGCCTATCACCTTTTGGTTGTCCTGACTTGTTAGTCAGCTAAGTTTACAGAAAAAAAGAAAGTAGAAAGTAGGCCTACATCGTTTTTGTGATATTTATGAATCTAAAACATTATAAACATACTCTACCTCCATTTTAACTATGAGTCGGAGAATTACACGAATTTCACGGAGAAATATGGGAATATTATAAATATATATGGTCCAGACAGGTTGCTGAATGATTGGTAATACGAGTCGGTTCATGTACGTGCATAGTAAGAAAATTGTTTCTGACAAATTGATTGAGCTTAAGACCAGCCTGAGTTAAGAAATCGGAATTCAAGTCACCTGTTAGGATGATATTCTGAATACTGGTACAATTTGCTAGATCACAACTTTGCTGAAGTTTATCCCCAAAAGACACCAGAGCATTTGGAGGCCTGTAGATGACACCGAATAAAAAATTATTGTGATGAAGTCTGATTTCGCTGCATGGGAGCTCAATATCAGGTATCTCCAAGTCAGAACGTAGAGATACGTGTAAAGATTTGAAATAATAGAGAGCTACACCACCACCGACTGCATTGGGGTGGCTGCGTCGAATAATATCACGATAACCAGGTATAGTAACATTAGTAACAGAAGAGTTTGGGGAAAGAACTGGTTCAAACAGAGATTATGTCGAATTCCGGTATCAGATCTGAGCGAATCAGCCTCACCTTATCCATGGAGGGGCTAAGAATATTGGAATGACAGAAAAAAATAGCGTGGGAATGTTATACAGGGCTGGGGTTTGTATGGACGTCTCCAGCTAAAAGTATTAACAGGGGACTAAAGGCTAGGATGTAGTCGAATTTCAGCTGGCGCCAGTGAAATCAAGTGAACGCCATATAAAATGAAAAGAGCGTGCGGTTTCTAACAGAAAGGTTTAAGTTAAGGATAAGTATGGCCAAACTCACGTATGTAAACATGTAAACAACTCGGTAAACTGAGTAAACCGGTCGTTTCACTAACATGAATTCATTATCAGTTCCAATAAATGCGTTAGAGTAAAATGAGAGTCACACATCATAATATGTAAACATCCGTGTACCGTTTTAAACATGTTACTAGTGACTGACAATATGATATTCAAACTGTTTACCCAAGTTTGGTCAAAAGACGTAAATTGCAGCAGTACGAGATTGACAATGAGCAGTATCTTACAACATATAAAGATCTGAAATACATTCGGAGAAACGTTAAATATTGTAATACAGTCTTCTATGTAATACCAATGAATACAGTAGAGAATATATGTGGGGACTGGAACACAGGAAAAGACTGCTCCAATACTTAAATACAAGAAATACGCATAACTACTGAGCATAAAGCTTCCTGCAGTTGAGGCACAAGTTGACAACAACCTAAGCATAGCAATAACAGCTGGTTGTATGTATATTTTGTTAGGTATCCAATAAACCTTAGTGAGACAGCCCTTAATATCACACGGTGTTGTGCAGTATTTTTTATTATTAAGGTAGGCTCCATACATGTTCGATGTATAAATTAGTACAAATGAGTGCAAATCCTATACGTTATTTCCCTAAAAAGGAACAGATCGGCATCAAATAAACGAGGCAAGTACAATACAAAAACATACAATGCCGAGACCCTCACATAAAACAAAATACACATGAAGCACGCAATGTGACATCCTGAGATATACTCAGCAAGGAGGTAAAAAAGCACTTGAACGTGAAGTGATTAATAGCTAGAAAACTTATATTAGCGTATATGTACGTCGCAAAAATGTATTTGTAACTGCTTTGAAACATGTGCAAATACATACTGGCCGCAACACATAAAAGACAAACCAAGAACACATGAACAACACACACTGAAATAATCAACAGACGTCCCGGAAAGGAAATTGATGACGGCATGACAGTGAGCATTTCATGAAGAAATTCTGAGCTGAACATCCCTATTGTGCTGTCAAATATAAACGTGCTAAAGATGAATAAAGTCAGTACATGTCATATATTTCCATCTCGCGTACTAGTGACTGCGAATTATGTGATCAAGTTTTCAAATTATCCATGAGAGGCGTAGATGTATTGGCTATTCTGCCAAGGAGCACATGAACGAGGTGTCGATTATGGATATTAAACCAGGTAAATGACTATTTAAATAGAGTAAGTGAGAAGAACTCTGTACTAGACAATTTGCGTGTGAGGAAATTTTGTACAGAAGTGTACATTTGAGATTTAATACCACCATAATGGGACATATTGTGTTAATCTAAAATACGATAACGTATGGCACTTATGATATTATGATGAATTGCCACTTATGGAACATCGGTTCACGAGAAGAAAATGCAAACAAATCGAAACTGAAAACAGAAAACAAATAATAGAAATGTATGATTATCAATATGATACCCCGGCTGGTCTGTACATATTGTTCAGTGTCAGGTACATGTGCTTTAACGTGATAAAGATTAATTCCATGTTTGCTTTCACAAGTGGGAAATGAATCTTAGCAACAACAACATGATCAACAAATAGATGTGATACGTGCTTGCTGTATATATAAATCACAAAACAGCTAACAATACGATATTTACGCACCAAGCACCAGTATAACATCCATTACCACAACTATTCAAAACTGTACAGTTTATATTTTGTCGCGCTGTGTATGTAGCGCAATCACAGCAATATGTAGAAGTAATAGATGGACCAGTGAACAAAGACTGTTTACAATGAGATTTTTGATGGAGGCTTTGTAGTTGCAGAATGACAAGCATGTTATACGGGCAATACACAAGCCGCCCATAAGCATACAAATTACAATGATTATAACACACGGTTATAATGTATGATAGTAATTAACATAGTGTCATAATGTATGAAAACATAGCTTTAATAGTAGGCCATTAACGGGGGGGGGGGGGGAGTTGGTTGTAGGGAAAGGGAGGGGAATATTTTATAATAGAGATAAGATACAAATTTTATTGTCCATTGTAAAGTTAAGATGATACAACGGGGAATTAATATTTCACTGTTTATTGTTCAACCTGGACGATCTATCAGTGAGATGCATTGGCATCTCTTATGATCTTATCAATGTCATCAAGGAAATTGACTTGCACTTAGTGTCCTTGTTTGGGTTTGGCCTACACTTTCCTATCTACAAGCCATGCACTGTCAATGTCGTCATGGTTTTTCAGTCTATTGATGAGGCGCCTGTTCCGATAGGTACAGTCTCCAAATACAAGATAGCCAGGGCCTTTCAATTTTTTTTCTTGCCCCGGTGATCCTGTCAACATAGTCTCTACCATGGAATTTGACCAAGAGAGCTTGCTTCCCATCCACGTTGGCCCCAACACGATGCACACAATCTATTACAGTTGTCAGTATGTCCAATTGTAGGTAGTTTTTAAAGAAATTGCTGGCCAGCTGTTTGGGTTTGTTTGTCCTTTCTTGGGCCACTAGGGGCATCCATGCCATGAATATGAACTGCCAATCTACGTCTGTGCTGTTCAAGATTATTTTCATCAGTTTTTGTCTCATTTATTGCTTCTCTAAGCCGTTAAAGCTCCCCTTGTATTCCTTGTAATTGCTTTGTTAGGTCGTTTATTGAGCCAGTGGTCACAGTCACTTTCCAAAACATAAACCCGAGTTTCAATTTGATCAAACCTTGAATCGAAATGTTCAATGATTGAACGTTTTTGTTCTTCCAGTTTACTATTGAATGTATTTTTTTTTTTGCTTTTCAAGTTTTCTATCCAGCAGACTTTCCATAACGGTATGGATCGTTTTAGATAACTTAGAGTCACCATAATCATCATCACTGACATGATTCTTGGTGCGACCAACAGTCCTAGTTTTCGCTGTGTGCTTATTGGTACTCATAGTAGCTGTCAGCCAGACTTCAAGATCTTGTGGTCTTCACTGTCAAAAGCTTTGGACAACGTATATAATATATACGATCCTACTTTACAAGTCCTAAGAGGTCTCAAACAAGTAAGTGTCTAATTTAATGCTTGATGAAACCCTCAGTCCGCAACTTTTCCAAAACATTTAGGGAGCTCTGGCTATTTCGAAATCAACACGCCATGCCCGTCACGTGATGGCCACAATCAAATCGCTTCAAATTGGTTGGGGATGTTTCTTACGTCGCTCTTCACCAAGCTTGTTGAAATGGTCATGCCCCAGGGATTTTGGGAATTTTGATGATGTTTTTGGCCATTATTTGCAACCAAATCTTAACAAAATGTCTGAAGCTGTCCTGCCAATTGCTTTGATATTGAATATGAAGACTCTTTTAGCTGTTACTATCAAGTTAATGAAAGTTGAATATCGCCACGGTTTTAAAGTTTACTTCGCGAGAATAAATTTATAATAATAATAAAGAGCACAGACTTTGCTCAGTTTTATTTTGTGTTATGAAGTTGCATTCTCTTGGTTGATCATAGCATCTATCAAGATGTCACAAACTCAGAAAGCAAATACATATAGTTTTTTTAGGCTTTCATGGCTTGTGTCGCTTTCATAAAACAAGGGTGTTACATATAAACCGCATTAATGTATGTATGTATGTATGTATGTATGTATGTATGTATGTATGTATGTATGCATGTATGTATGTATGTATGAGTGTATGCATGCATGTTTGTATCTATGTAAGCATCTATGTGTTTATGGCCACAGACCACAGTTATAAATCCTTCTATTTTTCATATTAGCATTTTTCAGTCTAAAAAATCAGCATTTTGGTATTTTGAAATTCCGTGAACGGCATTTAACAGATAAAAATGTCAGAAAAATATGGACGGATTGTTGTCATACAATTCCCAGCTCGTTAATTTGTGATAATTGCAATACGAAACAACACCTGGATGTCAGCTTTATACAGGTGTATGAACTGTGCTCTTGCCAGGGTCACATCATTGTCCTTCCCCACCATAAAGTTCCCACCTGGCCTGGAAGACAGTGCACTTATATGACCACCAATGAAGCAACTCTGCGATGCAGCAAACCTGACTTAGCTAACTTTATTTAAACAGAAGCTACAGCATGCTGAAAACACAGTATTTTCACAATTACGCACTATCTCCGTTGGGATGCGCAACCAGCCAATCACAACTGTAGTCTGTAACCTAATAGACTTATCAAAATTTTTAAAATTTGTTTAAATGAAGCCACAACTTGTTTTCTGCAAAGGATTTGCATTAACTTTACCAAACTTCAATATTAAAGAAAATACCAACTTTTTGGCAAGCAACCTTTAAATCTGAAAAATCAGTTTTTATGACAAATAAAATAATTAATTAAAATTTTGAGGAAAATTATATAAGTGCATCCAATCAATTCTTTTCTGTCCAATATGAATACGATACACAATGGGCTATGATGCAAACCCATAATCACTTGCCTGTATGTCCTGCCCTTACAATGAGAGATCAAATTACAATGGCCCACCCCTTAATTTTAACCCCAAATTTGAATATATTGCTAAAATTTTATGAATTTTTAGGTGAAATTGGTGATTTTTTTACTATTTATGGATAGATTCGTAACATTTGTCTACAAAAACTATGACATCTATCACTGCTGAGGCATTAATGGCGGATGGGGGGAGTATCAGTTACACCAAGTCAGCATCTAATACCAGTCATTATGGCAGTATTTTCCTGATATAATCTGAATTATGGCAGACAATGGAACAGTTTCAGTATTTAAACATTATTAGCCGATCAAAGTGCACAGTTTAAGACCAGTAGGTCACAGATTAGAGTAGCAGTATTCAGCAAATTATGTTTTTTGGTATTAAAATTATGGAATTTTAACGCTCCCTTTGTTTGAACATTAGGAGGGCAGTTGGGTGATCCAGCTTCCACAAACCAATAGTGCTATGCTTTTTTTCTGCAGTAGACTGTATAAGTTGTGGTTTATTGACATGGTTTCTGGTGTATGTGCACATATTAGAAAGAAAATGACAAAAGTTGGTACAGTTACTCCAATATCATAAATGCATATTTGTATTCACAAGTGCTCTGATTTTAAATTTGATAAGCATCCAATTATCAATCCAATTATCAGGCGCAAGTGTTATCAGGCAAGTGTTTAATGGAAGCTAACTTTTTTTCCCCTTATTTCACTTTCTGAAACTCTTATAATTATATGTGGTTGTATGTTGAAGTTCAAATGTTTTGCCACCTATGTACACTAGCTTGGTAAAAGTTATAAAATCTGCAGTTCATAAGTGCTGTCATCCATATTCATGGATATAAATTGATTCATTTATGTGAAAATAATGTGCTGATGAGCTCAACAGCTCAACAAAGTCAGCATGCCTGATTTTAAATGATTTACCCCAGTCAAATGACACACATATATGACAAGCTTTTGTCTACCAAAAAAAAAAAAAAAATAAATAAAAAAAAAGGGGGCTGGGGGGGGGGGGGGGGGAGAAACAAAAACAAAACCAAAAAACAAAGAAATTTACATTTTACCTAAGATTTGTACGGCTCTACTGACAAACAATGCACATTTTTTTCTGGTATGCTGAAAATCACTTTGACATGATTTTGTACAAACAGCTCTGCATATGAATGGAGGCTGTAGGCCTACAATGACAATGCCACAAAATTAAAAGTTTGAAACAGAGGGTCACTAAGTTTCCTATCAATTGGATTAGCATAATTTATTCATATCATATTAGCATTGTTAATTTTTTCATACACACATATGATTTCCTGTGTGGTACCTGTGAGGTATCACTAAATACAAAGGGCTATGGAAGCTATCTATCTACCAAGCAGTCAGCAAAGGAGGCATAGCCTGTGCACTTGTTAAATGTCTTACAGCGAATCCTGTTATTATTTATGCAGTGTGGTTCCACTGATAGGTGCAACATGTCTATGCACAATGATTTGTGACATAAATGTGATACTTCACGAATTTTTAGAAAATTGAGACTGTTAAACTTGATATTCACAGCCGATCTGTGGGTGTAAAACTTCTTTTCTCCTTTCATAAGCTGGCCTGAGGTACACAATACCATAGCCCGAACCATTTGCCTTGTGATCTGCAGTCCCAGGACCATATCTTGCATGCTCCATCCATGTAAAAGTTGTTAGGATCACTCAAAATTGTCCAGGCAGCTGTCAAAAAGTGCTGACTTCCCATTTTTAACTTGCTTGATGGACGATAATAGAATAACAACATGACTATGTGAGTTCCAATACAGCCCTAATAGGCCACAGACCACAGTTATAAATCCTTCTATTTTTCATATTAGCATTTTTCAGTCTAAAAAATCAGCATTTTGGTATTTTGAAATTCCGTGAACGGCATTTAACAGATAAAAATGTCAGAAAAATATGGACGGATTGTTGTCATACAATTCCCAGCTCGTTAATTTGTGATAATTGCAATACGAAACAACACCTGGATGTCAGCTTTATACAGGTGTATGAACTGTGCTCTTGCCAGGGTCACATCATTGTCCTTCCCCACCATAAAGTTCCCACCTGGCCTGGAAGACAGTGCACTTATATGACCACCAATGAAGCAACTCTGCGATGCAGCAAACCTGACTTAGCTAACTTAATTTAAACAGAAGCTACAGCATGCTGAAAACACAGTATTTTCACAATTACGCACTATCTCCGTTGGGATGCGCAACCAGCCAATCACAACTGTAGTCTGTAACCTTATGTATGTGCGTACACATGTATGTACATGCAAAAATCTCGTATACAAACATTTTCTTCCTCTTCAAAATGCCATTTGATATGCACTACACCTTGTTTTATTTGGTTTTACTGCGTCATATGTAGAAATATAGAGTACACACACACACACACACACACACACACACACACACACACACATATATATTTATATACAGATGTATATATATATATATATGTGTGTGTGTGTGTGTGTGTGTGTGCACATGTGTATGCTGTGTGTATGTGTGTTGGTGTGTGCGTGACAAAAATATGGCATTAAATTTACTTTGGTATTATTATTTTATTATTATTTTTGTCTCATTTCTCTTCACTTTGGCCAAACTATATTGCTTGGTTGAACATTAACTGATCTGTCTAACGTTCTAATAATCATAAGTAAAAAGCCGAGCATACATAAATAGGGTATTTACAAATTCAAAGTGGGTAAATGTTTCAATTGTTTCTATACTGGTCATGTGAGGTAAGTCATTTATACATAAATATATATATATATATATATATATATATATATATATATATATATATATATATATATATATATATATATATATATATATATATATACTATAAAGGGTATGTCACATACACGTAAATTTGCGTGCGTATATTTGTGGGGTTGTTTTTCACTACATCGTAACTCAAAAACCGAAATATTAAAGTATAATAGACATACTCGTAGGCACCCAAACGGAAGCCTTATCCCTCATTTCCTATTTTATGCAAAACATTCAGGAATACAGTTTGTGACAAGAGGAATGAAAAATACCATGCGCTGTATAAATCATAAGGTCATTTAATACTGTATTCAGGGTATGAGGCTAAGGACTTAAGACTCAGGACTCAGGAAACTTTTCGATCAGGTAGACTTTTATTAACATAAAATATTGTTGCTATTATGGAAGCCACTCTTAAAAGACAATAATTGTACAGGGTGCCAATTTTAACATGGCATAAAAACACCTTTTCAATTATGCTATTTGATTCACAAGAAAAATTGACTGACGAAGGGCGTTTGCTTTTTGTACATTAAGACATTAATTATGATTTTTTTAGACTCCTCATATACATAATTATACATTGATACATACATATATATATATATATATATATATATACATACATACATACATACATACATACCTATGCACACACATACATACATACATGCATACATACATACATACATACATACATACATACATACATACATACATGGCAACTTATCAAGAAAGAATTGCACACAAAATTTCATATCACATATACGTTATTACTTTACCTGTATCAGATGGGGAAGATGCAACGTGCTCCGTTAGAAGACATTTTTCCCCGAGGGTATCTATACTTGCACATAATTAGTTTTATGTCTCTGGGTGTTATGCTTAATATAAATGAATATATTCAATTTATTCTGAGGATGAGCCTGTGTGTGTACCCTGGGCCCGCAATAAATAGTTTCTGCAAGCAACATGAGCAAGGACAGGTACTCACTATAAACAGAGAATCTCCATTGACTTTTATATTGTGTGTTAGTTAGTTTCATAACACCGAACAAAAAAGAACAATAGAATAATTAGGAATCACTGACTTCTGCCCGATACATATCCCTCTGAATGTTTATGACTATATTTATATTTTCAGCATGCCGTAATGTTTCAAGCAGGATATAATGTAGTTTAAAGGCCACATTTCTTAATCGTCTTATAAACAGTGCTCTCGAAGATCTAAGATTTGAATGCTGCAGTGGTTAAAATTTTTAAAAACGAGCATTTGCTAGACCCAGAGAGTTAATACATGGAAATGATTACAAAAGGAAGCTTTTGGCATTAAAACATTATATTACGCTATTCACTTTGGCATAATTGTAGGCTTTGATATTTTAAGAGTTTGGGCTTTAAAAGTCTTGATAGCCGTCACGCACCTTCCCATAATTAAAAGACTGGTATTCAAATAAGAAAAAGTTATCGGTCAAAAAAAAAAAAAAAAAAAAAAAAAAATCCGGTAAGAAAGAGGAAATTTAGGAACGCTGTTACCAAAGATCTTTTTCAAAATTTACAACAGTCTTCCTCTTAAAGCATTGGCCGACTACGTATAGCTTTTAAAGCACCAGCATGTCCAAAAATAACAAGAGGCAATGGACACTGGGGTCTTGCTTATTCTGAGCTTCCAGTTCCACAAAATGTTTGTCAAATGTTTAATGCTTACACAACAACTATTCGGAAACGAGATCCTTCTAAAAACTCAATGGATCAAATGTTTTCATCATTCCTGTCAAACGCAAAATAAATTGAACCCTCAACATTTTGTCCCTTTTCAAATTGAGCATTTTCACAACATGATTCACAAGGAATGTAATATAAAAGATCTCCAATTATTCCGTATCAATATGGAAATACTATTGGACAGAGATTCATAAATTACAAGAGATAACTCTTGATCAAATCAACATTATGGCTGTATGTCGAACAATCATTATTCCAATTTTGTTGATACAGACCACAAATATGAATTTGCAAGTCATTTGGATAAATACGAAATTCAGTTTTGATAGAATTGATGAGAAAATAGAGTCAGCTTTGCTTGTTTGTCAGTCACAATGAAAATTATAAATGAGCTAAGTGCCTACAATTCCTGGTATTTAATGAGGCATGGCATTCCACATGGGACTGATGTTACTTTCAACAGTAGCGCACATTGCAATTGTTAGCGCACGTTTTAAGTGCCGACAGTTCCTACTCCGAGTGAATGTCACTACACGACTCTGTGAAATAATTTTGGATGAAAAGACAAACGTAATTGTGGCAACGATTCAGCTAGGTTGCCTTTAAAGCAGACTCAGTTCCATTTTACTTCTCTAATTGAGTGGACTAAATATGCAGCTTAGGTCTACTTTTGAGGCAAGAGCCAGTGATAGAGTAATACTTGCCATTACCATCCATGTGGTTAGCAAATAACTGCCTACAACGACCATTTTTCCATGCACTGGCATTTTTCTGATGATAAATGCACTGTGGTGAGTTACCACATGCACGACGCGACCAGTGACTGCGAAAATTAAGCAAAAAATACATAATAAAACTGCTTTTTATGGAGAGACTCTCCAGTGCAATAACACTGACAAACCTGATTCTTTTCCCGATCACATGAAACGAAAATGTAGCTGTAATTTATTCAGATAGGATAATTCTTGTGAGTTTCAAAGTTTATTTCAAATAATTACCACTACTTTGAACTGTATGGCAATTTGAAATGCAGGTTTATCATTTGTTTTCTTTCTTTGAAGTTGAATTGCCTGGCACCTTGTGCATGTGGTGCCATCCTCGGGATACCATCTACTACCAAGCCTTTGTTTTGCACAAAAAAAACACTGATCAGTCACAGAAATATTCTGAATAAATTATTTACTATCTTGACCTTAATCTGCATGCTGTCAAGTTCATTGTTAATTGTAAGAAATCATGAAAAATATGCTCCTAGTGTATTGTAAGTGCACAGTTGAATCTGCCATTT
Source organism: Hermodice carunculata (assembly GCA_964020975.1). Taxonomy (NCBI): domain Eukaryota; kingdom Metazoa; phylum Annelida; class Polychaeta; order Eunicida; family Amphinomidae; genus Hermodice; species Hermodice carunculata. The sequence goes on from OZ026625.1 coordinate 88,763,394, forward strand.
TCAGGATTCATTTGGGCACAAAATACTCCACCATAACTTTCGTGAACTCTTCAGTGAAGCACTTGGTCTGGCATTTGTTGATTTGCTATACACAGACATATCTGTGGTGTTGTGTTGTCATCTATGTTACATTCGACTAAATTTTAATTAACAGGTCTTAAATTCAGCATTATTTTTACCATGCTGCGGTGAAAATTATTGAATCAAGAGTAATACCTTCATGTAACTTCAGTGAACTCTGGAAACACAACTGCTTTGAGATTTGTTGATCAATGTTAGCCAAGTCAATAGCTGGCAGATATATATATATATATATATATATATATATATATATATATATATATATATATATATATATATATATACATATATATATATATATACATATATATATATATATATATATATATATATATATATATATATATATATATGGGGTTTTGCTTGCCATTTATTCTATATTTGATTACATTTGAATTATTGCAGGGACAAGCCATCATCTCTACCAGCGTCCATGCCACACCCAAGAGACCATGTGTCCTACCGAGGTAAAATCGTGTTTTAATTGTGGCCAAAAAAAAAAAAAAAACATGAAATTTACAGTAGCAATATTTGAACTATAACTTCATCATTAAATCAAGTATATAAACATCTTGGATTACATGCCCCAGCGGCAGGTCCTAGCAAAATTAATGCTGATGCCTTGATGGAAGAGCCTAGGCATCATCTATACCAGCGTCCATGTCCATACCGAAGAAAGCATTTGTCCTACTGAGCAGAAATCATGTTTCACTTGTGGACAAGAGAAAAATAGGAAAAACATGGCAGTTATAGTACCATTATTTGTACTATGATTTCATCACAAATAAAGTACATAAACATCTTGGATCACAACTGGAAGTTGTAGTCATTGTGGCTATTGATATGTTGCATTCGAATCTTCTGTGTCAAAAATGTGAAAAACAATTTCAAAGTCGAGTTGAAAATGCCAGAAAAGAACAAAGCGGTGTAATAACTAAATGCCGCCAGATACAGGATGAGATTGGCATAAAAATTAAACGTACAACTGTATATTCTTGTGAATGATTTATGGCTTAATACTGTGACAAATCATGAATGCAAACCTCACATGATTACACCATGCCTCACTTTTTCCCTAATGGCTTTATTACTTAGGTTCAAATGGTGTGCACTTAGCATCACTTCCTAGCGTGCTATTGTGCCTCCACATTGTTTGACCAATTAGATCTGTGTGCACCATGGCACGCTGGGCAGCTTGCCCATCCGCAGACAGGAAATATTGATGGTGCGGAATTCACAATCTTAGATCAAATTTCTGGTTTTTGTGTTCCCAAATTATAATGCTTGGAAAAATAAGACTCCTGGAGATAAATCCTGCATGTATACTGAATATGGACAGTGTGGCCTGATATATTAGTGTGTGTTTCATATTTACTTCAGGATGCCAGAAAGGGCATAGAATGGCAGAACCAGAGTTTAGGATTGCAACTGCCGGAAAGAGGCAAAACTGGGGTAAATTTAACAAAAACGTGTGCATATTTTGGACAAAGCGATTCACACAGGGAGACCAAGCTGTGAGACCAGATTTAAATAAAATTCAAACAGTATTTGATGCTTGTCAAATACGTGGGGATGAAATAGGAAATGGCAGCTTGTCATTAAAAAATGACATCTGTGAAGGAAAAGTAAAACTGAAATACCACAGAAGTTGTAAATCGTCTTATGCCAGCAAGTAGCACATTAGGTTCAGTGAATCTAGTAAAGCTAGTAAAGCTAGAAGTAGTAGCCATAGTGATGGTGGTGCCTCTGATAGTCATGGTGATGATGGTGAATTTGAGGATGGTCGTTATGGTGATGTTTTTAGGTCAAAAAGCAGCAGCCCAAGTTTTGACTGAAAGCATAATTGCTTCATATGTGGCCAGGCATGCCCACCTGAACACAGATTTTCAAAGTCTAGAGGATGGCCAATGGCTGCAACTGTATCAGACGCAGCCGAACCAGATGATGAAAAAATATACAGTAAAGTTTTGAATGCTGCAAGGGAAAGAGAAGATAAAAATGATCACTGGGCTCCTTGGGGTTCCTAATGGTGATCTAGTAGCTTATGATGCAAGGTATCATCAACAATGGCTTGTTAAACAGTGTCTTCATCTCAGGGTAAAATTGTACCTTCAAAATCTATGCTTTGTTCATCAGGGTTCTGGATACCTTTGAGCACTTGGGCTAGTTCATTAAGCTTCAGCAATGCACTACTTTGTGACACATCTTTGTGAAACACAAGGTCTGACTTCCCAGCCTTTGTGTAGAATACCAACTCCGGCCATAAGGCACTCATCTATACCTTCAGACATCTTGTTGGATATGTCTCATTTACATAAAAAACTGTTTTCTGATGCCAACTAAATGAGCCTTGCTTTTAATGGTGACATCAGGAAGACTCCTTTTTTTGACGACAGTATCTCTAATTGAGAATAAGGGTGTTTGGTCCAGCAATTCATGCACCATTAATACATCACAAGATGATCTTGATGACTCTGACAGGGATTGAATTAAAAAAATATATAAATACACATTATGTTCCTGTATGTTGCAATTCATCTAGAAGTAGTTTAAAGACATTGGTGAAAAATCATGCAATTGTCCTGCAGAAGTATTTAATGTGTATTTAAACAGATAGGATACAAAGTGTTAATATGTGAATGGGTCCAAATTTCTGAAAAAAATATGATCTATCAGCACAACATACATATAAATCATACTTATGTGAAAAAGTTCAGTATGTTTAATTTTGTTATCACTTTCGACACAAACATAAGAACATGTTTTATACCTTAGAACCTCACTTTGAATATACGTGCGATTTTATGAAAAGTAAAAGGTTTACTAAGTAAAAATGCCCCTAAATATGACAAATTTAGCTAAGAAGAGTCAAGCCTGTCTTACCATGATCATGATATTACATTTCTGCAGTGCAGAGTAAAATGTATGTAATACATTAGTGATATATTCTACTACTATTCATATTTTCCACAAATTTTGTTCCAAATAGTTAGGCTACAAAGGGTTCAATTCTGAAAATTATATAAACAGTCTGCAGCGGGCCCCAGCAGATTCATAATCCTGATATTCTCAGCTTTCCAACAGTATAAGATGCACTTTAGTTACTTTCACTACAAGGTGGTCAAAAATTTTGGTCCGCATGCTGCAGCTAAGTAATTGGCACAGGAAGGTACCCTTCAATATTGTTTGAGTGACCTCCCTGATGCCCTTACATTGGCACGACAAAATCTTGCTGACTCTCGCCATTATAATTTTAAGAAATTAAATGCCAGAGCTAATGCAAATGAGTTGATCCTGAGAGACTATCTAATTCTTAAAGCACAGGAACAAAATGACATTTATGACAGATAGGGACCCTGGTATGAAGTAATTCGAACCCTTGGCCAAGTTTGTTATATTCGCTACAGCCGGGGTTCAGCCAGTCAAGAAGTCTTAATGAGTGCTGGTTCACCCTAGTATGCCTGGAACAAGCTAAACAAGAGGCCTGTGCATAATGCCCGGCCCAGTACACGCATGCCTATGGGAAAGCCTTGTGCTTTGATGGCTGGAGCCGCCCTGACCCACCTGAGGGGGTTGGTTGCCCTGCAGTCAATGCAAGAGGTGAATCCATGAGAGAATAGCCATCTGACAGGCACTTAGAAGGACATGAGGACATGCCCATGCAGAGAGCAGTGGTGAGGCACCACGGAAAAGAGTGTCTGGAATGGCAAATTATATAACCCCAGAAGAGACCTCAGAATGCCCCAGCACTGTGCTGCTATGGTGTATGGATTTTTGTGGTGGAAGTTCTAAGCAGACCTCTACAGTTCATTGAGCAACACGTTACCAGTGGCCAAAGTACATGCACTACAATTGTAATAATAGACTTTGTGAAATTATTCTGGATAAAAAGACAAAGCAGATTGTGACAACGATTAAGCTAGTGTTGCCTTTAAGGCAGACAAAGTTGCATTTTACTACACTAGTTCAGTAAACTACAATGCAGCTTGAATTTGCTTTTCAGGCAAGAGCCAGTGATATAGTAGTACCTGCCATTACCAACCCCTGTGGTCCGAGAATACCTGCTCAAAACGGCTAGTTTTCCCATGCACGGCCATTTTTGTAATGATAAATTCACGGTCGTGAGTAAGCACCTGCAGGACGCGACCAGTGACTGGAAAAAAATAGCAAAAAACACATAATACAACCGCTTTTTACTGAGAGACTCTCCAGTGTGAAAAGAGTGACAAACCCGATTATTTTCCCAGTCACATTTAACTAAAATGTAGCAGTACTTCATTCAGATGTCATAATTCTTGTGAGTTTTAAACTATATTTTAAACATTTACGATTAATTTGAAGTATTTCACACTTGGAATTGAAGAGTTCTCATTTGTTTTCTTTTTCTTTTTTCTTTTTCTTTTTTTTTTGCTTTGAAGTTGAACTGCCCGGCACATTGTGCATGTGGTGTCATCCTCGGGGTGCCATGTACTATTAAGCCTTTGTTTTGCACAAAAAGACAACTGAACAGAGAAAATATTCTGAATACATTACTTACTATCTTGACCATAATCTGCATGTGTCAAGTTCATTCTTAATTGTAAGAAATCAAGAAAAATATACTCCTAATATTTTGAAAGCGCACAGTTGAATCTGCCATTTTTAGGTTTCATTTGGGCACAAATTACTGCACCATAAATTTGGAGAACTCTGCAGCGAAGCACTTGGCCTGGCATTTGCTGATTAGCTAGACACAGACATACCTGTGGCGTATTGTCATCTAAGTTATATTCGACTACATTCATTTAGCAGGTCTTAAGATCAGCATTATTTCTATCATACTATGGTTAAACAATTGAACCAAGAGTAATACTTTCATGTAACATCAGTGAAGTCTAGACACACACCTGCTTTGACCTTAGCTGTTTTATACTAGCCAAGTCAATAGCTGGCAGATATGTATATATGTGGTGTTTTGTTTGCCATTTGTTTTATATTTAATTAAATTTGAACTAGTGCAACGACAAGCCATCCAGTCTACCAGCGTTCATGTCCACACAAAAGAGAGCATGTGTCCTACCAAGTTAAAATCGTTTTTAACTTGTGGGCAAAAGAAAAATGCGAAAAACGTGAAAGGTACAGTAGCAATATTTGTACTAAAAATTCATCATAAAATAGACTTGTGGGAAAGCAAAAAATGCGAAAAACGTGAAAGTTACAATAGCAATATTTGTTCTCAAAATTCATTATAAAAGAAAGTAAATAAACATCTTGGATCACACAGCCAGCAGCAGGTCCTAGCAAAAGTAATGCTGATGCCTTGATGGAAGAGCCTAGACATTATCTCTACCAGCGTCCATGTCCATACCGAAGAAAGCATGTGTCCTACTGAGCACAAATCATGTTTCACTTGTGGACAAGAGAAAAATGAGGAAAAACATGAAAGTTACATTGGCATTATTTGTACTATGATTTCATCACAAATAAAGTAAATAAACATCTTGGATCAGAACTGGAAGTTGTAGTCAGTGTGTCTACGGGTATGTTGCATTTGAATCTTCAATATCAAAAATGTGAAAGTCAGTTTCAAAGTCGAATTGAAAATGCCAGAAAAGAACAAGGTGACATGAAAACCAAATGCCACCAAATACAAGATAAGATTGGCAGAAAAAATATACCGTACAACTGTTTATATTTTTGAACGATTTATGGCTAGGTACTGTGACAAATCTTGAATGCACAACTCCATGATTACACCATGCCTCACTTTCTCCTTAATTACTTAATAATTTAGAGTCAAATGTCGTGCAATTAGAATCAGTTCTTAGTGTGCCATTGTGTATCCACATTGTTTGACCAATTTAATCTGTGTGCACCATTCCACGCTGGGCAGCTTGCCCATCCAAATCTTTATGGTGCGGAATTCACAGTTCATATGGACCATACACTCCTGCACTCTCTCTATACAAAGGAAATGTTCAAAACCATAATATGTTGCTGGCCAGTTTTCTTAGCTGAATTTGGGGCAAAAAAAATAAAAAAAACATGTTCAGTATGCTAGGACCATAGGGAGTGGCTAATGTTCCGATTCCCAATTCCACAAGAAGTTTCATTGTTAGACACGACTGATTTGGTCAAATCCCATGCAGAGAGTGGCATTGCAGCAATCAACTGGTGTGGTCAACCAATTGGGAAAAAGAGACCACACAACTGAGCGACATGCCCTTACCGGCATACTTGATGCAGGTAATAAGCATGAACCTCATTGGCCCTTTTCTATCCACAAGGTAAGTAAATATACATGCTTTGTAGTAGTGGACCACTTGAGTGGATGGGATGGAGCCATATCAATTCCTAATAAGTCCTCACAAGCAGTAGATGATGTGATGATCTGAGAATTCTTTCCTTGTCATGCTATACCTGAAGCAGTTTTAAATGACCAAGCATAGGAGTTCTGTGCAGCTCATTTCAAAAGGTACCTAGAGGAATTAGCAGTGGACTTCCAGCAATCAGTTTGATACCACCCTAAAACTAATGGGAAGGTAGAGGGATTTATTCGAACACTCACGGCTGGTCAATAATGATTCCAGACAATACCAAGGAAAATTTCCAACTCTGTATTTCCATATTACCATAGTGTTAGTGAATCAATCTGATTCACACCTTTCGATTTGATGTATGGTAGAAGGGCTAGATTGCCATTGACTAAGTATTTGGCACAGATAAGTACCCTTCAAGGTTGTTTAAGTCACCTTTCCGATGCTCTTACATTGGCAAAATTAAAATCTTGCTGATTTTTGCCATTATAATTATTAGAGAATACATGTCATAGCTAATGCAGATGAGTTGATCCTGGGAGACTCTCCAATTCTTAAAGAGGAGGAAAAATTGACATTTTTGACATTGGGATCCCAAGTATGAGGTCATTTGAATCCTTGGCACAGTTTGTTTGATTCGCCACAGGTGGGGTTAGCCGGTGAAAAAGTCTTAATGAGGGCTGCTTCACCCTAGTATGGCCTGGAACAAGCTAAACAATAGGCCTGTGCATAATGCCCGGCCCAGTACATGCATGCCTATGGGAAAGCCTTGTGCTTGGATGGCTGGAGCAGGCCCAGACCCAGCTGACGGGGTTGCCCTGCAGCCAATACAAGAGGTCTATCCTGTCAGAATAGCCATCTGACAGGCACTAAGAAGTACATGAGGACATGGCCATGCTGTGAGCAGTGATGAGGCACCACCAAATAGTACAGAAAAAATATGATCCATATTCATTAATTCCAAACCCAACAATGACAGCAAAGATATTCAAGATTTGCCAAAGCATCAACATTTCTCTTCCAATATCAATGTTAAGAAACAAATTTCACTCCTGACTTGAGACAGGCAGTCACCCATAAAAGGCAACTGGTGGTTTTGAACCGGTCCTCTCAACCTTCGAAATATTCATCTTTAACTGCAAACACAAGTTCTTTTCCAAAAGAAGAGTGTCTGACATGGACGATAATATAACCCCAGAAGAGACCCCAGAACACACCAGAACACCCCAGCATTGTGCTGCCATGGTGCATGGATTTAAGTGGTGGAAATTGTAACCAGACCTGTGCACTTCAATGAGCATCACGTTACCAGTGGCTAAAGTATATATGCACTATAACTGTAATAATAGGCCTGTTGCCAAGACTCAATCATATAGGAAAGACATTATAATTCTGGGCCTGTGCCCCAGCATAGGTCTGAGTGAAGTAAATACTGATGCTTTGATGCAAGAGCCTAGGTGCTCCAATAGACTACAGGCCCATAAACAACTATCTGCACAATGGCAGGAAATGGAGATAGAGCAGAAGGGTCCATGCTTAGATGCTCTCGAACTGGCAGAATATTTATTTGCTTTGGGATTGTGTTAGCAGTCAGCACCACATGCATAGAGCCTCTGCCGGATGGACCTTCAATTACCAAGACCAATCAATTACAAGTCCAGTCTGCAGAAAGGACCACTTTTCGGGGCAATTAATGCACCGCAGGAGACTCCTGCACTGCTACATAATGTTAAAATTGTGATTAATCAGGCATACGAGGCACTGAAAAAAGGTGCTATAAGTACTAATGACTACCACCCTTGGTTAGGCCAATTGTGTTCATTGAAATCTTATATGTTGAATTTTCACATGAAATCTTGAGTTCCTACCCCACCATGTGTGCGAAAAGGGTGGCTTGGCTTTTCAGTAACAAAGGCCACACATTGTTTGGATTGGCCATAGATGGAGGTGTTGATGAATGTTGCAAGGCCATCAGTAGAACCAGGAGCACACAGCAGGCAGTGGTCGATCAATTGAACGACCTCACTACTGAGTTGAATCAAACTATCGCATGAAGCAAACTTCCAAATTTATGACTAACTTTTACTACCATATCCTAATAGTAAACCACCTAGCTCCAACGAAATTGGGCACAATTATTGTTACACTGACGCTGGCTGTTAGCATTTTAGCTTGGTGGAAAAAGGGCAGTCATTCAAGCCCAGGTGAGAAAATGGTTGCATTTATCAACCTAAAGGTTGTCAGATTCCTAATCCAGTGAATAAATCAAACTCCCAAGAAAATGAAAACACACGGATGTTTTTTTGTCCATGCCCATATTATCTGGTAATAGACTTGTCTGGTACAAGCATGATTACGAATCTGTTTAACAGTGTCGGAATTTGTATGTGCCGAAGTGTTTGATAATAAATGTCCCCAAAACGTTAGTTCATAGCAATGTGCCGAAGTGTTTGATAATAAATATCCCCATAAAGGTAGGTCACAGCAATGCTGGCATATTTCTGTTTGTGAAGTATCTACTGTCAAAATCATAGGAACCCACTGCTCCCTGCTCATGATGAGAGATACATTTAGAATTTTGAGATACATTGAGGAAGTCTGGCGTGAAAATTCAATTCTAAAAAATTGCAACGCCACTGGAACCGAAAATATACATTTTCTGGTATCTTTTGTTTTATATAACGGCACTGATTGACAAGTTTGGGGAAAATACCAAAACAAGTAATATATTGTGTGAGTTATCATAAATTTAGAAAATTCAACCAGTATGGAAAGCTTGGATATCTGTCTCAACGTTCCTGTTGGCTTCATTTTGAATGCATATTTGTGTCTTTTATGCATATGTTCATTCTCTATTTTTTTTATCAAAATATGTCATAGCTCTACAAAGCTGATGTAGTTCTCCTGACCTATCATAAAGAGGAAGTTGGTAGAATGTGTAGACCATATCTATATAGGATGTTGCTTTTGCATACATAAAACATGCTTTGGCCTGCAAAGCCTCTGTAGAAGGATAAAGTGCCAGAATAGTATATTTTCTTTGAAGTTTGATAGTGCATAAATTAGTTTGTACAATTGGAGCACCATAAGCACGGTTCCTCTGCACTTGTTCGCCATATGGTTGTTTTTTTTTTATATTGAGAAGACACAGCTGATAGATGCTTGAACACTCCGAGATGTGAGAAGAAACCTTGAACTTAATCATATGATTATATGAATATAAATAACAAATTATTCCCATATAGTTTCCTGATGACACAATTGGCACCCCTACTTGCTGCATTCTTTTCTCATGGTACATCTGAGTAACCAGATAATTGCAAAATAGACCAAATTGAACCAAGGGGCTATTAAAAAAGACTATGCCTCCACAGTTACATGGGTTTCCTAGTGGCCCTTCCCATGTAATATTTTTGTATAGATAACCTGACACATTTGTTGAAGGGAGCTTTAAAGATGACCGTCAGCACGTTTGAGAAAGTACATAGGTATAAAGCCATAGCTACCTCATATACATGCAGTGGGTAAACGGCATTCAGCCATCTGAGCTTATAGTCATATAGATGCAGACTTCTTAGGAGAAATTGTACTCCACCATTTGCACTTGTATAAATGTCAAATACAAGTATTGAGATCAGGTGTCCTCCAGATACAATGATCTTACTGCCTGCTTTCCTACAACATGCTTGGAAAATAGTCATACATAAATAGTCGCAGTAGGTTTTTAGCCCATTGTTAATAAACATACTGAACTTCTGAGCAGCCTTTGTAGTCATTAATATATTCACAATTAATATATTACCTGCTGTGGTCTTGCATTTAATGACTATGTTCAATGGAGCTCTATCAATGAGATAAGACAATCGATGTAGTCTTCCTTCTGAAATTAATTACCCTTCTGAAGGTACCGTGCTGTCCAACAAAGAAGTAAACAAAATCAATACAAGCATATCTATAATCAAGTGGGCATGTATTTACAATCATCACTCTATTAGTCAAAGATGTGTATGATTCATTTTCAAATTTATCACAAAAACGAGCAAGGAGCCTTTTACCCATCCCCGAAGGTGGAGAAGAAGTATGGAAACAGACGTCATTTGAATCAGACTTATTACTAGGTAGCCCCTGCACTCCCTGGTTGTAAATGGCACAATTTTTCCCAGTGTAAATTGAATTTCCATAGATGAATATGACCTGGACATGCCGTTCCTAGGGAGCTATAAAGCGCCATGTGAAAGAATTGCTTTTCAAAAATGTAGTGTGAGGAAACATTGCGAAAAAAAAAAGTTATTATTGTTATAATGTGTCTCTTTGCCTTGGTAAACTGTTCACAATGGTAGGATTTATTCGTAATTATGCATAAATGTTTCAATACTTCAACATATCACATACATGTCTTTGAATTAAGCATTGAATCTATACTGTTCATAATAATATGTGTAACATGGAATTCACTTTTGTAATAAGAACTTGGTGGTTCAATAATACATCTAATATATGGTTGGTACCGAACACTAAAAATACAAGGATGCTTTGTTTCATGACGCCAAAGTAACAATTGGTATTGAAGACAGAACACCATTTGTTGTGATACGAAGTGAACATCACGTGAAGGAGTCCTGGTGTGGAATAGAAAACTATTTTTCCTGCAGCCATCAAAAATGGTCAAACTATTAGTTTGACAGGCCACTATGGTCATTCCCAGACAATAGTTCAAATCCAGATACATCTGAAACCGTGCATATACCGTAAGTTTGCCGGTGTATCCGGCAGAAATAATTGAATGGACTTTGAACACAAAATTGACCATTGGCAGCGATACTTTTGTTTGATTTGATATTTCTCTGACTACTGTATCATCATACCCACAAGAACGAAGACTATAAAAAAGGGAAGACGAAGAATGCTCTAAACTGGTTGGCTTAATCCACTTCTTGTGATAGCTTGTTATACATAAATGATATTCCTTAAAAAACATCTAATACAATGAAATATGCTGGTGCTATTTTGCACTACGACTCAACACCATTTCAATATATATCAACCAGGGAGGATTTTCCTTTGTGTCCATTTGAAACTGAAGGCATTGTTGTCTTTGAGAACTGAATGGATGTCCTATGAAGAAAGGTGATGTAAAGTAATTAAATGCAAATCCAACATACCAGGGAAATGTCGTTCTTACCATATGCTTGTAAGTATTAATTGAATTGAAAATGAGTGTGAATATAGCAAATGACCAGCAAATTACCACAATTCCGCAATGCATTAAAAACTGGTGTGCTTTGGACAAGTGTGTGCTGTTTTGTTTGTTTTATATTGCCTCCCGCTTGTATCTTTTTCCTTGTTACGAAAATAGATTGTGTGAGGTTCAAATGGAATATAATCTGACCTGGGAATATAAGAAACTGATATCTTTGCAAATTGTCAGCCTGCCTTTTAACGGAAGGCTGGTACCATTGCCAGCAACTGAGGGTAAAATGTGACTAAGACATCCCTGCCAGTAACATCACACGCAAGTTTTCATCAAGCATGCTAGTGTATACTTAATTGTTAAACTGCTAACGTGGACTTAAAGGTGCCTATAAGTTGTACATATGTATCATCCATAGATTCAACTAGCTAAAAAAAAAAAAATAACATTAGCTGAATAGACAATTTTACCCAGACAACTAGAATTACTTCCTGACTAGTGACAGATGATGACGTAAATATTTTACCACTATCCAAAGATCCCAATGCCAAATTCAATTTGCGCAACTAAAATATATAAGAGAAAAAAGAATAGATGAAAGTACACCTGAAATAAAACCATACCCTCTGAGATTAACGCCCACGGTAGAATTTGGCTGTTGAAGTTCTCTTCAGATTTACAGCCCATTCCATGACTAACATCACTAAGATACAAATTACCCCTGAAAATCACCAAATATGGCTATAACCAGAATCGAAAGATTGGACAATTTTCATTGAATTTTTATCTAATACACGAAAGGTATCAAGCTATATTCCTGTGTTCTTTTCGTTCAGTAATTATTCAGCAAAGAGCTGGCACCATGTAAATAATCAGCAAAGAGCCAGCGTTTTGGTACTATAGTAGCTAGCAGTCCAACTTTTAAGCACGTCAACTATACATAGTTTGACACGAATATTATTGATTCTAAATGCATAAATATATTTCTTGACTAACTTTTAAAGTTCCACTTGCTATGAAATTGTGGTATGTTTGGCTGAAACCACATCATCGGAAACATTTATGACAAATCATGCTTACATTCTGTGTCTGTCATGATATGATGGCCCTTGAGTAATTGTCTACCGTCAATTATTCATTAGTATAATTCTTAGGGCAACTTGCTACCCTTTTTGCAATAATCTTAAGATTCACAAAAGATACCCAGTTGAATATATTTTGGCAACGGATACCGGCCAATACATGTGTTATATATTCTTAACCCTAAAAATATATATTTATGGCTGTTTCTCAGGTACAATAGGTACTGATCTGCAACTTATGTGGCAGAAAAACTATGCACAGGAGGTTACGCAATGGTCTGGTCTTGTTGTCCAGCAGTTGCCAGTTTGGATCAGAAGGTAACCAGCAGCTCCTGGAAAAGTATCTAAATGGGACCAATTGAGTATGCTGTTGAAATGGAAAACAAAATAAACGATCAACTTCTCTTTACTGAGTTTCAACGAATTTGGTAAAAGGTATCGCATCTCTTTGAAGGTCTAAAGTAACCTTTGAAAAATCTGCTCCAAATAAGATCAGCTAATTTGGCATAGAGAGTTTTCTGGGACTTCATAAACGTTAAATTGTTGAGATTCTAATGCATCTTAATTGAATTTAGGTATTTGCTATTTTTGACTTCTGCAAAGGTATCATATTATGTTGATACTTGCAACTTTACCTTGTAGAATGGAAAAAACAACGTTGGGCACTAAGTTTCGTCGTTATGGTAGACCCTTGATTTTATCGAACTAATTAAATTGCGTAAATGAAACCTAATACATATACCATTACTTAATAAGTTAATTAGAATTACAATAGCTCATGGTTTCGATTTCTCCAAAGCTGCAGCCATATTCACATAGAACTATTTTGGATGCATCCCTGGTGTGTTTGAACTTAGTTTCTTGAAATTGCCAAATACTAGAAATTTTGAAAAAAAAAAATGAAATTGCAAAGGTTTAATCTTTGCCATTTTAATCCTTGGGATCCATAGTCCAAATGAAGTGTGACTCAACAAGTCCGGCTGCCCCTGCTGTTTGCATTCATTTCGCTGCTGCATAATACATGTTGTATTTATGGCTGTTTCTACAAGACGGAGCAACCAGATATGTCGTTACGTTAGAAAATTTTATTACGAAATTCTTAGCCAGATGTTATATCGGGCATGCTGAACAGTGACCTACTTGACAACAAAGACCTCCTTTGTTGTTGAAGGATGTTTGGATTTTGCATTGGCACAGAATCCCATATCCAGAGGCAGGTGATTGTATATTAGGTACGGGTAAGTACACGCCCAACGTAATTTTATGATTGGAGCACTGGCCCACATCACAATATATTAAGGCAAAAGGATAAATAAAAAGTTGCATACATATATTCAAAACAAAACAAAACAAAAAACAAACAAACAAACAAACCAAACAAAAACCAAAAAACAAAAAAAAACAAAAAAAAAAAACATGATCTGTCGCAAAGAGCACTTCTTGTACCTCACATCTGCTTTATGGTACTGGGAAAAACTAATATATATATATATATATATATATATATATATATATATATATATATATATATATATATATATATATATATAAATGAGACATGTACTGAGCAAAACACAAATCCTTTGTATCGTGCAACAAAAAATCTAACACCTACCCTCACATTTCCTTTCTTTCTGAAATGTACATAAGCTAACACTGGGCCTGTTCATTTTAGCAAAGGATATACCAGTTCAATCACACTGCCTCCGGTAAGCATCCTGTTACCTATATCCATCTGATTGTGTGCATCTTTTTTAATATTTCTTTTCTGTAGCATTTTATGTTATCAGCCCAACATTCACATTTTACATGTTGACTATAGGATTTTTACCCTAAAAGGTATATTCCCAATTTTTATCCACCAGTAGCACTGTACACGTTTTCCATGAAGCTGTTTCAAAAAAACATATAGCGGAAGGAGTGACTTCTGATGTACTGTATTTCGTGGTATTTGTAACTGCCAATTGCCATCAAGTCTCTGGTTTCACAATCTAAAGGAATATTAGTACCAGATGCTTGTTTTGTCCTGTTGACGATTCCATGGGAAAGTTCAACATACTGACAACAATTAACTTTCATTAGTGTTAAATTATCATTTTCCTGGGAATATGAAAGTAAACATTATGAAAGAGGTAGCGCGGCACTTATTTGTGTCTGCCACACTTCACAAATGTCTGTTTTGCCAAATATTTTTGATTGGTGCTTGTTATTTACACAATTATTTACACTAGGAAGTGGTTTTGGACAAAAAGACACAAATACAATACAGGGGTAAGTCAAATTGTTCTTATCTGAACCTGTACTATGAAAATTTGGTAATTATGGTTTGTTTGACAGGTATTCTTCTTTGATATGAAGCTCTGCATTTATGTGCAAAACTTCACATATTTAGCTAATTCATGAATTGCCATGTTCATATTTATTCATTATTATGTGGGTTGTCTTTGTTGAATATTTAGCTTAGACAAGGAGCCACCACTCAGAGAGACATGTACGGGTAAAAGGCTCCGGAACATGTTGAGTAGTTACCCGCTGAAGCCCCTTTAATTTAATTGGGCTAATACAGCCTATGTCAACAATTTTACAGAGGAACGTGTGCAATATGGGCAATAGAACTTCTATGTATATAAGTTAGACAGGGACAGGTTAACTTATGGAGAATAAAGAGTTCGGACTACGGAATAGGGTAATGACTACTAGGAAGTGGTTTTGGACAAAAAGACACAAATACAATAAGATGGGTTAGAAAAGCAATTTGCTTATCGATGAGTGGGCGAGATAGCACAACAGAGACGGACAGGCAGACAGACACATATCCAAATGGGGTGCTAATTTATGATGGCATTGAGATTGGGCTCTGTATTGTGTATTGCTTCGCACCCTGGCCATGCCACCGAGCAAGGTTTTTAACTGTACAAAGTATGTTATGCAATCGGGATCTGATGTTAAACAGGCAAAAAGAAAAATGTACCATATCGTGGCCAAATACTTTGCACCGTTTTTTCACTTAGTGTGGTGAGATCTATGACTGAATGTATCAAATGATTAATATTTGATATTGTGTTTTGTTTTATCCCTCTTCCCATAGGGTTGGAGGTTATCCAGCCAGGGCTCGCCCGTATTGCCAGGACAGTTCAATCCCATTACACTGTAACTCAAACATCGGGAAACTCTCTTTGTATTGGAACCACAGAAACGCAAATATGGTAATGTTGTTAGTTCATGCCACATATGCTTTGGTATACATAAATCGAATTTCACGTCCCTAATAATACAAACTAACAATATTTCTTACCCTTTAAACTAGAATTAAGCATGTGTTATTCTTATTCAACGCAAAAGAAAAAAAGCCCGCGATAAGAGTGCATGTAACCTAATTCTATGATGAAGATGCCGATGACGATGATGATGATGATGATGATGATGATGATGATGATGATGATGATGATGATGATGATGATGATGATGATGATGATGATGATGATGATGATGATGATGATGATGATGATGATAAATGATAATAGTAGTGATTATGAAAATGAAAATACTCAAAATGGTAATAATGAGATGGGGATGAATTGGATTTGCAACATTAAGGAATGGTTGCGCAGCAACTGCAGCCTACCCCATGATTGACTGGCAAGACCTTATGATCAGTGAACATTAGTTATCAAAATCGAGATCAAAATTCAGTCGAATTTCGCACCCGTCCAAATATAACAGGTAAACATAAACATGACGCATTACAGACATGATATAAACATCCTTCAAGCCATGCATCTGCCATCACACTAAGAACAGACAACATGCACAAAAAAGGATCACTGTCATGAAAAAAAGAAACGGACAACAAGCATTTCAAAGAACCTGCATCAAATTTGTGCCATCAGGATTCAAACATTATCAAAATCGTCACCCATCGAACCGGTCGAAATCGAACAAAGTCAAGATAGATGTACCCCAAGGATAAAAATTGTAGGGAGGGACACACCTCTCTCCTGACTTAGACAGGTACTAACTAAAGGCTAGTGTTAGTAGTAGCGAGAATAGATTTGATACATTCACCTCTAAACCTTAAGAGGTAATTTGCTCCATAAATATACCATTACATTGGTGAGTACAATTTATACTCGGTTATAACCTCATTTTCAAATCCGACTTGCATGGGCTAATATTGCTTAACCTTAGTGGGGGAGGGTTATATTTCAATAGTTCAACTGTTACGAGTTTGATTTCAAACCTCCAGAATGTTCTACTCCTTTTGAGACATTCCATTCATCACTTGCTGGAAGTGGCAAAGCGCTGAACAATCTACAAGGTAATTTAAAGCCACTATTTCCCAAGTGATGTTTGTTTTCCCTTACAACTAATAAACATCAATATCTTACACAGATTCCTATGGTCTTCCAAAGTTCAGTCAGTATTTAAAACGATACTTCTCGAAATTGTCCAATAGCATATTTTACAGTGCACTCTCGTAGGTCATGATCAAAGTTTTTGTTTCGGTTTTGTGCAATAATTTGAGCATAATCAGGAGCCATTTGAATGTTCTGCTATCACTAGTTACGTATGAGGACATGCACAATGTTAAATGCACACACACACACACACACACACACACACACACACACACGCACGCACACACACACGTGCAGACACATTCACACACACACACACACACCTGTTTTATGTTCAATCAGAGTATTTCAGGTTGTCGACTAAGCCCCCTCTCCCCCCTCCATTAAAATGAAACAAGAGCACTTATAGCAACTAATGTCAAGATTTCCTTTACACTCATTAGACTCTGTCATTTGGGACTATAATTTGCTGTAAACACGTATGCTGAAAGAAATTTATATTCCACTATAGAGAACATTCATAAAGCTACAAAACACAATTCTACAGATACTCATCCTCAAGATTAATCCTCAAATTGTCCATCCATTCTTTTTGTATGAGACTTTCCGGCCTTGGTACTTTCCCCAACAAATTCGAAAAAAAAAAAAAAAAACACTTTACACACATTGTCTATTTCCTTTTTTCCCCAATCAAATACTTGGAATTCTCGCTTTGTAGATACCTTCCGGTATTGAATTGCAAACTTTTTTTGTTTCTAGTCATTTGGTATTGCATGTAATAAACCCTGAAAATAATTTAAACATTATATATATATATATATATATATATATATATATATATATATATATATATATATATATATATATATATATATATATATATATATATATATATATATATATATGTATATGTATATATTTGGATACTTTCTACATAATTGATCAAAGTATAAAATGATCCATCTTCCTTTTTCAAATCTGCTATTGTCTGAAAACCAATTTCATACCACTTCTTCAAGCAAAAATGGATTACCTTTAATCCTTATAAAAGAGTTGTATCAAAAGAATTGTTTTTGCAGTCCCACCAGCATCAGGATATGACAAGTACAATCAGGCTGTACTTTTTTTCCTGAGACAAAAATACGAACTTTATCCAATGCATGAACTACATTCTTGTTTTTTTTTTTTTATATGACATTTGCATATATTGCCACCCATTGCAGAGGATTGTACATTATTAACTTTTTCCATTTCTGTGAACGTCTGGCTGAACCAACCTTTTCACCCAACATACTTTTAATGTCAAGTTATGTTATAAAATATTGGTTATCTCTTATCCTCCATCTGCATAGGTTTGTATAACCATCCATCTGTTAGCTCTATCCTGATTTGGCCCACTTCATTGAATATTCATATAATATGTTTTCTATAAGCTTCAAAAAGTCTTGCCTTCTGCCTCATGATTTTTTTTTTTTTTTTTTTTTTTTTTTTTTTTTGAATTGGAAGAAAAGGTGGATGGAAGCTTAATGCATACGTAAAAGAGGTTCTAGAAAAAGTCACGAAAACTTGGGCAGAGGTAGTTAGGAAAAACAAAGACCCACCAAAGAAGGACTAAAAAAAGCTTGTAGAACAATCCATTGCAAAACAGGGCACACGAAATGATGGGGAATGTTGTAGATATAGTTGATAAAAATGTCGTCAAGGCACAATGAAAAAATGCAATTTTGTGTTGTATGGTGTGCCAAATCATATAGGATGAATCAGGGCTGCAGTAATAGCAAAGGCTGACCAGCAAAATAATAAGAGTATAAAAAAAGTAACTTAAAGTGATGACAATAATAAAACTAAAAAACATAAGAGGGAAACGATAGTCTACAGTTGAAAATGAGACTAAGCAGAAACAATTGGAACTATGCTCCTATCCAATAATTCATACTGGTGTAGAGTATACATCCCCCCATATTTGAATCCAATGGAGCTGGTGGATAGTAAGAAACTTAGGGATGACCTCAAGAGTAGAAGCAAAAAGGTTGATCATTAGGAGATGAGATATGACAAGACCACAATTACAACAAATTAAGAGATACAAACTGAGATGCAAGCCTTAAGCCCAACTCAACCAAAATTGAAACTTTCCATTAAGGGCAGGTAAGACACCAAAACAAAATTCCCACTTTAATCAATCCTAGCTCAAAATGTATTTGCGTTAGGATAACATATCATATATCTGGATACTCATCATATTCCCAAAAAATTATATGTCCCGTATTTGGGTGTCTGTTAATTGTTGAATAAACAAATGAAAGTTGCCCAGAAAGCATTCATCCCATAAATGTCGATATAAGTCACTAATTATTTGTGATAAAATCATAATTACACTTGCATCTTAATCCTGACATATTGGCAACAAAAAAACGGTCCAGTCATTTTTTATGTTTGGTTTCGTTTTTCGGTAATCCATCCTCAAAGTTTGACATTTCAATTTTCCCTTTCACTTTCAGGATGTTCATTTTCTTCATTTCATAGAAAAAGAACGAAGCAAAATTTAAAAAATCGCTGAATAGATTTTGTAGTTTAGACATTACAGAATCAAAAGCCGTTAACATGATTAAATTTTACCTTGCCGTTTTCTTGGAATAACCATTTTTAGGTGGGGCTCTCGTCCTATTATCCTTTCTAAGAAAACAAGCTTCAAATGCCTTTGATGTTGATCATTTGCCTCTGAAACAATACCAATTGCTTAAGTTGAGCTGATATTTGTACAAAACGTAGTAAACATCGTCCCTTAACATTTGGGGAGGTTGTTAATCAATTCCTGGCCAATCACATGAATAAAAGAACCTTTGAAGTACGGAAAACATTAATCAGCGATCTGTCAAACGGCGACAGCGACAGTCTCGTTTCAAAGTGTCATGGAGGTGGCCCTTTGGGCCCCGTGACCTCAAGCCTGGCAACGAAAGTTGTGTTGCCTTGCTTTGGTGGGGTGGCCTATAGCCGCTCGTGGTCAGTGCACAGATGGTGCATTTGATCTTCCTCCCCCTACCTCTGCATCCCGTTTTAGGGATAGTATTTGAATTTATTTACTCCTATCTGTATACTTTATGTAGTTAGCTTGTTAGACTTGTCTGTACACTTTACTTAGTTAGGTAGTCATTATTTTGTGGTTATTTTTCTAAATGAGTTTCAATTCTTTTCCAACCTGAGTTTTATAATGCTATTTGGTGTGTTTTCTCTGCTGTTCACGTTTATGCTTAATTCGATGTGTTTATTTGTACTTTTATTTCCTCAGCCCTGGTTTTCGATAAAACATTATTATGTACGTGGCACTGTGTTGATGATTGTGCCAGTTTTTTCTCTCGCCTCTCTTTCGTGTGAAGGACCACTGGGGTTATCCATCGTGGAGCGGCCTTTGAAGTTTGAAGGGACACCGTCTGACAATTCCTGTTCCTGTTAACATTTAAAGTTTCCCTTCATTAGAACACAAAACAAGCAAGATCTATAAAGTAAACCACTAAGGCTATGATGTGTTAGCATGTTTGTATCGTTTCCTTGGCCACAAACATCCTTTCGGCATGCCACCTTATTTCGCATTGCTGCCCTGATACCACTCTTCTTTTGCCATGGGCCGTTGCTACCTGCAGCCATGTGACAGGCTGTTAAGTATGATTGACGGGTGGCACTGTTCCGTTTGGTGGCTGAAAACCAAAAGAATGACACATGGATGTTTAGATGTCCACATGCCTGTGTGGTTTTGGGTTTTTTCCCTCATATTTCTAAAAGCTTGAAATTTTGACAACTAATAGAAAGGACATTCATTTTGCAAAAACCGTTAAAATCTCAAAACCGGCCATGTAAAGATTTTTGGTGCCTTACCTGTCCTTAAACTTCAAACAATGAATATCATAACCATACTGTTGATACAACAAAGTTTTATGACTGTACTATATACTATTCCAAACCAATTTCCAAATAAATGTGAAGGCTGTCTAATGATAAAAGCTGATACTCCAGATATAATAATGATAACAGAAGCCATTCCAATATCTCAAAAGGTTTGGTTAAAAATAGCAAGAGCAAGCATATCAGATTTTACTACATAATATTATATGAACGACATTACAGAAGAAGCTAATCTATGTGCTACTGGAATGAGCGGTGAATGTGATTCTCAGTATGGATTTAGTACAAGCAGTAGAACCTATATGCCTATCAGTGATTTAAATGGACAGCAGTGTTTGGATGCAAAACTCAGAAATGATGCTGTATTACAATTAGTGTGTATTTATCGAAGTTCCATAGAAACAATACACAATGTTCCAATACTTGGCCCCCAGTACTATAGCCTATCGTTGGAGAATGTGTATATTCGGAAGATGTAAATTAAGAAGAAATCACTAAATTTAAAGATACACAAAGCTGCGGGACAAGATGTATGGCATCCACATATCTTATAAACATGCTGAACAGTTATGTGATCCCTGAAAAATACACCTACAGAAGTTCTTGGATTTTGAACAATTGCTACAAGTAAAAGGACCAGTGGCGTTCATCAAGTTTCTTCACCAGTACCTGCACTCTTTATGATATTCATAAATAAAATGCCATCAACATTAGTAATGCTGAATAATTTTTGCAGATGATAGCAAAGTATAAGGCTCCCTTGTGACAGATGCAGACCTTGAAATAATTCTAGGTCAGCTTTTTCACTTGGAGCATTGGGCAGATATTTGGTTTTGGCTTTTCACGCTGATTTCTAAAAGTCTATGCATTTGCGGGCATGACCATTCCCCCCCCCCCTTTCCTATCATGTTTACACAGCGAAAGGGAAATAATTAACTCAAGAAAGGGTAAACTTATGTTACGGGTACGATTGATTATGACCTCAAGCCCCATGTTCACACATGCTTTTGTAACTGTTGCAGTAGTCAAGGAAGCTTTGCACATTCCTTCAGTAATAGGAAGGAGTTTTGCCTGTCTAGATGAATTGACTTTGCCTGTTTTGTACAAATGATTAGACCCTTCCCATTTAAAGAATGGAAATGAAATTTGGGGTCCGCATTGAAGATATAATATATACATATGAAGAATGTGGAACGTGTGCAACAAAAAGCGGCAAAAATGGTCCCCTAGGTTTGACAGCAACCGCGGAAGAAGAAGCTAAAATATTTCATCTTGGCACTAAGGGTGTAAAAAGAGAATATGATACAAGTATCTAAGATAGTAAAAGTATCGATAAGTTAAACTCAGCAAAGTTTTACCAAGCCGATTTAGCAGAGGTCAGGGGCTGAAATTAGTCAAACATTCAGTAAGAGCAAAGCATAAAGAAACCCACGTTTTGTATATGTGTGATAAATGAATCGCCATGCATACAGTTGCCTCATGTGGCACTTGTTGGGGAAAGCCTGCCTGGACTTACGGAGAATAGGGTTACTAACAAATCATAAACATACGGGAACTCATTATCAGTGCATGCTGTACAGTATCTTAGAGCCCCATAGCAAAGTCAAGGGTTTATAGTTTTTCATGCTAATTTCTCAGAGCATTCTAGTTCAGTGTCTTGCCCACTTTGAGACTTCAAATATCCCAGAAGTTTTGAAGGTATGCGACAGTACGTTTCCAGCCTCTAAAGGATTATTTTATTAAAAAAAAATGGCATTTTCATAGATAGTAGACTTTATAGGTGATAGGAATTAAAAGCTTTACATATATCCTGAAAAATGATGTCAATGTTCAACTTAGGACATACTGGAAACTTTGTATCTTTTGTCATCAATATTTTAAAGCTTATTTTTTTAAAATAAATCCAGACTACCTGTAAATACATATTTGTGGTACGTATCAACAAAATTGTAATATTTACTGCAAGACAAAACAGTCATGATTGTGATTTACTGCAATATCCTCATATGTAATTCAAGCCACACATCTCTTGCAATTCATGATATTTTGTTCGCCATTGTTTCCATATTTATAGGACGTAATTGGGGATCTTTTAAATGAGATTCTCTGTGAATCATGTTAAGAATAAAGTTCAATTTGGAAAGGGATTTAATGCTAAGTGATTCAATAGTTTTTTTGTTTGACAGGAATGCTGCAAAACATTTTTTTATTTATTTATTTATTTATTTATTTGTTTGTTTGTTTGTTTGTTTGTTTGTTTGTTTGTTTGTTTGTTTGTTTATTTATTTATTTGTTTATTTATATTTTTATGATCTATTTTCCAAATATTAGTTATATAAGCATAAGTCATTTTTACACAAATTCTTTGTTCAGAATAAGTAAGACCCGAACATAAATTGATTCCAATGATATATCGAAACGGTAGTACGTTGACAGCTATATGTAGATGACCAAGGCTTTTAGAAAAAGTCTGCAGTGAACTGTGCACACGTTCTTTTTTAAACGTTCCTAAATTGTCGGTCTATCTGTAATAATCTTGGTCCATGATTTCTTTGAATACCGGCCTGATTATTATAAAAAGGTGTGTAAGTGATGTCAAGCATTTCATATGTCAAATTCCTTACATCATCAAAGCCTAAAACTGTGTCCTTAAGTACAAAGAAAAGGCAAAAATAAGTGTTTTCACCCTTGTATTCATTAAAAGTGCAAAAGTTACATAAAAAAGTGATCAATTTGTAATTTTCAATTGCTCTTTGGGTACTGAATCTGTTTGTAACTGAATAAGTAGCTAGGCCCACAAATTGGGATTTATGTTTGATGCAGGATTTCAAAAAAAAAATATATTAGGACACTTGCAAGATTAGACCAGATTTTCCGAGCAAAGGTTTCTAAATTTGATTGTTTTGTTTGTAGCTTTGCAATAAATATTTTTTTTTTTTTTTTTTTTTGAAATTTGATTAACAGAAGAGGGAGTTCGATTTTCGTCAAAGTATATTTCAAAATCAGCGCTCCAGATTTATGCTGAACAATTTTCATTGATGTTTTCTATGTTCAGGATTGGTTTTAGAAGCAATTTTGAAAGCTCAATTCGCTATTTATCGATGTTCATGGCCCTAACCTTACTCCGATTTCAGTAATAAGTTAATTGAGTAACAAAATTAAGAAAAATATCAATATCAAACACAAGTCCAAAATAGGAGCTAGACTAGAAAAACTACCTGCCATTGCAGTATGCTTCGAAAATCAAAGATCAGGGACCAGACTCAGCAGACCTATCCATCATGCGTCAATGGCTCAAACCTAACATAAGTATACTGCAGTCTGTTTTTCGACAACCACTTCTTGGTTGTCGTTACCCAATTCCAGAGTCCAGACTCTCTGCACTCCACAAGCTAATGCGGCCCATTTAAATAATGAAGTACTATTGTACACATTGCCCACGTTCTTCTGCATAATTTTGACCTTGGTTGCATTGACCCAAGTATATTAAAGGATGTTCATTGGGTAACTACTCAGAATATGTTTTGGAGCATGTACCGGCACATGTCTCTCAGAGTCGTTGCTCCTTGCCTAAGCTAAATATTCAGCAAAGACAACCCGCATAATAATAAATAAATATGCACGTGGTAAATGAGGAATTAGCAAAATAAGTGAAATTTGGCTTATAAATAGAGAGATTCAGATATGAATGTAGAATACCCATCAAACCAAGCATAATGAACGGAACAAGAACTTTCCGGTACTCCCGATCAATCCATATATATATATATATATATATATATATATATATATATATATATATATATATATATATATATATATATATATGTGTGTGTGTGTGTGTGTGTGTGTGTGTGTGTGTGTGTGTGTGTGTGTGTGTGGAGACAATTTCCGCATTGAGACCACCAACTGTATATATATTTCGATTGATCGAGAGGAAAAGAGGGTTTTAAAGGCTATCACAAATCATAGCAAAACATTGAGATGTAATTGTGCTATGCTTTTACTGTTTTGCCTGATTTCAAATTTTGTGATAATACTATATTGTCGCGGTATGAGTTGGTTTCAGTTTATGCACATGAGCTATTTCATGTTCTTTGCAATATTTTGAGTGACTAAGCATGCAAAACGAATCTTTGTGTTATATGAATTTTCTTTGGATACACTACAGGATCAGGCTTGTTGATATATTTTAGTCAATTGTAGCATGTTTCATTCAAATGATATTCCATCAATCTGAATGTTTAAAGGTCGTAGATCATGGTAAGAAGCAAGACAGTTTCTACAGATTTTGCATTGTTTACATTTCGGTCATTCTAAGACGCATTGCATTAAATGATATTTTTTTGGTACTTTTTATGTATAGTTCACAGTTTAAGTCAATTGGACACGTAGTTAAAAAAAGTGCAACCAGTTATTCAAAAATACATCTTGTAGTTCCTACCCACAAAAATCACTGCTATTAATTGGTGTTGATGTTTTCGTAAGTCTTAAGTATTTGGTGTAAGAGAGAGATTATGGGTTTTTCGGTAGCTAGGCGTATGTGTTTTGGAAAAAAAAAGCTGGGGTCAGTTGTTCATGATGAGTATTTATAAGGTTTGGGTCGGGGGGGGGGGGTGAGGCCCAATTTGGGTCTTTGGGTCCCTTTTGCTGATGACTGACTGTTTCGGATAGGGAGTGACATTTTTTTCTTTGCATTGGTTTTGGAGGTTGGATGTTAATCTGTTGATAATCATTGAGTCTCTTAATTTTGCTATTGTTGACTTTCCTCTCATTGTGTGGTTTGATTTATGAAAATGGGCAATGTCTTTCTGAACTGTAAAATTGGCTTGCCTTGTAAGCCCATGTTGTAGTAATTATATGTTCAAAGACACTAACAAGATAAAAAGAGTGTGACCTTGGTCAAAGCGCAAACATCATAACTTTATTTTTCTTAATTGCTCACAAAATGAAAGGCCTAAGGATGCTTTCATTAAGCTTCTTCATTAGAAAAAAGCTACTTCCATATAGACGTAATTTCTGAAACTCCAACACAGTTGATCCCCGGATAGGAATGCATACAGACCCAAACATTTTGATTTTATTGCACTCTTCACGCTTTGGGAATGTAAATGAAATGAGATTGTTGCATTACGTGCCAATACACAGCTGGCCGTGCATAAAACAAGTTTCATTATTCCCTACAGTTTTTTCAAAAATTCAAAAAAAAAAAAAAAAATTTTTACACACGTCTTCAAATTGTATACAACAGCAGCCTACTTAACTTTTATTAACCAGGGAAAAAAGAAACAAAAGCACAGATAACACAAGCCTACCATTTCGTTTGACTTTCGTCTCATGTATCTACAACGTGACCCTATGACCAAGGTCTCGCATACTGTAAATAGCTTTAATTTTGCTGTATTTTGGGTTTGGCGTATATCACTGATGGCAAAAAAAAAACATGAAAACAAAAACACAATGAAGTAGCATTTGAATAGTTTGAACAGGAATTATGACCATAATGGAGAAATTCAAACAACAGTAAAATGTAAAAAATGCAAGGAAGCTCGAAAATTAAAAGACGCAAAAAAATGTAACAATTTACAATATCCTATGATTGGTCCCTAGAGTCTCCAGAGTTGTCAGTCAAAGCAACTCCACCCTTGGTCAAAACATTCCAAACAACCATTAACCGGCTTCAATGTCAACGACCACAAGTTCAAGCAGCAATATCATGAAGGATAGCAGCACCACAAACTCCCACTAGACTATGGCCTAAAAGAGGATATTTCAAAAAAAGCTGTGCTTCGTGCTACTCTGAAGTGGGCAAAGTACCTTGCTGGCAAGATCAGAGGATCTGCTTTGACTGTTCAAATTTACCTCTGGCTTCTGTATTCGATTCCAGCTTAGCAATCTCATACGAGTAATTACCTAATCTGCAGAATCAGGCCAGATACTGGTCAGTAAAAAGAGCAAAGTGCAGACTTCCAAAACGAGTGATGATTGTAATTATACCATCACAACATGTCTTGAAAACAATACATCTATGACAATGAAATGTTCTTATTTGAAAATGTATATCGACTCGAGCGCTGGTGTCAAAGTAATCACCAGACAAACATGAATAAATTTAGAAAAAAAATATCCAGTGATGACCAATAGATGGGCAGCAATTTGATACATCTGTTCAGTCTCTCCTTTGGCTCTTTAATTGAATTGCAGGTTCATGGTCACAATGTCGGTTACGATACATTGATGGGAAGGCATGTCCTTTAATCAGTGTATTTTTCCCATATGGGTGGCGATTACGAGTTAGAGCAAGCAGTTGGGCCCATACACAATCCTTGTTGGTGTAAATGTATTGAGCGCTAACAGGAGATCCACATACATGCCATCCCATTGCATTGCTGTGATTCCATTTGAAGACATGGATACCTAAAATAACTTTATAGCATACCAGGACAGGAGTGGACGAAATATAAAATTATTGAAGTACATCATCAGCTTTTCAGTTAACAGACAGCCATGGCCTATTATGTTCTGGTAAACACCAAATACCACCTGTATTTTATGTACAGCGCCTTTGGTTGGTATGATTAGCTCCTCTAAATCTCAAGATTGCTTAAAAATTAGGTATCGATAGCTAAATCTCCCATTGCAGGTACCAAGGCAGCTGGTTTTCATGTAGCATCATTTGGATAACAGCATTACATCAGTGTCATGTAGTGTCTGTTACACATTTGGCAATTGCCAAATGTGTGCTGGAGTGGTCATTTTCCAATTCAATCTGTAAAATTTCGATGATCATTTCCCTGAACCACAGAAGGTGTCAATTTGGAGTGGTGTTGGTGGTGTTACATTTAATTGTGTGCACATTTTTTATAATGCTACATATGTATAGCACAGTGAGCAGGTTTAATGGCCAAGAAACTAGTACATTTTGGTAGCCACGGCCATATATGTAGCTGTGAGGATCACGCAAAATGGAACGCACATGTAGTTGGTAAGCTTTTGCATATCCAGCTTAATGCAAATGACATGTTGGTCTGCCTTGAGTACGTTGATTAACAAAATGTGCTTCATGAAGTAAATGTTCAGTGAATGACAATCTATGAATAGCTCCTTTCCCCATTGTGCAAAAACTGGTTATCCTTGAACATGCACATTCAAAACAGATATAAATCAACGCTGCACTCTTTATCATGCTGTTATAAAGGCGCAATAAGTGCAGCGTTGTTGCAAGGAAAATGCAGGAAGTGACCAAATTCATGACTGCTCAGGGATTATGGTGCTTTAATACACCGCTCTCTTTTTGTTTCACTTCAGTTTGAAGATCAGGCTCTTCACTGCTTTGGTGAATCATTTACCAGCATTGGAAACATTTAATTTGCAACTCAGAAAGTGTTAACTCATTATCAGTACCATAATTGATATCTTTATTTTGGCATTTAAAGATAATGTAACAGGGATGAAAATGCAGTCTTACATTGGAGAGATTTAAAATAGAGGCACAAAAACGGGAGAGAGAAAAGAAACTAAAAAAGCATGTTGAAGTTAAAACATGGAGAAAGTATGCATTATTGAATGTGTGCAATAGATGTGTGGTGTGCCATATTGATCCATCTGTAATTCCCTTCATCATTAACAATGAATAACACCATAAGTCTTTGGAGATGTCCGGATAAACTGTTAGCATGGAATTGCTTATAAAACAATACATATATTGAAAGGGTTCTTGCTCCAGATTTGAAAAAAAAAATGTTATAGTGTTGCTCACTGTAGATTCATTCTGTCCTGATGATGACGCAGAATGAAACGATCTGATCCTTTATGCATTGTAAAGCATGCCATCATGCATTTTCGTGGAGAGTCTATCTGGGCTTGGACGAGAAAGGCCAACCGTTTATTTAGTACTATTATGACGTTAAATGTCAGATATAGTGGTAAAACACCAAATGATACATGGACCATACATGCATGTGCTTAAGCTTACTTTTGGCTTGCAGTGTGTTTGTTTACCAGGCAAGGACCGCCCATCATGGTGTTATAAATCATACTTTAAGTGGAGAACTATGTTAAAAACGGGACAAGAAGCAGCCTGACCAACATCCTTTCACTGGCATGTCATTTTCTAAAGACAATTACAACCTCACCATAGCTTCAAACTACCGTCGAACTCCAAACAAAGGCAGCATTCCATGGCGTTATATCAGTGAGAACTGATTATGAGTAGGCTTTCGTAAAATATCTCAGTCTGACACAGGTGAAAAGCGTTCTCAAACACTTTTGTTTCCAAAATGGTCTAATGAACAGTTAAACCGGAATTGGAATGTAGTATTACTGAATGAGAAGTCAGGAAAGTGACCATTTTAGCACAGCTGATTTCTCACTCTGCTAAGTTTATCTGACGGTCCTTCTCCACATCCGTCCGTCAATAATTCGCATTCTCGACCTCTTCTGCAAAAGCAAATTATTTTCATATTTGCTGGGTATGTGTCTGTACCAAGTTGTTAAAGTTGCTACAGTCCAGCGATTTTGGGACTTTTGTGATTTTTTTCGCGGGGGGGGGGGGGGGCAAGATTTTTGGCAAGATCTTATTGAATCACTTCATGGGTCTCTAGTCTTTAATTTGTTCCAAACGTGGCGCGACAATTTTCTCATTTTCATGAATTTATGTGCATTGATGGCATTTTAGACTGCTTCCCCAAAATTGTCACTCTGATTGGGCTAAACCTTGGTTGAAATGTAGCTGATGGCAGGGTTAAACAATGTTGATCACTAGGTGGTGACACGTTGGATTTTTTTTTATTTTTGACTGATTTTTAAATTCTGGTATGTGTCGAATCAAGCATGCAGATCGTTTGGGTACTATGTTACTCAATGAAGATTGCAATAAAAATTCACTTTTGATTTCTCCAAAGCCATCCATCCACCAGATTCACTTCAAATTGGTTGCTGATGTTTCTTCTTGTGGCTCTTCACCAAGCTTGTTGAAACAGTCAAGCCCCAGTGATTGTGGGAATTTTGATGATGTTTTTTGGCCATTTTTTCCAACCAAACCTTAAAAAATATCTGAAGCTGCCATGCCAATTGCTTTGTAATTTAATATGAACACTTTGTAGCTGTTACTTTCAAGTTAATAAAGGTTGGATATCTCCAGGGTTTTAAAGTTTACTTCACGGGAATAAATTAATAATTATTATAAAGAGCACAGACGTTACTCAATTTCATTATGTATTGTCAAGTTATATACTTCTGGCTGATCATTGCATCTAACAAGATGTCACAAACTCAGAAGCAAATGCATATTGGTATGTTAAAGCCTTCCATGGCTTGTGTCTTTCTGTCACTCATGCTGGAACAGAATGGGAATGACCTGCATCCAACTAACCAGTGATCCCACTTGATATATGTTGAGTCCCCATCAAATTCAAGTGGAGCGACCTCAGCACCTTCTTACCTTCCTTTTTTTTCTGTTGCAGTGTAATTATTGCTTTGGTAACGGATGATGTACATTCTGGAATAATAAGCTCTTGAAAATATCCAGCTTAGTGCCTTATTATTTTGGAATTACAGGCAGAACTGATGCAACTCAAAATGAAGGCATTTTGAAAGCCGTAAACACAGTACATCAAAATTCTAGAAGCATGTATGTATGTATGTATGTATGTATGTATGTATGTATGTATGTATGTATGTATATATGTATGTATGTATATTTGTATGCATCCATGTACGCATCTATGTATGTATGTATGTATGTATGTATGTATGTATGTATGTATGTATGTACGCATGTACCTGCGAAAGATCACACATTTTCGTCCCCTTCAAAATGCCATTTAATATGAACAACACCTTGTTTTATTGCTTTTATTGTGTCACATGTAGAGGTATAGAGTATACACACACACGCACACACATACACACACACACACACACACACACATATGTATATATATGTATATATATATATATATATATATATATATATATATATATATATATATATATATATATATATATACATATATATATATATTCGTATGTGTGAACATGTGTATGCTTTGCATGTGTGTGTCGGTGTGTGCGTGCAATAAATATGGCATTAAGTTTATTTTGGTATAAAAATTGAAGGATACCAGATAGCTCATGTTTGCGAAAAATTGCCATTTTGGTTCACTACATGAGTAAAGGTTTTTTCCTTCTGTAGTAAGGTACACCTTATTTCCAAGTACCAAAGCCATTGTTTTGCTTTCAGAAACAGTTGTTACTACTTGAGGCATTCAACACATAAAAAAAGATTGGTCACAGGCGGCGTCAGTTCGCTTGAGAATGGGCTGTAATCTTGTTTCTATCCCAGACATTTAGTAATAAATTTCCGCCTTTTCGTGCAGGAACTATACGTGTGTTCAGGGGTGTGACAAAGAGTATAGTAAATCAAATGATTTATGTGATAATTATTGCAGGTACCGCGATATAACAATAATGATAATAAAATGATGATGCTGATGATGATGACGACGACGACGACGACGACGATAACAGCAATAAACTGCAGTTTATACTCTTATAACCTTTGTCACATTTCTCCTCACTTTAACAAAACTGTACTGTTTGGTTGAATATTAACTGATCTGTCTGACGTCCGAATAATCATGAATAAGAAGTCGAGCCTACAAAAATATGACATTAAGAAATTCAAAGTGGGTAAATATTTCAATTGTTTTTAAACTGTTAATGTGAGGTAGGTCATTTATATATATATATATAAAAATATATACATTATAAAGGGTGTGTCACACGCATGATATTTGTGTGCATTCGTTTGTGGTGCTAATTTTGAAAGGCCATTATATATATATATATATATATATATATATATATATATATATATATATATATATATATATATATATATATATATATATATATACATATATATATATATATATATACATACATATATACATGTATGTATATATATATACATATATATATATATATATATATATATATATATATATATATATATGTATATATATATATATATATATATATTATAAAGGTATGTCACAAACACGTTTATTTGCGTGAGTATGTTGGGGTAGCTTTTCACTATATGGTAACTCAGAACCACTTAAAATGATATACCATTCTTATAAATGATGGTGTGTTCTTCATGCGCGCACGTGTGTGTGTGTGTGTGTGTGTGTGTGTTTGCTTTGTTTTCTTTGTTTTTATAATTTTCCATCTCGTTTTAATTTTCGTTTGGTTGTTTTCGATTACAGAAATGGTAACTAGATTTTGCAAAACAAGTAATCTTCATCACATGATATATTTTCATTCTATCTCATTGAGAACGAAGAATCACGCGGAACAGCAAATCATTGGTAAACTTTATTTGAACAGTAAATATATACCAAATAAGAGGACATGGAATTTGGTACATGGTGACCACATTTGGTTTTAAGCATTTGAGACAAGACAAAGTGGTAGAAGTATGCCCTTAAGCCTAATTATAACTGTATTGCTCTCTAAGCAAATACTGTTCCATTCCGATCTTTTGAAGGAAAAAAAGCAGCCTTGCCCTCCACGGCCACATTATTTTTTCAAAACCTAAGGGAGCCTTACATCAATACTAAATGCGTTGTTATGCTCAAACTATAGACAGCCGACGTAAACAAAAGGATTTTAATCTGGTACGCAAGTTCATATATCTTGGAATGGCGTTATACGACGTTTTGACATAAGAATGCCACATACTGTTCAATGAATATTGCGGCCGAAATATTAAAGTATAATAGACATACTCGTAGGCTCCCAGACAGAAGCCTAAGCCCTGTTTCCTATTTTAAGCAAACCATTCAGGAATGCCGTGTCTCACAAGAGGAATGAAAAAATACCATGCGTTATATAAATCATAAGGGCATTAAATACTGTATTCAGAGTTTGAGGCTAAGGACTTAAGACTCAGGACTCCAGATAAATTTATGTGGTGAATAAATTTACATATTATATTACAGCATTACATGAAATAGGCATCGAGCATTTAGAAGCCACTCTTACAAGACAAGAATTATACAGTGTGCCATTTGAACATGGTATTAAAACACTTTTTAAATTATTCAATTTGATTCAAGGGAAAAATACACTGACGAAAGGCGTTTGCTTTTTGTACATCATGATACTATTTACTTAGAATTTTTTAGGCTCTTCATAAACATAATCATACATTAATACATACATACATACATACATACATACATACATACATACATACATACATACATACATTCATACATACACATGCATGCCTACTTATCAAGAAAACCCTGCACACAAAAGCTCATGTCACATATACGTTATTACTTAACCTGTATCAAATGGAGAAGATGCAACGTGCTCAGTAAAGAGATATTTTTTTCCGAGGGTACCTATACATGAACATAATAAGTTTTGTGTCGCTGGGTGTTATGGCAAATATAAATTAATATAGACCAAGATAGTTAAGACAAGGAAATTATTACAAAAGGAAGCTTTTTGGATTAAAACACTTAATTCTGCTTTTCCCTTTGGACTCAGTGACACAATTGTAGGCTTTGATATTTTAAGAGTTTGGCCTTAAAGAGTCTTGATAGCAGTCACGCACCTTCCCATAATTATACAACTGGTATTTAAATAAGAAGAAGTCATGGACAAAGAAAATCCCGGAAGAAACAGAAATTTAGGAACGCTGTTACAAAGGGTCTTGTTCAAAATTTACTACAGTGTTCCTCTAAAGGCATTGGTCAACTAGATATAGCAATTAAAGCACCACCATGTCCAGGATCAACGGATACTTGGGTCTTGCTTATTATGAGCTTCCAGTTACACACAATGTTTGTCAAATGTTTAATGCTTACACCACAACTATTCGGACACCAGATCCTTAAACGGCATCATTGGATCAAATATTTTCAGCATTCTTGTCAAAAGCAAAAAAAAAAAAAAATGGTTTACTAAATATTCAGTCCCTTTTCAAATTGAAAATTGTCACCACATGATTCACAAGGAATTTAAAATAAAAGATACCCCATTATATCGTATCAATATGGCAATAATATTCGACACAGTTTCATAAATTACGAGAGATTACTCTTGAGGGTATCACTACAAATCAAAATTGTGACTGTATGTCAAACAATAATTATTCCTATTTTGTTGATACATACCACAAACATAGATTTGCGGGTAATTTGGATCATAAATTACAAGAGATAACTCTTTAGGGTATCACTACAAATCAAAATTGTGACTGTATGTCAAACAATAAGTATTCCTATTTTGTTGATACATACCACAAACATAGATTTGCAGGTAATTTGGATCAAATGCGAAATTCCGTTTCAATAGAATTAATGAGAAATTAAGTTAGTCTTGCTCGTTAGTCGTTCAAAATGAAAATTATTGATGAGCTACATGTCTACCAATCCTGGTAGTGTGACTCAATGAGGCTTTGCACTCCACATGGGACTGATGTTACTGTCAACAGTAGCGCACATTGCAATTGGTAACACACGTTTTAAGTGCCGCAGTTCCTGCTCCGAAGCAATATCAATACACGACTTTGAGAGATAATTCTGGATGAAAAGACAAATATAATTGTGGCAGAAAATAACCTAGTGTTGCCTTTAAAGCAGACTTAGTTCCATATTCTACACTGGTTGAGTAGACTAAATATGCAGCTCGGGCCTGCTTTTTAGGCAAAAGCCAGTGATATAGTAGCACCTGCCATTACCATCCCCTGTGGTCAGCGAATACCTGCTTCAAACGACCATTTTCTTCCATGCACGGACATTTTTGTTATGATAAATGCACTGTCGTTAGTGACCCCCTGCAGTGACCGCAAAAATTTAGCAAAGAACACATAATACAACCGCTTTTTACTGGTAGACTCTCCAGTGTAAAAACCTTGAGAAAGAAAAATATGCTAAATTAATATAATATATAAACATAAAAAGTGCACAGTTCAATCTGCAATTTTTAGGTTTCATTTGGGCACAAATTAATGCACTGTAACTTCGGTGAACTCTGCAGTGAAGCACTTGGTCTGGCATTTGTTGATTAGCTATACACAGATATACCTGTGGCGTTGTGTTATCATCTATGTTACATTCGATTGAATTTAAATTTATAGGTCTTCAATTCAGCATTATTTCTATCATACTACGGTTAAACTATTGAACCCAAAATAATGCTTTCATGTTACTTTAGTGAACTCTGGATACACAACTGCTTTGAGATTTGTTGATTAATGTTAGCCAAGTCAATAGCTAGCAGATATATATATATATATATATATATATATATATATATATATATATATATATATATATATATATATATATATATATATATATATATATATATATATAATATATATATATATATATATATATATATATAAATATTTATATATATATATATATATTTATATTTATTTATATATATATATATATATATATATATATATATATATATATATATATACATATATAAATCTATATATATGTGTGTGTGTGTGTGTGTGGTGTTTTTTTGCCATTTATTTTATATTTGATTAAATTAGAATTATCAAGGACAAACCATCCTCTCAACCAGCGTCCCTGTCCACACCCAAGACAGCATGTGTCCTACAGAGGTAAAATCGTGTTTGAATTGCGGACAAGGAAAATATGCGAAAAACATGAAAGGTATGGTAGCAATACTTGCACTAAAACTTCATCATGAAAATAAGTATATAAACATCCTGGATCACACGCCCCAGCAGCAGATCTTAGCGAAATTAATGATGATGCTTTGATGGAAGAGCCTAGCCATCATCTCTACCAGTGTCCATGTCCGTACAGAAGAAAGCATGTGTCCTACAGAGCAGAAATCATGTTTGACTTATGGACAGAATTTTGGGCAAATATAAGATATTTCCAGGGTGCTAGGACCATAAACAGGGGCCTAATGATCCAATTCCCACCTCCACAGGAAGTGTGGGTGTTCAACACGACTGACCGGGTCGAATATCATGCAGTGAGTGGCATTGCAGCACAAAACAGGATCCCATTGGAGGCAGACCTATTGGTACAATGAGAGTTTAAAGAGCAGCCGGTAGAGGTTTCTTAAACAGTTTTCTGATGGAACTGATTCAGATTAGAAGGTGCATGGTTGGTTATTATATTCCATTAAGATGCTCATAGGGACATTCCCATGGTACCCATGGTTAGTACTCCCACACAAATTTGGAATGGCCTTATATGGGGCAGGATGTCATTACATGCCTGAAGTGTTGCCCAATATGTGTGGTCAACCAAGAGGAAACAGAGACAACCTCATTGAGTGATATACCCTTACCAGCATAGGTGATTCACGTAATAAGCATGGACCTCATTGGCCATTTTTTATCCACAGAGCAAGGGAATAAATATGCTCTTTTAGTAGTGGACTACCTGAGTGGATGGAAGAAGCCATGCTAATTTCTAATAAGTCCTCACAAGCGGTAGCAGAGGTGATAGTGTAAGAATTCTACTGTTGTTACGGTATACCCGAAGTAGTTATAGTTGACTGAGCATTGGAGTTAAGTGCAACTCATTTCAAAAGGTACCTAGAAGAAATGGGAGTGAACTTCCAGCAATCAGTTCCATACCACCCTGAAACAAATGGGAAGGTAAAGAGAATGAATTGAACACTCAAAGCGGGTTAATAAGGATACCAGACAATACCAAGCGATGCTTTATTTGCATATTACCATAGTATTAGTGAATTAACTGCATTCACACCTTTCTATTTGTTGTTGTAAGAAGGACCAGATTGCAGTTGACAAAGTGTTTGGCACAGGAAGGTACCATTCAAGATTATTTAAGAGACCTCTCTTATGCCCTTACATTGGCAAGACAAAATCT
Source organism: Hermodice carunculata (assembly GCA_964020975.1). NCBI lineage: Eukaryota > Metazoa > Annelida > Polychaeta > Eunicida > Amphinomidae > Hermodice > Hermodice carunculata. Next base: position 88,800,219 of record OZ026625.1, read on the forward strand.
TGCTGACTCTTGCCATTGTAATTATGAGAGAATAAAAGCTAGAGCTAATTCAATTGAGTTGATCCTGGGAGACTCTCTAATTCTTAAACCACAGGAATAAAATGACATTTTTGACAGCTTGGAATCCCCAGTATGAAGTCATTCGAACCCTTCGTGCTTCTCGTTTGATTCACCACAGGCGAGGTTTAGCCAGTCAAGAAATCTTAATGACTGCTGGTTCACCCTAATATAGCCTGGAACAAGCTAAACAAGAGGCCCGTGCATAATGCCTGGCCCAGTTCAAGCATGCCTATGGGAATGCCTTATGCTTTGATGGCTGGAGCAGGCCCTGATGCAGCTGATGGGGTTGCCCTGCAGCCAATGCAAGAGGTGAATCCATGAGAGAAAACGATCTGACTGGTACTTAGAAGGACATGTGGACACGCCCATGCTGTAAGCAGTGATGAGGTACCACCAGAGATAGTGTCTGACATGGATGATAATAAACTCTAATATGGTTATTTTATCATCCATGTCAGACAAGAGACCTCAGAACGCCCCAGCATTGTGCTGACATGGTGCATGGATTTTAGTGGTGGAGGTTCTAACCGGACCCGTGCACTTCATTGAGCAACATGTTACCAGTGGCTAAAGTACATGCACTATAATTGTAATAAGAGACTTTGTGAAATTATTCTGGATGAAAACAAAAACATAATTGTGGCAAGGATTAAGCTATTGTGCCTTCAAGGCGGACTCAGTTGCATTTTACTACACTAGTTGAGTAAATTAAATATGCAGCTTGGGTCTTCTTTTGAGGCAAGAACCAGTGATACAGTAGTACCTGCCATTACAATCCCCTGTGGTCAGAGAATACCTCCTTACAACGACCATTTCCACATGCACGGATATTTTTGTAATGCTAGATACGTGTCGTGAGTGACCACCTGCACGACACGACCAGTGACCAGATAATTTAGCAAAAAACACATAATACAACAGCTTTTTACTGAGAAACCACCCAGTGTAAAAACAGTGACAAACATGATTATTTTCCAAATCACTAATAATGAAAATGTAGTGGTAGGTCACTCAGATATCACAATTCTTGCGAGTTTCAAACTATATTTCAAACAATTCTGATTAATTTAAAGTGTATCGCACTTGGAAAGGCAAGGCTCTCATTTTTTTTTCTTTTGCTTTGAAATTGAACTGCTTGGCACATTGTGCATGTGGTGCCATCCCCGGGGTGCCGTGTACTACCAAGCCTTTCTTTTGCACTAAACGACAACTGAACAGTCGCAAAAATATTCTGAATACATTACTTACTGTCTTGACCTTAATCTGCATGCTGTCAAGTTCATTGTTAACTGTACGAAATCAAGAAAAAATATGCTCCTAGTATATTGCAAGTGCACAGTTGAATCTGCAATTAGTAATTTTCATTTGGGCACAAACTACTGCACCATTACTTTGGTGAACTCTGCAGTGAAGCACTTGGTCTGGCATTTGTTGATTAGCTATGCACAGACATACCTGTGGCGTTGTGTTGTCATCTATGTTCCATTTGATTAAAATTATATTAAGAGGTTTAATTTCAGTATTATTTATATCATACTATGGTTAAAAAATTGAACAAAGAGAAATAATTTCATGTAACTTCAGTAAAGTCTAGACACACACCTGCTTTGAAATCTGTTGATTAATATTAGCCAAATCAATAGCTGGCCGATATGTATATAAGTGTTGTTTTGTTTGCCATTTATTTTATATTTGATTAAATTAGAACTATGGCAAGAGGAAGCCATCATCTCTACCAGCGTCCATGCCCACACCATAGAGAGCATGTGTCCTACTGAGGTAGAATCGTGCTTGACTTGTGGGCAAGAAAAAAAAGGCGAAAAACATAAAATTTACAGGAGCAATAATTGTACAAAAAATGCATCATAAATTATATTGAAGAAGCATCTTGGATCACACACCCGAGCTGCAGGTCCTAGCAAAATTAATGCTGATGCTTTGATGGAAGAGCCTAGCCAAAATCTCTACCAGCGTCCATGTACGCACCAAAGAATGCATGTGTCCTACTGAGCACAAATCATTTTTGGCTTGTGGACAAGAGACAAATGAGGAAAACATGAAAGTTACAGTGGCATTGTTTGTACTATGATTTCATCACAGATTAAGTAAATAAACATCTTGGATCACAATAGGAAGTTGTAGTCAGTGTGTCCATGGATATTTTGAATTCGAAACTTCTGTGTCAAAAATGTGAAAGACAGTTTCAGAGTTGAATTGAAAATGCCAGAAATGAACAAGGCAATATGATGACCAAATGCCACCAAATACAGGATGAGATTGGCATAAGAATAAAACGTTAAACTGTATGTTGTTGTGAATGATTTGCGGCTAGGTACTGTAACAAATTTTGAATGCACAACTCCCATCATTACACCATACCTCATTTTCACCCAAATTACTTAATTACTTAGATACATATGTCGTGCAATTAGCATCACTTCCTAGCGTGCTATTATGCATCCATATTGTTTGACCAATTAGATTTGTGTGCACCATTGCATGCACATCAGCTTGCCTATCTGAAGACAGGAGATCTTTATGGTGTGGAATTCACAGTGTATATAGACCATAAACCTCTGAACTCTCTCTATACTAAGGAAATGTGCAAAACCATAATACAATGCTGGGGAGTTTTCTTACCAGAATTTGGGGGCAAATATGCGACACGACTGACTGGGTCGAATTCCACACAGTGAGTGGCATTGCAGCACAAACCATTATCCCATTGGGAAAGAAAAGTGGATCCCATTGGAGGCAGACCTATTGGTCCCATCAGAGATTAAAGATCACCAGGTAGAGGTTTTTATTAACAGTTTTCTGATGCAACTGATTCAGATTACAAGGTGCATGATTGGTTATTATATTACATTAGGATGCTCATAAGGACATTCCCATGATACCCATGATTAGTATTCCCACACAAATTTGGAATGGCCTAATATGGGGCAGGATGTGGTTACATGGCTGAAGTGCTGCCCAACATGTGTGATCAACAAACAGAAAACAGAGACAACCCAACTGCATAACATGCCCTTACCATCATACACGATTCAGGTAATAAGCATGGACCTCATTGGCCCCTTTCTATCCACAGAACAAGGAAAAAATATGCGCTTGTAATAATGGACCACCTTAGTGGATGTGCTGACCAATCAATTACAAGTCCATTTAGCAGAATGGGCCACTTTGGGGGCAATTGATGCACCGCAGGAGAATCCCGCACTGCTATATAATGTTAATACTGTGATTAATCAGGCAGACAAGGAAGTGAAAAATGGTGCTATAAGTACTTATGACTACCGCCCTTGGTTAACCCAACTGTATTCATTCACATCTTATGTGTTAAATTTTCACCAGAAATCTTGAGTTCCTACCCGGTCATGTGTGAGAAGAGGGTTGTTTGTCTTTTCAGTAGGATAGGCCATACATTGTTAGGATTGGCCATAGATGGAGGTGTTGAGGAATATTGCAAGGCCATCAGTAAAAGCAGGAGCACATTGCAGGCAACGGTCCATCAATTGCATGACCTCACTACTGTGTTGAATCAAACCCCGAAGACAGTGAGTTGGCACATATATCACATGAAGCAAATTTCCAAATTTTTTACTAAAACTTTACCACCATATCCTAATAGTATGTTGATTATTATGAACATTACCAACAGGCTGGTTTTTCTATTAGAACAGGTATTCCATTTTGATAAAAAAATATTTTTAGAACAAATAACAGCTGCCTATGTCCAGGCAATTCAGAGATACTTTTTCGAAACAAAAGCATGACAGAAGATATGCTTTAGTCGTGAAAATGAAACGAAATTTTAAAACAAGCCAGCAACAAGTGCAACTTACCCAGCGCAGCATTTCAAGAGGCATCATCAACATGCCCATATGTATCCTGTGTTGGGTTAGAAGACTATGATTTACGTAATGAAACTGTGCCTGATTGACGCCACGACATATCACCATCCAGTTCCTAACAATGAGTTAGGCTTTTCCATTTAAAATGTAGTGGACCACTCTGACATAAGGCTTAACTGTGCAAATGTTGATATATTTCATACCTCAGGGTGTAAGGGATGGAAATCAATAGTGTGTCCTACTAGCACACACTTTACAGCCAGTCCGTGTAATTGTGTGTGAATACCTTAATCCCTGGGAAAACTAAGAATTTCTAAAGGTGCAAGGTAACACTTAAAAACAGAACAATGACACCCAGATAACAGGAATTAGTTATGGAGAGTATGTTCTCACTACATTGGAACAATCTGTACTACCATTGTGCACAGGGACTGCAGGTACCAGAAGAAACACTGTAGGATGGGTCCCCGGCATGTTAGTAGTTTCAGGTCATGGACGGACAAAGACAGGTTACATAGAAAGGATTGGACATATTTTGGTGTCAGCACTTACAGTACTATTGCCTGACCTCTTAAATATTACAAGCATTACTACGCAAGAACAGGCACTAAAAAGTTATTGAACAAACTAGATTTTGACCAAGTCATTCCCATTGCCATGGTAAAACTTGAGCCCTTACTGGACCGACCACCTAGCTTCAACAATATTGGGCACAATGATTATTGTTACTGTGATGCTGGCTGTAAGCATTTTAGCTTGGTAGAAAAGGGCAGTTTTTCAAGCCCAGCTGAGAAAAATGTTGCATATATCTCCATCTGAAACAATCAATAAACATGTGCAAGACAAAATCAAACCTCAATTGTACCCCACCTTATTATTTTATGAAAAGTCTCCCCATCATGAGTCTACAGTTATGAAAAAGTCCTGTTCTCTGCCAGATTAGAGTGCATTTCAGTTTACTGCACAATGACTGATACAGTATATCTCACCTGCCTGTACAGTTCTCATATATCCATCCATGTAGTAACAGTTTGTCACCAGAGGCTGCAGACCTGTCCATTTGGTATATGATTTAACATGGCCAGTTGATCATTTGGTGAGCCTGTTCCATTTAGGTAATGCTATACATTGTGCTTATTCTGCTGTGCGTTTGGTGTATAGTGTATACCAGTCCTTGATGTATGTCTATCGTGATTTCATTAAATGAGTAACTTGTGCCTGTAATACCAGCATCTATCTTTCCTGCAAATATAGTATAGGTTGTAGCATAAAACTTACCTTTCAATAAAGTAGAGGTTACAGGGCGAAAAGTACCTGGGACTAAAGTAAAAGTTGCAAGGTAAAAAACACATGTATTGACAACTAAACAGGTAATGAAAATTATGAAGCATATGTTTCGAGGCCCTACATCTTGAAAAGTAATGAATTTTACTCGAATGTATGTTGCTTGCTGATGGATGACCCAGGTAAACTAAATAATTTGCTGATATAGGTCCAGGCATGACAACCCACATGCTTTGCCGACTATCAGTGTTTTGCATTTTAATGACTGACTCAATTTTCATCATGTTATAAGCTAGTTTGTGTCAAGATTCAATGTAAGATTGGAACATACACATAAATTGTTTGTCATTTTCTTGTGCATAATCACCATGTTATATTATCATCATCATCATCATCATCATCATCATCATCATCATCATCATCATCATCATCATCATCATCAACATCATTATTATTATTATCATTATTATTATTATTATAATCATTATTATTATTATTATTATTATTATTATTATTATTATCATTATTTTTATTCACAGGAACAAAATATCATCTTAATTTCATGATGAGCAACAAGTTTTTATACCTCCTGCTAAATGATATGGCGGTTTGCAAAAATCCAAAGGCAGAGAGAGCTATTCAGCCTAGGATGGTTTTCTACCTAGCGGAAAGTTGCCCCCAGTAACGGCAAAGCTCAGACCCATGTATTTACTAATACACTCCATTTAATAGTCATATTTAGTATTCATTGTAGAAAGTTCTGATGCATCTGTCAAAACTTTTTGGTGGTGAACGGAATGATGTATTGGTTACTAGACAATAATTTGTTTGGTCTCAGTCATGGATTATGATATATAATGATGTGTTGGTTATAAAATAATATAATGATTTGTGACTGATTTTTGCAAATTGCATGGTGACTAAAGTTGTTTTACATGATTTGACAAGTGACAATCATTCAAATCATACTGTTTGATATATGAATATTGTAAACTGTATGGTTTATTAGTTTTGCAATTGACATTTAATTTCGAAACTAAAACTATGCAATGCATGAAATATCCAGACCAGTCTGTACATGTATTAGTCTGTACATGTATTGATTGATAATGATGGTTCATCAAATTTCCTTTTCTAGTTTCTTAGCATATAAAACAATTGGTCTGTCAGGTCAACATTGCCATTTACAGTGCATGTTGAAGAATTGGTAGTTAACTGAAAGATGAAATTACAGTTATGCCAGGACACATGTACTTGTGACTGGCACAGGCCACCAAAAGGGTGGACTTATAGAAAGACAACAGCTGCCAAGTCAGTCAGTTCACAGTCATTTTGGCAAAAAACAAGGGAATTATCCTTATATATTACTAAGGGTGAACTTACTAAGAGGTGACTCCAGGCCACCCAAAATCTTGCAAAAATGATTGGTGTGGAGTGATCGACCCATCCTGTACCCTGGCAATTAAATGAGGAAAGGTAAAAACAAAGGCACGTTTTAACTTAAAAACATCACACCTGGGCTGCCATCACTGATGGTGTGACTACAGGACACCAGAAATTGACAAGATTTTTAACCTCTGTTTTGTGGCCTGGTGTGACTGATCCCCATTATAATCTAAAGACTAGAAGGCTGTGTGAGCAGCCCGTGCTCAGATGACCTAAGCTTGTTCAAAACTTCAAAGCTATGTGATCTAGGAAAAACTTCACCCATCTTCACATGTAACCTTGCCCTTATAACATCAATAACAAAGTCATATCTCAAAAACGTCTTGACATATAATGCAAAAAGGAAATTCTGCAGCAATAGTCCTATGACTTTGAGAAGTGACTCAAGGTTATCCATCTCCAAACAGAATTTTACCCTGACAGTGGACTACCATCCTGTGTAATATAAATGCGCTAACTCAACAAGTTCTTGTCATATTATGCAGAAAGCAAAGTTCCACTATAATGACTCTGTTTAATCCAAAATCACTGAAGAATGACAAATATACAGCATTATTAAAAATACATCTAAGGCACACTGCCAACAAATTTGAAATGAATTTGGTACCCTGTTTTGGAGATATATGAAGTCAAAAATGTGAATAAGCATTAGAATGCCCATTAACTTATAATGCAATCAATAGGTACGGTTCATTTACAGGCAAGTACCCTCTACAATATGCGAAGCCATCTTTGTATCCAGCATCCATTTAGCCCGAGGATGGTCATGCCCTGTGTCTCAGCATGGGCATTTAGTGAATGTACAACCTCCTCCACGAGTGCAGGGATAAAAAAAACTTACTAACATTCATACAAAAATTGCAAAATTGCGAAAAAAAAAGAAGAAAAAAATGAAAACAAAGAAAACAAAAAACAAAAAACAAAAACAAAAACAAAAACAAAAAAGACAAAAAAAAAAAAAAAAAAAAACAGTGCCACTTGGAAAACAAGTAAACACCTTAGGGTCCCTAAGCATATCCTTCTGTGATTTCAAAGAAATCGGGTGAACAGTTTCAGACTAAAATATTTTTTTCACCTTAAACCAAAAAGAGAACAAAAATAATCATAACAAATACAAAACCATTGGAACGTGTCCACGCGAACAAACCTGGTGCAGACCCTACTATAGCAACACTGCTGCCAAGTTTGATGTAAATCCAGCTGGCAGTTTCAGACAAAAAAGAACAAATAGATAAAACACACAAAAAATAAGAAAAGAAAAAAGTGAAAACGACTGCAGGGCCAGCTGGGTAACAAATTAAGAGCAAGGAATGTTCTTGTGTGATGTCAAAGAAATTGGGTGAGCGGTTTCTGAGAAGATTATTTAATGCATACCCAAAAATAAGAACAGACAATAGGGCTACATGTGGGATATGTGAAAGCCTTTGCTCAGCAGACCTAGTCTTCTTCATAACATCAAAGTTGTAACTGCATGGACTTTGGTTGAATTTTATATGAGTGCACATGACATTTAGAAGTATTTCCAAGGTTTTTCTGCAATAAAATAGATTAAACATACCAAATTTTCACTGAAACATGGGAACTAGAAGAATATTCAAAGATAACTTTAAAAAGAACAAAAAAGATCATCCCTATTTGGTGGAGAAAAATCCTGATATTGAGCATTAGAATGCAAACATACAATCAATAGGAATTATCAATTAAGACATAAATATTCGTATTGAAATAAAAAAAACCCGCGAAAATCAGCAGTCTTCATCAGTATCATGTAGTGAACACCTTACTTTACCCATTCACAAGGAACATATCCACAAAATGTCAGCTTAGTGTGAGAGAACATTTTGGGAAAGAAGTCCAAAAAAAGCGAAAACTCACAATAAACTAAACAAATAGAAAAAAAATGCCCACATGGTGAACATATTAAGATCTAGCAGTGTCTATGAGTGTTCTTGTGTGATATGAAAGCAAGTATATTAGCTGTTTTTACACCTTTTTTTGTAAGAGTTGCCACAAAAATCATGAAAAAATTTCAAAAATCACAGGTGCATGAACATTTGAACAGACATGGTAGAGACCTACCCACACGAGGTACATTTGCGCCAAGTTTGAAGTGAATCTGGCTGATGGTTTTGGAGCAGAAGTCAAACATGTGAATTATCATTAGAATGCCCATTGACTTACACAGAAGTCAGCATGAAAGGTCCATTTATTGATAAGTACAAAAATTGAAAGAATCGTTAAAAATCAACAATCTACAGCAGTGTCACTTTGTGAACATCTTTGTTTCACCTTTTGATAAGGAACGTATTCACCACGTTCCATATCAATATAAGTGAAGGCCTGGAGAAGAAGTCGAAAACAGCGAAAACACACAAATAAACGAAAAAAGTAAAAAAAAATATTGCGTTCTCTTACTAAAGAGGCTTCAACTTTACTAATTTAATTTTGTTAGTGCTCTGCATGCAAATTGTCTATTATTGAGGAAGATTTACAGAAAAGTTGCGAGGCCATTATCATGTTCGGAAAAATTCGTTAGTCATAATAAGAGGTTATATTGAGGTACATGGTGGTGTAATACTCTTGCAGTGTATGAGCAAAGTAAGACACTAGTGTTGGCACATGACTAGAAACAGGCCACCGTGGGGCACTGGCCAAATTTAATACAGGTTAGCATGAACCATTTGTATTGTATAGAATATTAACATTTACGCTTTGGAGGGAGGTATACTGGAGAAACCAAAGGATTCCATTATGTTTTTCATTATTCCGATATCAATAAAGAAGGAATATGTACGCGTTTCTATGGGATAAGATATGCCTGCCATAAATGTAGGGTACATGAACAGCTTTGCGTTCTTTTCCTTTTTTTTTACTTACTCTCAATACCAACCCCAAGTAAATCTTTGAGAGCTTCAGTAAAAAGAAAGCCTGGGTGGAATAATCATGTCCTCTTCCAATCATTTGTAAAAACTTTAACTCCGCTCGACTGTGAAGTACCACCAAATGACCATCGAAACAAAGGCAGTTTTGATACGCATCTGACCAACTTATGCCACCTTTGTGAGACCACTGGCTAAAATAATAAGTGTATGGCCTGTGGATGGGCTGGTGACCAGTTACAAACCTGTGTAAGAAAATAAAAAATGGAACTCTATTTGCCATGTATTGATTTTGAGACGTAAATCAAGTATAGGTTAGGAATAACAAAACGTATTGATTTTCCTGACATACTTGCAACTGCCCCGCAATGTAAAAGGTTGAAGCAGGCCCCCAGCAGCTTTTATAATAAAATTCATATTTAAAGACTTGCCTGGTATTAATGTGTCTATCTGAACTTCCGCTTTAATTATCAGTGCCCCTTGCCAAAATCGTGATTAAGCAACGTATACTCACACACATAAACTAAAGCATTCCTAGTCTTTCACAGCATTTCGATTAGCAAGAGGTCATGAAATGGAATACAGTGAGGAAATTTGTGCTTTGCTCGGTGTGTTGACGAGTATATCAGTGAAAGGTCCATCTGTTTCTTGATGTGAAAGTTACCGGCTTTGGTGTTAAGCTACCGGTTTTTTCAATGGTGGTCCACCATGTGTTGCGGATTCACAGTTTACCGGGCCACTAAGAAACTAACTTTGACAATACTACTTAAGGTGGAGCACCGTGCGTACTCGCTTGCTGCCAAATAACGCGGAGGTATTTAAACAGAAATTATACATGAGGGAATTTATGTCACACAAGGCCTTTGTTGAAAATATAGTATTAGGTGACATTTTATTAATCACCTTTCTACCTGTGCAGTAACTCAGTGAAAATGCAAGAGCTCTGTGAAATGCAGAACATTAAAATTCATAGTTCCCACACAAACAGGGCCCATAAAGTGATAGCCAATTGATGAAATGGCCCTTCTGTTTCTGGTACGGAACATTAATACCCTGTAGCTGATCCGGCCTTTACCTTATCTGTCAGCTAGGCATTTACAATTGCATTTCTATCTTGCAAATGATTTTTCATCCATTTATTTTTTAAATAGTGTTATGATTTTTGTTTTTTCGTTCTTTTTTGGACAAACCTAACACAGATGTTTGCCAATCGCTTTGAAATTACAGAAAGATTGCCTCCAGACACTCACTATCTTACATCATTACTTATGCAAGTGGCGTTGTACTTTTGTCCTTATGTTTTATTGGTTTTCAAGTGTTTTTGTTTTTTCCTACGAGTTTTGCTTACTAACAAATTTCAGTTTCTTTTAAAATGGTAGAAATGCGCAATGGTAAACTTGACGCGACCTCTTTTTATCAAAGGATAGTACTACTGTGTGCTGAGTTCTAACTAGTTTTGCAAATTCTGTTTGCTTAGTTATTGTACACGTCCATGTTTACAACAGGGATATACAAATGCACAAATGCGAATTATCTTGGGGGTGGGGGTGGGGGGGGGGAGAGGGCTGTTGTCTCTACAGACTTGTCTCAACAGACCATGGTCTGGTGGTTATTAAATTTATAAATGGAGGTTGTTCTTTACCTAAGGGGAAATTCTTTTAAAATATCCCCAAAACAGCTTTGACCAATTGTTGTCAAACATATGAATACTTATTTCAACCATATTAAATTTCTTTATTGATGACGCTGCAGTATATAATATTTTTTTACCAATTTCAATACGTTACTTATGTACCTTTGGACTTCTATCAAAAATATATATATATATATATATATATATATATATATATATATAAACATACATACATATATATGTATATATATATATATATATATATATATATATATATATATATATATATATATATGTATATATACCTATATACATACATATATATGTATGTATATATATATATATATATATATATATATATATATATATATATATATATATATATATATATATATATATATATATATATATATATATATATATATATATATATATATATATATATATATATATATATATATATATATATACATATATATATGTATATATATATATATATATTTAATCACTTGGCCGATGGCTTTACAAGTTCCAAACAGGTCCGACAACCTTTTGATATGGTGGCTTATTTTGTAAATGTGTATACTTTGAACCCATATGCTCGCATCTTTTCAAAACGGGTCCACCACTTGCTTATTTCAGTCATCATAACACATTTGTGAACACCGGTGGTTTCAAAGTGCTCTACACCGGGACACCGACCAGCTGGCTAAAAAATGAAAGTGGCCCAACAACAAATTGTAATCATCATATTTTTATAAATAACAAATTTGCCCACATAAATCTATTGTGGTGCATGACATGTTCAAAGTTTATATACGTAGGTAATACTAGTTACAATGAATATATGCCCACTTATAATTATTTCTTAAGGCTTCTGGCCACAAATGTGTATAGGAGAGGGACAAAACACGCAACCACACTGTTTTGATGCTGTTGTCAAGGTGACAAAGTCATATTCCAGGGACAAAATATTAACGTATATAATTGTACCATCCCTCCCTCAACGAGTTTGATTGTGAACTGTCTTCAGCATGATGTTAAATACTCACTGGATGTGACATGACCTTTCATACGCATATTTGCATGAGGAAACCTTCCACAACTGAAATATGTACAAGGGATGCGTGTTGCATAAAATGTACTTGTTAAATAATCTAATGACGTTAAGCACATTAGATATGTTTGATAGTTTGGTAAAAAGTTTCCTTGCTTTTGCAGCGATATTCTTAGTTCACATCTGCGTTTCATGTCCATGCCTGAACAGCCTAAAAGTTAAACAAGGCCTAAAGGTTGTGAGATTCCTAATCCAGTGAATAAATCAAACTCGCAAGAAAATGAAAACACACGAATCTTTGTCCATGCCCATATTATCTGGTAATAGACTGGTCTGGTACAAGAATGATTACGAATCTGTTTAACAGTGTCAGAATTTTTATGTTCCCAAGTGTTTGGTAATAAATATCCCCATAACGTTAGGTCATAGCAATGCTGGCATATTTCTTTTTGTAAAGTATCTACTGTCAAAATCATAGGAAACCACTGCTCTTTGCTCATGATGAGAGATACATTTAGAATTCTGAGATACATTGAAGAAGTGTGGCGTGAAACTTCAATTTTGAAAAATTGTAAGGCCACTGGATCCGGAAGTATACATTCTGTGGCATTTTTTGTTTTATATAAAGCGGCACTAACTGACAAGTTTGGGGAGAATACCATTACAAGTAATACATTGTGTGAGATATCACAAACTTTAGAAAATTCAACCAGTATGGAAAGCTTGGATATCTTTCTCAACGTTCCTGCTGGCTTTTTTTCGAACCCATATCCGTGTCTTATCGATCTAAGATAAAAAACTACTTTTCCATCAAAATATATCACAGGTCCAAAAAGCTGACGTAGTTCTCCTGACCCACCATAAAAAGGAAGGTGGTAGAATATGTAGACCATATCTATATTAGATGTTGCTCTTGCATACATAAAACATGGTTTGGTCTGCAGAGCCTCTGTAGAAGGATAAAGTGCCAGAATAGTACATTTTCTTTGAAGTTTGATAGTGTATGCATTGGTTTTTATAAATTCCTTACCATAAGCACGGTTGCGCTGCACTTGTTCGCCATATGGTTGTTTTTTGATATTGAGAAGACACAGCTGATAGATGCTCAAACACTCCATGATGTGCGCAGAAACCTTGAATTTAATCACATGATTATATGAATATAAATAACAAATTATTCCCATATAGTTTCCTGATGACACAATTGGCACTCCTACTTGCTGCATTCTTTTCTCATGGTACATCTGAGTAACCAGATAATTGCAAAATGGACCTAACTGAACCAAGGGGCTATTGTAAAAGACTATGCCTCCATAGTCACATGGGTTTCCTAGTGGCCCTTCCCATTTGATATTTTTTATAATTAACTTAACAAATTTGTTGAAGGGAGCTTTAAAGATGACCGCCAGCATCTTTGAGAAAGAATGTAGGTTTAAAGCCATAGCTACCTCATATACATGCAGTGGGTAAACTGTATTCAGACATCTGAGCTTATAGTCATATAGATGCAGACTTCTTAGGAGAAATTGTACATCACCATTCACACTTGTATCAATGTGAAATACAAGTATTGAGATCATGTGTCCTCCAGATACAATGATCTTGCTGCCTGCTTTCTTACACCAAACTTGGAATATAGTCATGTATAAATATTCGCAGTGGGTTCTTGGTCCATTGTTAATCAACATACTCAACCTCTGAGCAGCCTTTTTATTCATTAATATATTCACAATTAATATATTATCTGCGGTGGTCTTGCATTTAATGACCAGGTTCAATGGAGCTCTATCAATCATATAAGACAATGGATGTAGTCTTCCTTCTCTAAACTTAATTTCCCTTCTGAGGGTACCGTGCTGTGCAACAAAAAAGTAAACAAAATCAATACATGTATATTGATAATCAAGTGGACATATATTTACAACCATCACACTATTAGTCCAAGATGTGTATGATTCATTTTCAAATTTATCACAAAAACGAGCGAGAAGCTTTTTACACATCCCCAAAGGAGGAAAAGAAGTATGGGAACAGACGTCATTTGAATCAGACTTATTAATAGGTAGTGCCTGCACTCCCACATCAACTACATCAAGGCGGTAAATGGCACATTTTTTCCCAGTCTAAATTAAATTTCCATAAATGAATATGACCTGAACATGCTGTACGTAGGGAGCTATAAGCTGCCATGTAAATAAATTGCTTTTCAAAATTTTAGTTTGAGGAAACATTGCAAAACGAATCTTTCCACATGGTAAATGTAAAATGCCTGACTCAATTGTTATAATGTGTCTCTTTGCCTTGTTTAACTCTTCACAATGATAAGATTCATTGGTACATACACATATATGTTTCAATACTTCCACATATAACATACATGTCTTTGAATTAAGCATTGAATCTATACTGTTCATAATATGTGTAACATGGAATTTACATTTGTAATAAGAAGTTGGTGGTTGAGTAATACATCTAATATATGGTTGTTACCGAACACTAAAAATATAAGGATGCTTTGTTTCATAATACCAAACTAACAATTGGTATTGAAGACATAACACTATTTCTTGTGATACGAAGTGAACATCATGTGAAGGAGTACTGGTGTGGAATAGAACACTACTTCTCCTGCAGCCATCAAAAATGGTCAAGCTATTTGTTTGACAGGCCTCAATGGTCATTCCCAGAGAATAGTTCAAATCCAGATACATCTGAAACTGTGTATATACATTTAGTTTGCCTGTGTATCTGGCAGACCAACTTGAATGGAATTGGAGCACAAAATTGGCCATTGGTAGCTATACTTTTGTTTGATTCGATATTTGCCTGAATACTGTATCACCATACCCACAAGAACGAAGACTATCAAAAAGGGAAGACGAAGAATGCTCTAAACTGGTTGGCTTAATCCACTTATTGTGACAGCTTGTTATACATAAATGATATTCCTTAAAAAACATCAAATACAATGAAATATGCTGGTGCCAATTTGCACACCAACTGAAAACCATTTCAATATGCATAAACCAGGGAGGATTTTCCTTTGTGTCCATTTGAAACTGAAGGCACTGTTGTCTTTGAAAATTGAATGGATGCCCTATGAACAAAGGTGAGGTAAAGTGATGAAATGCAAATCCAACATAGAAGAGTAAGTGTTGTTCTTACAATATGTTTGTTAGCATTGATTTAATTCAAAATGAGTCTGAATATAGCAAATGACCGTCAAATTACAACAATTCCGCAATGCATTAAAAACTGCTGTGCTTTGGACAAGTGTGTGCTGTATTGGTTATTTTATATTTCCGTGTTACGAAAATAGATTGTGTGAGGTGAAAATGGAATAGGGTCTGACCTGGGGAAATAAGTAACTGGTTTTTTTTTGAAATTGTCAACCTGCCTATTAACGGAAGGCTGGTACCATTGCCGGCAACTGAGGGTAAAATGTGATTAAGACATCCCTCCCAGTAACATCACATGCAAGTTTCATCAAGCATGCTTGTGTATACTTAATCGTTAAACTGGGAACGTGGATTTAAAAGCACTTATAAGTTGTGCATATGCATCATCCATAGATTGAACTAGCTGAAAAAAATTAGCGAAATAGACAATTTTACCCAGACAACTAAAATTACTTCCTGACTTGTGGCTGACCATGATGGAAATATTATACCACTATCCAAAGATCCTAACACCATCTGCAATTTGCACAACTGAAATATCTAAGAGGAAAAAAAAGGATGAAAGTGCACCTTAAATAAAACCATACCCTCTGAGATCAACGCCCACAGCAGAATTTGGCTGTTGAAGTTCTCTTCAGATTTACAGCCCATCCCATGACTGGAATCTCTAAAATAAAAATTACCACTGAAACTCATCAAATAGGGCTAAAACCAGAATCGGAAGATTGGACTTCCATTTTCAATTAATTTTTATCTGCTTTATGAAAGGTATCAAGCTATATTCCTGTGTTCTTTCCGTTCAGTAATTATTCAGCAAAGAGCTGGCATCATGTAAATATTCAGCAAAGAGCTGGCATTTTGATACTATAGTAGCTAGCAGTCCAACTTATAAGCGTGTCAGCTGTACATAGTTTGACACGAAAATTATTGATTGTAAATGCATAAATATATTTCTTGATTAACATATGAAGTTCTGCTTGATATGACATTGTGGTATGCTTGCCTGAAACCACATCATCGGAAACATTAATGACAAATCAAGCTTACATTCTGTGTCTGCCATGCAATGGTGGCCCTTGTGTAATTGTATAACCGTCAATGATTCATTAGTATAATTCTTAAAGCAACTTGTTGCCCTGTTTGTAATAAACTTCAGATTCACAAAAGATACTCAGTTGAATATATTGGCAGGGAATACTGGACAAAAGATTTGTCATATATACTGAGCCCTAAAAACATATATTTATGGCTGTTTCTCAGGTACAATAGGTACCGATATGCACCTTACGTGCCAGAGAAACTATGCGCAGGAGGTACGCAATGGTCTGGTCTTGTTCACCAGCAGTTGCTAGTTAGGATAGGAAGGTAACCAGCAGCCCCTGGAAAACTATCTATAAGTGACCAACTGTGTGTGCTGTTGAAACGGAAAACAATCTAAACGGCCAATTTCTCTTCGCTGAGTATCAACGAATTTGATAAAAGGTATCGCATCTCTTTGAAGGTGTCAAGTAACCTTTCAAAAATCTGCTTCAAATAGGATCAGCTAATTTGGCATAAAGAGTTTCCCGGGTGTTCATAAACATTACATTGTTGAGATTCTAATGTATCTTAATTGAATTTATGGTTTTGCTTTTTTTGACTTCTTCAAAGGTATCATATTATGTTGATACTTGCAACTTTACCTTATAGAATAGAAAAAAACAACGTTGGGCACTAAGTTTCGTCCTTGTGGTAGATCCATGATTTTATCGAACTAATTTAATTACGCAAATGAAACTTAATACATATACCATTACTAATTAAGTTAATTAGAATTACAATAACTCATGTTTTCGATTTCTCCAAAGCTGCAGCCATATTCAAATAAAACTATTTTGGACGCACCCCTGGCGGGTTTGAACGTAGTTTCTTGTAATTGCCTAACACTAGAGACTTTTGGGGGGAAAAAACATGAACTTGCAAAGGTTTAATCTTCAGCATTTTAATCCGTGGGATCCATTGTCCGAATGTTGTGTGAGTCACAAGTCCTGCTGCCTTGCTGTTGGAAATTCTTTTGCTGCAGCATAATACATGTTGTATATATACAATATTAATAGCGCAGCACCTATTAATGTCTTCCATACTTGACAAACGTCTGTTTTGCCAAATATTTTTGATCGGTGCTTGTTATTTACACAGTAAGATGGATTAGAAAAGCAACTAGCTTATCGAAGAATGGGCGAAACAGCAAAACAGAGATGGACAGGTAGACAGACACATATCCAAACGAGGTGCTAATTTATGATGGCATTGAGATTGGGCTCTGCATTGTGTATTATTTTGCACCCTGGCCATATCACCAAGCAAGATTTCAAACTGTACAAAGAAAGAAATGCAATCGGGATCTGACGTTAAACACGCAAAAAGAAAAATGTACCATATTGTGGCCAAATACTTTGCACAATTTTTTCATTTAATGTGGTGAGATGTATGACTGAATGCAACAAATGATTGATGTTTGATATGGTGTGTTGTTTATCCCTCTTCCCATAGGGTTGGAGGTTATCCAGCCAGGGCTAGCCCGTATTGCCAGGACAGTTCAATCCCATTACACTGTCACTCAAACATCGGGAAACTCTATTTGTATTGGAACCTCACAAACGCAGACATGGTAATGCTTTGAGTTCACGCCACATATGCCTTGGTATACATAAATCGAATTTCACGTCCCTAATAATACAAAGTACAAGTATTTCGTACCTTTTAAACTAGAATAAAGTATGTATATTCTTTTTCAACGCAAAGGAAAAAGGCCTGCAATAAGAGTGCATGAAACTTAATTCTAGGTGAATATGCGAGTTGTTTGTGAATTTCACTGCATGTAGAAAGTTACAATGTGATAAGTTTGAAGCGGTTCTTCATTAAACACATTATCACTTCAAGCGTCTTTAAAATCAGCTTAAACTTTACAATAAAACATGGTAACAATAATGCGTAGAAACAAACAACTTGGCTCACATTCATGATCATGATATTATTACATTTAACTCTAGCCTTCAACCTTGACTTAAACCTGACAGGTCATTCGCAGAGTGCATAATTTGTGCAGCATGAAATAAATTATACATTTGTACTGCTCTCTCATGAACATTATAACATTCATTAAGGTATCTGCCCTCAGACAGTTCAATTAAGTCTCAGTTCAGAACCTCATGGGAAAATAAACTAGGCAAAATTAATAACCCTCCGCTTAAATAATTTTATGGTGTACCCATACTTTTTTAGGTAATTTAAAGATATGCACATGTATGTGTAGCATAATCCTTTGATTAGATCATGTGTAAAGATGAGCAGAGTTAGAGCCCATGCTTGACTGCACATGGGCTGAATGTGACACAAAGTCAAAAAGTGCACTTCGCAGAAAGGATCATGTGTGATCTTTCCTGTCCCTGTTTGGACCCTCCTGACCATTGATTTTTCTCACCATACCTGTGTAATGTGGCCAGAAACTGTGCCAATCATGGGTACAAAGGATTCGGGTTTTTTCTGTCAGTTATGGATTCGCCATCACTGGTCAAACTGTGAACATCACCATGCCAAGGCTATCCAAAATGGACAGGCAAGAGCCATAGGTCGCATTGAAGCTGGTGAAAGTTTCAGAGCTGTCGCATGTGCAATGGGTGTGAACCACAAATTCATCAATGAGTTGTTGAGAAAATACCAAAACACAAATGATGTTGCAGATTTACCATGCCTGGGAAGGCCAAAGCTGACCACCAGGCAACAAGACCGTTTCATCGTCAATGCAGCACTGAGGAGTAGGAGCCCCACAGGTCCTGATATTCAGAGCCAGCTGGAGAGAGCCAATCCTCACCAAAGACGCACGTCCACCTAGACTGTTCGTAACAGACTGCATGCTGCTAGTTTAAGGTCCCGGAGCATGGTGAAAAAGCTGTTTCTTACCCCACGTCACAAGGTTGCTCGGTTGCAGTGGACAAGAGAACATGTTCGTACAACACATGCAGGATGGAGCAATGTTCTCTTCACTGATGAGTGTCCCTTTGCCCTCCACAGAAGTGATGGACGTGTTCGTGCATGGAGACGGCGAGGGGAGAGACACGCTGCTTGTTGTGTTCAGCCCACAGTTGCATACGGAGGGGGCAGCATCATGGTGTGGGCGGGCATCTCTGCTAATGGCAAGACAGACCTCGTCATGGAAGGAACAATGACATGCAGAAGGTACATAAAGGATGTCCTGGAACCCCATGTTATTCCATATGCGGGTGCCATTGGAGACAACTTCATGCTGATGCACGACAAGGCCAGGCCACATGTTTCGGCTGTGGTTCGTGATTACCTGGATAGTGAGAGTGTTGATTAGATGGAATGGCCAGCATGCTCACCTGACCTCAACCGGACATTTAAAGGTGTTTTATGTGACACAGTGATGAGTCAATTTCTGCTCTATTGAACTCAGAAAATGCCTTAACTTTCAGTACAGTCTGTGATAACTTTTGATGCAACCAAGCACCATCTGTGATAACTTCCGATGGGACTCTGCACTCAGTTCATATGCATGTTTGAGCGCTCTACAGGTACTCTTGCGAACTTGTGATTCAGACTTTGTCTGTTTATTGACACTGTGTAATGAAGCGTAACGTCATTTGATCAGAATTTCCTCTACAGATCTACGCTAAAGTGTATACAGAATAAAAGAAACATTGAATATATTCAAAATATGTGTGTGTGTTTTTATATAAGAATTGCTTTTAGTGGAGGGTTATTAATTTTGCCTAGTTTACATCCTACTCCTAGGACCAAACACATGGCCAACCTGACAATTTGGATTACGGGGGAATAAATCAAAATTTAAAACTCGGAAAGAATCATCAGGTCAATTCAGCAAAGAACCCCCAAGTTTGTTTGTTTGTTTTTTGTTCTTTTTCTTTTTTTTTTTTTTTTCTTTTTGTTGTTGTGGTTGTTGTTGTTGTTGTTGTTGTTGTTTTCTTTGTTGCTGTCTTTGTTGTTTTTTGCTGTTGTTTTTTTTTTTTTACTAGACAACATAACCCCCCGATTTACAGCGTAAAATATAATTGTTAATCGCAAACAGCATGGTATAAGTATAAATAATGTGTCTGCCACACTGAAATTATAGTCCACCGGTATCAGGCGAACGGAACCCGCGCGCATAATTGTATCAAATGTTTTGTTGATACATTTTAAACCACCTGACTAGCACGAGGCCAATCCGTTCTTTCCACCTTGAGTGTAAATCTCACTAATGCAGGCAAGCATCTCGGCAGCTTTGGTACAATATCGTACATACCTGATGACTACGTATTAGTCTTTAGGACACTTGCCCCTTCTCGTTACTTGTACAGAAATAAAACTTTGCAAGCTTTCAATACAATTAATCTGTAGGTCAATTTTTAACGCAATTTCACTTTTTTTTTTAAACAGAATCTTCCAAACGGCCATCATAATCATTATTTCAGAAAAATACCCCCACATATTCATTTCCACAAAAGTGAAACAATATGTGCAATATATCACACTTTCACAAAATGCGAGTACTCATTCTCTCGGGAAAAATGTCTACCAATCCAGTTCATAGTTAGGCAATAAGTGTGCAAAGCATTACGCCTATTAGCCTCTTCTTTAGAATTTTATTTGCCTTTGCTACTGTTAAATTCATCTCCAAAGTGCCGCTCACTTGTTTTGAAACAGCAAAAATATACCTTGGGGCAGGGTCAATCAAAGCATTTCGGTAAGCGGTTATCCTTTTTATTCTTTGTTTTTAATATAAATTGCAAGTCGGCTTCCTGCGGGTTAATGAAGATAAACCTCTTGATTTATATGTATGTTAATGGGTATAACAATAGTAATTCATATTTGTTTTAGTTATTCTCTGATACCATCTTCAGTATTCACTTCAAACCGGTGGGGTGTGGCTTGGGTTAAGCCCAACACAGTTAATAAAAATGGCCACATTACAATAGGTTTGCGTTTTAGAAAAAATTCTCTTGTTCATTTTGTTGAAATTCGAAAAAGTGTCACATTTCTTGGTAAATGCCCCCAAATTATATAGGTCCCTTTCCGGTCATCCCTGATCTGACCTTGTTCGACATGTGGGGATGGGCCACATCCCCTTTTTTCCTTTTTGCTTTTGAAAACAACATTTTGTGCATTGCCAGTTTTTTTTCATTGCGACTTTGTAAAATTTGGCCTTTACTGACTTTGAAAGGTCAAACTCGCAATTTGCCTTACATCTCAGTAATGGTGAATTGTAGTCTTATGTTTGTGTAAAACAATAAGAAGAAAGTACCCTTTGTGGTCTCTCATGGTGTTGGTAATTTCACACTTGAGTGACATGCTGCCTTGTACCACTCTAGTCCACGTTAGTATGCACTGAAATTAAGATGCTGACTGATGATGCTCTAAAAGACAGATAACCTTGATTTCATTCCAAAGGTCACCAGACCAGTTCACGTTATCTTTCTTGGAGTTTTGCCTTGTCAGTCATACCTTAATGAATTTTTGATTAATATTATAACACCTTCTTTTTATAATCCCTCTTTTTTGTCATTGTAGAATAAGTATATGAATGTGCGATAGAGGAGTGACCCTCTTGCATGATATATATATATCTATATATATATATATATATATATATATATATATATATATATATATATATATATATATATATATATATATATATATATATTGTGTGTGTGTTAGTGTGAACACATATGTGTATATATATATACATTTATACATGTGTGTGTTCAATAATCCAATAACAATTCAATCACTTGCAAATTTTAAAGGTTACAAAATCACGTGATAATAATTGTTTATGAGTAAATGCTCTTCACTTAAAGCACTATACTTTGCAAAACAATATGATCAGTGACATCACACCCCAACGTGGACATTACATTTGCTTGTACATTTTGAAATTGCTCACACTGATTGGAAAAATATAAGGTCCAGGAAATGCACAACTGTATTCTTTTTACTACTTTACTACTTGTAACATTCGCATGTTATATGAAAGCCACGTGTTTTATTTCAACCCATAAATACACCAGCTATATCTTTTCCAAGAACTGTCAGTCATGAAGCCATCCAATCCTTATGAGACATCAGGTGAGTTATACTGGAGTGATATGTCTGGGTGGGAAAACGGATTTTTTATGAAACAGTCAGTTCATTTTTTCTCTCATAGCAAACTCACAAGTGTGTCGACCATTTTTCCGAATTAATTTTGAATCATATTTTCAGTCATGATGATGATGATGATGATGATGATGATGATGATGATGATGATGATGATGATGATGATGATGATGATGATGATGATGATGATGATGATGATGATGATGGTAGTGATTTTGAAACTGAAAATTTTGAAAATGGAAATAATGAGATGGGGATGATTTGGGATTTGCAACATGAAGGAATGGTTGGGCAGCAACTGCAACCTACTGCATGATTGACTGGCAAGACCTTATAATCAGTGAACATTATTTGTCAAGATCGAGATCAACATTCAGTCGAATTTCGATCCCGTCCTAGTATGACAGGCAAACATTAACATGACCCATTACATTCGAGTTATGAACATCCATCAAGCCATGCATCTGTCATCACACTAAGAACAGACAACATGCACAAATTAATGATCACTGTCATGTAAAATAGAAACGAACAACAACTTTCAAGGATTTCAAAGAAACTGCACCAAATTTGTGCCATCAGGTGTCAAACGTTATCAAAATCGTCAGCCATCGAACCAGTCGAAATCGAATAAGGTCAAGATAGATGTACACCAGGCATAAAAAATTTAGGGACGGAAACGTCTCTCTCCTGACTTAAGAAAGGTACTAACTAAAGGCTAGTGTTAGTAGTAGCGAAAATAGATTTGATACATTCACCTTTCAAACGTAAGAGGTATTTTGCTCTATAAATATACCATTAAATGGCTGAGTACAATTTATACTCGGTCATAACCTCATTTTCAAATTAGACTTGCATGGGCTAGTATTGCTTAACTTTAGTGGGGAGGGTTATTTTTCTGTGGAACCGTACCCAATACAGCACAATGTATCATATTCTAATTAGAAACCAAGTACATAATATAATGTCTTAAGCCAGGAGTGAAATTTGTTTCTTCACATTGGTATTTGAAGAGAAATATTGATGCTTTGGCAAGTCTGGAATCTCTTTGCTGTCATTTTTGGGTTTGGAATTGATGAATATGGACCATGTTTTTCTGTACTATTTGAAAATTACTTCATTGGCTATGTTGTGCTGTGGGCTTTGTTCTCCGACTCATAGTTATAGTGGAGGTATAGTGTGTTTATAATGTTCCAGATTCATAAATATCACAAAAACGATGTAGGCCTACTTACACTTTTGCTTTAAACTTAGCTGACTGACAAGTCGGGAGAACTTAAAGGTGATAGGCCTAACAGGTCTCTTTATTTTTGCCAGAAGTAATCAAATTTGTGCTTTGGGTGGTTAGGCCTATGTATTTTGGAAAAGAACTAGGGTCTGCAGTTAATGACGAATATTTCTAAGGTTGAGAGGACCGGATTAAAACCACCAGTTGCCTTTTATGGGTGACTGCCTGTCTCAAGTCAGGAGTGAAATTTGTTTCTTCACATTGGTATAGGAAGAGAAATGTTGATGCTTTGGCAAGTCTGGAGTCTCTTTGCTGTCATTGTTGGGTTTGGAATTAATGAATATGGACCATGTTTTT
Source organism: Hermodice carunculata (assembly GCA_964020975.1). Classification (NCBI taxonomy): domain Eukaryota; kingdom Metazoa; phylum Annelida; class Polychaeta; order Eunicida; family Amphinomidae; genus Hermodice; species Hermodice carunculata. Next base: position 88,824,360 of record OZ026625.1, read on the forward strand.
CTGTACTATTAAACAGTGATCAAACTTTTCTTTTAAGTTGATAGTTCAACTAATAAACATCAATATCCTACGGATATTCTTATGTTGTTCCAAAATTCAGGCAGTATTTAAAAAAATAATTTTCGAAATTGTCCAATAACGTATTTTACAGTGCATTCTCGTAGGTCATGCTCAATGTTTTTTTTTTCGGCTTTGTGCAATAATTTGAGCATAATCAGGAGCCATTTGAATGTTCTGCTATTACTAGTTACGTATGATGACATGCACAATGTTAAATGGACACACTCACACACACACACACACACACACACATGTTTTATGTTTAATCAGAGTATTTGAGGTTGTCGACTAAGCCCCCCCCCGATAACAACGGAACAAGAGCAATTACAGCAACTAATGTCAAGATTTGCTTTACACCCATTTTATAGACTCTGTCATTTAGAACTTTAATTTGCTGTAAACAGGTATGCTGAAAGCAATTTATGTTCCACTATAGAGAACATTCATTAAGCTACAAAACACAATCCTATAGATACTCACCCTCAAGATTAATCCTCAAACTGTCCATCCATTCTTTTTGTATGAGACTTTCCGGCCTTGGTACTTTCCCCAACAAATTCCAAAAAAACACCTCACGCAAATTGTCTATTTCATTTTCTTTCCCAATCAAATACTTGGAATTCTCACTTTGTTGATACCTTCCGGTATTGAAATGCAAAACTTTTGTTGTTTCCAGTCATTTGGTATTGCATGTAATAGACTCTGAAGAATAACTTAAACAAAAAAAAAATCTATATATTTGGATATTTTCTACAGAATTGCTCAAAGTGTAAAGTGATCCATCTTCCTTTTTCAAATCTGCTATAGTTTGAAAACCGATTTCATACCACTTTTTCAAGCAAAAATAGATTGCATTTAATCCTTATAAAAGAGTTGTATCAAATAAATTGTTTTTACGGTCCCACCAGTATCGGGATATGACAAGTACAAATCACACTGTACCTTTTTTCCTCAGACAAAAATATGAACTTTATCCAATGCATGATCTACATCCTTGTTTTGTTTTATATGACATTTGCATATATTATCCCCAATTCCAGAGAATTGTACATTGTTAACTCTTTCCATTTTGTGTGAACATCCGACTGAACTAACCTTTTCACCCAACATACTCTTAATCTCAAGTTATGGGCTAAAATGTTGGTTATCTTTTATCCTCCATCTGCATAAGTAAGTATAAACATCCTTCTGTTAGTTTATCCTTATTCAGTCCACTGCATTGAATATAAAATAATATGTTTTCCTTAAGCTTCAAAAAGTCTTTCCCTCTGCATCATGATTTTTCTTTTTCTTTTTTTTCTTTTGTATTGGAAGAAAAGGTGGACGAAAGCTTAATGCATACGTAAAAGAGGTTCTAGAAAAAGTGACTAAAACTTGTGCAGAGATAGTTAGGTAAAACAAAGACCCACCAAAGTAGAACTGTACAAAAGCTTGTAGAACAGTCCATTGCAGAACAGGGCACACGAAATGACGAGGAATGTTGCAGATATAGTTGATAAGAATGTCATCAAGGCAAAATGGAAAATGCAATTTTGTGTTGTATGGTGTGCCAAATCCGATAGGAAGAACCGGGGCTGCAGTAATAGCAAAGGATAACCAGCAAAATAATAAGAATATCAAAAAAGGTAATATAAAGTGATTAAAATATCGAAACTAGAAAACATAAGAGGGAAACGATAGACTATGGTTGAAAATGAGACTAAGCAAAAACAATTGGAACTATGCTCCTATCCAATAGTTCAGACTAGTGTATAGTATACATTCGCCCATATTTGAATCCGATGGAGCTGGTGGAAAAAAAGAAACGTAGGGATGACCTCAAGAATAGAAGCGAAAAGGTTGATCAGTAGGATATGAGATATGGCAATACCACAATTACTATAAAATTAAGGGATACAAACTGAGATGCAGGCCTCAAACCTAACTCAACCAAAAATGAAACTATCCATTAATGACAGGTAAGACACCAAAAATAAACCCCACTTTAGTCAATCCTAGCTCAAAATGTATTTGCGTTGGGATATCATATCATATATGTGTGTACTCGTCATATTCCAAAACAATTATTTGTCCCGTATTTGGGTGTCTGTGATGTTAATTGTTGAATAAACAAATAAAAGTTGACCGCAAATCACCCCCCCCCCATGAATGTCAATATAAGTCACTTATTATTTGTGATAAAATCATAATTAGACTTGCATACTAATCCTGACATATTGGCAGCAAAAAACGATCCTGTGATTTTTTAGGTTTGGTTTTGGTTTTTCTGTTATCCATCCTTAAAGTTTGACATTACAATTTTCCCTTTGTTTTTCAGGATGTTCATTTTCCTCATTTCATAGAAAAAGTACAAAGCAAAATTTTTAAAAAATCACTCAATTTTTTTTGAAGGTCAGACATTACAGAATCAAAAGCCGTTGACCACATTAAATTCCGCCTAGCCGTTTTCTTAGAATAACCATTCTTAGGTGGGGCTCTTGTCCTATTAATCTTTCTGAGAGAACAAGCTTCAAAGGCTTTTGGTGTTGATCATTTGCCTCTGAAACAGTACCCTTTGCTCAAGTTGAGATGACATTTGTACAAAACGTAGTAAACATCGTCCCTTAATATTTGAGGAGGTTGTCAATCAATTCTTGGCCAATCACATGAATAAAAGAGGCTTTGAAGTATGGAAAACATTACTCAGCGATCTGTCAAACGGTGACAGCGACAGTCTGGTTTCAAAGTGTGACGTCATGGTGGCAGCCCCTCAGGCCCCATGACATCAAGCCTGGCAACAAAAGCTGTGTTGCCTAGCTTCGCTGGGGCGGCCTACCACTGCTTCTGGTCAGTGCATGGATGGCGCATTTGGTCTTCAGCCCCCTACCTTTTCATACCCTTTTTTAGGGATAGTATTTTATTTTTATTTACTCCTATCTATATGCTTTATGTAGTTAGCTTGCTAGACTTATTTGTACATTTTCCTTAGTTAGCTTTTCATTATTTTGTAGGTATTTTCTCAGTGAGTTTCATTTCCTTCCCAATCTGAGTTTTGTAACGCTATTTTATGTGTTTTCTCTGCTGTAACTCTTTGATATGCTTATTCTGATGTGTTTATTTCTACTATTATTTCCTCATCCCTGAGGCTATGATATGTTAGCATGTCTGTATCTTTTCCCTGACCACATACATACTTTCGGCATGCCGCCTAATTTCGCATTGCCGCCCTGATACCACTCTCTTTTTGCCATGAGCCGTTGCTACCTGCAGCTACGTGACAGGCTGTTAAGTATGATTGACGGGTGGCATTGTTCCGTTTGCGGCTGAAGAAACCAAACGAATGACACATGGACGTTCAGATGTCCACATGCCTGTGTTGTTTTTGGCGTTTCTCTAATATTTCTGCTTTAGGTAAAAGCTTGAAATTTTGACAACTAATCTCAAAATCGGCTATGTAAAGGTTTTTAGTGTCTTACCTGTTCTTAAACTTTAAAGAATGCCTATGATAACCATATCGTTTTATTACTGTACTATATACTATTCCAAACCAATTTCCAAACAAATGTGAAGGCTGTCAAATAATAAAAGCTGATACTCCAGATACAATAATGATAACAGAAACCATTCCAATATCTCAAAAGGTGCTGTTAAAAAATAGCAAGGCCAAGCGTTTCAGATTTTACTACATAATATTATATGAATGATAATACAGATGAAGCTAATCTATGTGCTACTGGAATAAGTGGTAAATAGGATTCTGAGTATGGATTTAGTACAAACAGTAGGACGTATATGCCTATCAGTGATTTTTATGGACAGCAGCGTTCGGATGCAAAACTCAGAAATAATGCTGTATTACAATTAGTGTGTATTTATCGAAGTTCAGTCGAAACAATACACAATGTGCCAATACTGGGCCTTTAGTACTATGGCCTATCGTTGGAGGATGTATATATTCGGAAGATGTAAATTAAGAAGAAATGACTAAATGAAAAGATACACAAAGCTGCGGGACAAGATGTATGGTATGCACATGTCTCATGAACATACTAAACAGTTATATGAGCCCTGAAGAATGCAGAAGTCTTAGATTTGGAACAATTGCTACCAGTACAGGGACCAGTGGCGTCCAACAAGGATCTTCACCAGTACCTGTACTCTTTATGATATTCATAAATAATATGCCATCAATATCGCTAATGCTGGTTAATTTTTGCAGATGATAGCAAAGTTTAAGGCTCGCTTGCAACAGACGCAGACCTTGAAATAATTCTAGGTCAGGTTTTTTACTTGGCTCATTGGGCAGATATTTGGTAGATGGCTGTTAACGCTGATTTCTGCAAGTGTATGCATTTAAGGGCATGACCCCCCCCCCCCCTTCCAATCATGTTTAAACAATGAAAGGGAAAGAATCAACTCAAAAAAGAGTAAATTTATCTTGTGGTTGTGACTGATGATGACCTCAAGCCCCATGTTCACACATGCTTTCGTAGCTGTTGCAGTAGTCAAGAAAGCTTTTCACATTCCTTCAGTAATAGGCAGGAGTTTAGCCTATCTAAATGAATTGACTTTGCCCCTTTGTACAAAGTTTAAGACCTTCCCATTTGAAGTATGAAAATGTCATTTGGGGTCCGCATTGAAGATTAGATATAAAGAATGTGGAACGTGTGCAACAAAGAGCAGCAAAAATGGTGCCCTCGATTTGGCATTAATCATACCCACCGCGGACGAAGGAGCTAAAATATTTCATCTTGGTACAAAGGGTCTAAAAGATAGGATATGATACAAGTTTTTAAGATAGTAAAAGTATCGATAAGTTAAACTCACCAAAGTTCTACCCAGCCGAATTAGCAGAAGTCAGCGGCTGAAATTTGTAAAACTTTCAAGCTAAGTGTATCAATATTTTTTTTGACAGGAATGCTGCAAAACATTTGATTTTTTTTAAATTTTTAGGATCTATTTTCCAAATATTAGTTGAGTAAGCATAAGTCAATTTTACACAAATTTTGAGTAATTCTTTGTGCAGAATAAGTACGACCAGAATATAAATTGATTCTAATGATACATCGAAACGGTAGTACTTTGACAGCTATATGTAGTTAACCAAGGCTTTTTAGAGAAAGCTTGCAGTGAACTGTGCACATGTCCTTTTTTAAACGTTCTTACGTGTCCTGTTTTTCTGGAATATTCTTGGTCCATGATTTCTATAAAAAACCGGCCTGATTATTATGAAAAGGTGTGTAAGTGTTTCATATGTCAATTTCCTTCCATCACCAAAGCCTAAACTTCTGTCATTAAGTCCAAAGAAACGGCAGAATTAAGTGTTTTCAACCTTGTGTTCCTCAGAATTGCAATAGTTACATAAAATACTGATCAATTTGTAATTTTCAATTGTAGTTTTGCCTACTGAATCTGTTTCTAACTGAATAAGTAGTTAGGCCCACAAATTGGGATTTATGTTTGATGCACGATATCAAAAAGAAAATATTAGAAGACTGGCAATATAACACCAGATTTTCCGAGCAAAGGTTTCTAAATTTGATTGTTTTGTTAGTAACGTTGCAGTAAATATACTTGTTTTGATGAAATTTGATTAACAGAAGAGGGAGATCGATATTCGTCAAAGTGTATTTCAGAATCAGTGCCCTAGGCTTATGCTGAACATTTTTCATTCCTGTTTTTTTCTATGTTCAGGATTTGTTTATAGAAGCAATTTTGAAAGCCCAATTTGCAATTTATCAATGTTCATGGTCCTAAACCTTACTCTGATTTATCAGTAATAAGTTAACTGAGTTACAAAATTAAAGAAATAGCAATATCAAAAACAAGTCCAAAATAGGAGCTAGACTAGACACATTGCCTGGCATTGCAGTATGCTTCGAAAATCAAAGATCAGGGACCAGATTCTGCAGACCTATCCACCATGCATCAATGGCTCAAAGCTAACATAATTCTACTTCAGTCTGTATGTTCACAACCACTTCTTGGTTGTCGTTACCCTATTCTAGAGTCCAGAATCTATGCACTCCATAAGCTAATAAGGCCTGTTTAAATGTGGAAATACTATTGTACATATTGCCCACGTTTCTCTGCCTAATTTTGACCTTGGTTGCATTGACCTAAATATAGCAAAGGATCTTCAGTGGGTAACTACTCAGGATATATTTTGGAGCTTGTACCGGCACATGTCTCTCAGAGTCGTTGCTCCTTGCCTAAGCTAGATATTCAGCAAAGATAACCTGCATGATAAAAAATAAATATGCACGTGGCAAATGAGGAATTAGTAAAATAAGGGAAGTTTTGCTTATAAAGTATAGACCCATATCTTTTACATGGATTGTGAAGCAGGCCAAACCTATATTAATCACTCTCCATGGCACAGATCGTGTTGTATACTTCCTACCTACATGTTTGGTGGAAGAAACCAAAGGACTCGGAGAAAACCACCGTGCCCAGTCAGAGTAGTAGGAACTCTTTCCACATGCTTCCCCAGCCGTGAATCGAACCCGGGCTGCAGAGGTGAACGGCGAGCTTATTTTTGCTTATAAATACATTCAGAGATTCAGATATGAATATAGAATACCCTTCAAACCAAGTGTAATGAACGGAACAAGAACTTTCCGGTACTTCCGATCAAACGATATATATATATATATATATATATATATATATATATTATTAAGTTTCTTCATTGTAGAAAAAGCTACTTTCATATAGACGTAATTTCTGAAGCTCAAATGATGACAGTTGATCCCCGGATAGTAATGCATACAGACCAAAACATTTTCATTTTATTGCACCTTTCGCGCTTTGGGAATGCAAATGAAATTAGTTTACTGCATTACATGCCATTTCATTGCTGGCCGTGCATAAAACTTAGTTTCATTATTCCCTACAGTTTTTCAGAGATTCCAAAAAACATTTTACACATGTCTTCAAATTGTATACTACAGCAGCCTACTTAAATTTTATTGAATAGGAAAAAGAAACAAAAGCACAGATAACACACAGTTACCATTTTATTTGACTTTGGTTTCATGTATCTACAATGTGACCCTATGACGAAGGTCGTGCATAATGTAAATCGCTTTAATTTAGATGTATTCTTGGTTTGGCTTATATCACTGATGGCACAAAACCACGAAAACAGAAACACAGTGAAATAGCATTTTAATAGTTTGAATAGGAATTATGACCATAATGGAGAAACTCAAACAACAGTAAAATGTCAAAAATGCAAGGAAGCGCGAAAATTAAAACACACAAAAAATGTAACAATTTACAATATCCTATGATTGGTCCCTAGAGTCTGCAGAGCTGACAACCGAAGCAACTCTACCCTTGGTTAAAACATTCCAAACAAACATTAACCAGCTTCAATGTCAACGACCACAAGTTCAAGCAGCAGCATCTAAAGGATAGCGACACCACAAACTCCCACTACACCATGGGCTAGAAAAGGATATTTAAAAAAATAAAGTGCTCCATGCTACTCTCGAGTAGGCAAAGTACCTTGCCTGCAAGATCAGAGGATCTGCTTTGACTGTTCAAATTTACATCTGGCTTCTGTATATGATTCCAGCTTAGCAATCACATACGAGTAATGACTTAATTGGCAGAATCAGACCAGATACTGGTCAGTAACAAGAGCAATGTGCAGACTTAAAAAACGAATGATGATTGTGATTATACCATCACAACATGTCTTGAAAACAATACATCTATGAGAATGAAATGTTCTTATTTGAAAATGTATATCGACTTGAGCGCTGGTGTCAACGTAATCACCAGACAAACATGAATCAATTTACAAAAAAAATCCAGTGATGACCAATAGATCGGCAGCAATTTTATTTATCTGTTTAGTCCCTCATTTGGTTCTTTAATTGAATTGCAGGTTCATGGTCACAATGTAGGTTACGATACATTGATGGGAAGGCATGTCCTTGCATCAGTGTATTTTCCCCAAATGGGTGGCGATTAAGAGTTAGAGCAAGCACTTGGGCCCATAGGCAATCCTTGTTGGTGTCAATGTATTGAGCACTAACAGGAGTTCCACATACATGCTATCCCATTGCACTGCTGTGACTCCATTTGAAGACGTGGATACCAAAATGACTTTAATGCATACCAACACAGGGGTGGACGAAATATCAAATTCTTGAAGTACGTCATCAGCTTCTCAGTTAAAAGAACGCCATGGCCTATTATGTTCTGATAAACACCATATACCACCTTCATTTTATGTACAGCGCCTTTTGGTTAGTATGATTAGCTCCTCTTGATTGCAAGATTGCTTAAAAATGAGGTATCGATAGCTGAATCTCCAATTGAAGGTACCAAGGCAACTGGTTTGCATATAGCATCATTTAGATAACAGCATTACATCAGTGTCATGTAGTGTCTGTTACACATTTGGTAAATGTGTTTTAAAGTGGTCATTTTCCATTTCAATCTGTAAAATTTCGATGATTATTTCCCTGTACCACAGTGTAAATTTGGGGTGACGTTGGTGGTATTGCATTAAATTTTGTGCACATTTTTTATATTCTACATATGTATACCAGAGTGAGCAGGTTTAATGGCCAAGAAACAAGTACATTGTCGCAGCCATGCCAACATATGTAGCTGTGATGATCACGCAAAATGGAACGCACATGTAGTTGGTAAGCTATTGCATAGCCAGCTTTATGCAAATGACATGTTGGTCTGCCTTGAGTACGTTGATTAACAAAATGTGCTCCGTGATGTGAATGTTCAGTGAATGACAATCTATAAATAGCTCCTTTCCTCATTGTGCAAAAACTGGTTATCCTTTGATATGCACATTCAAAACAGATATAAATCAACGCTGCACTCCTTATCATGCCGTTTTTAAGGTGCAATAAGTGCAGCGTTGTTGCACGGAAAATGCAGGAAGTGACAAAATTCATGTCTGCTTACGGGATCACGGCACTCTACTAAACCTCTCTTTTTCTTTCACTTCAGTTTGAAGACCAGGCTCTTCACTGCTTTGGTGAATCATTTACCAACATTGGACACATTTAATTTGCAATTTAAGAAAGTGTTAATTTATTATCAGTACCATAATTGATATCTTTATTTTGGCATTTAATGATAATGTAACAGGGATGAAAATGCAGTCCTACATTGGAGAGATTTAAAATAGAGGCACAGAAACGGGACAGAGAAAAGAAACTAAAAAAGCACGTGGAAGTAAAAACGGGGAGAAAGTATATATTATTGAATATGTGCAGTAGCTGTGTGGTGTGCCATTTTGATACATCTGTAATTCCCTTCATCATTTATCAATGAATAACATCATAAGTCTTTAGAGATGCCTGGGAACTGTTAGAAGGAAATTGCTTATATGAAAATAACGATTTTGAAAGGGTTCATGCTCCAGATTTGGAAAAAAATGTCATGATGTAGCTCACTATAAATTCATTCTGTCCTGATGATGAGGCAAAATGAAACGATCTGATCCTTCATGCATTACAAAACATGCCATCATGCATTTTCGTAGAGAGTCTATCTGGGCTTGGACGAGAAAGGCCAACTGTTTATTTTGTACTATTATGACGTTAAATGCAAGATATTGTGGTAAAACACCCATGATGCATGGACCACACATGCGTGTGCTTTAAAGTACTTTTTGCGTGCAGTGTGTTTGTTTACCTGGCAAGGGCTGCCCATCACGGGTGTTATAAATCATACTTTAAGTGGAGAACTATGTTAAAAATGCGAAAAGAAGCAGCCTCACCATCATCCTTTCACTGGCATGTCATTTTCTAATGACAATTACAACCTCAGCCTAGCTTCAAACTACTGTCGAACTCTGAACAAGGGTGGCATTCCATGGCGTTTTATCAGTGAGAAATTATTACGAGCTTGCTTTCCTAAAATATCTCAGTCCGACACGGGTGATAAGCGTTCTCAAACAATTTCGTTTTCATAATGGTTTAATGAACTGTTAAACCGGAATTTGAATGTGGTATTGATGAACGAGAAGTCCTGAAAGTGACCATTTTAGCTCAGCTGATTTCTCAGTCAGCTAAATTTATCTTAAGGTCCTTCTTCAGCATCATTCCGTCAATAATTCGCATTTTCGACCTCTTCTGCAAAAGCAAATTATTTTCAAATTTGCTGGGTATGTGTCTGAACCAAGTTGTTCACATTGTTGTTTTTTTCGCGGGGGGGGGGGCACGATGGTTGGCAAAATCTTATTGAATAACTTCCTGGGTCTCTAGACGCTGCATTTTTCTCATTTTTTTATGAATTTATGCGCTTTAAGGCTATTTAAGACTTCTCCAAAATTTTCACCCAGATTGTGCTAAAACTTGGTTGAAATATAGCTGATGACAGGGCTAAACAATCACTAGGTGGTGTCACGTTGGATTCAAGTAACTTTTTTTTTTAAATTCTGGAATGTGTCGAATAAAGCATGTAATCCGTTTGGGAACAATGTTACTCAATGGAGATTGCAATAAAAAATTACTTTTGATTTCTGCAAAGCCATCCATCCACAAGATTCACTTCAAATTGGTTGGAGATGTTTCTTAGGTGGCTCTTCACCTAGCTTGTTGAAACGGTCAAGCCCCAGTGATTGTGGGAATTTTGATGATGATTTTTGGCCACGTATTCCAACCAAGTCTTAAGAAATATCGGAAGCTGCCATGCCAATTGCTTTGAAATTGAATTAGAAGACTTTTTAGCTGTTACTATCAAGCGAATTAAGGTTGAATATCTCCACGGTTTTAAAGTTTACTTTGCGGGAATAAATTCATTATAATTATAAAGAGCACAGACTTTACTCAGTTTTATTATGTGTTGTCATGTTACATACTTCTAGCTGATCATTGCATTTAACAAGATGTCACAAACTCAGAAAGCAAATACATATTTTTTCTTATGTAATAAGGTGCACCTTATTTCCAAGTACCAAAGCCATTGGTTTTCTTTCAGAAACAGATGTTACCTTTGGAGGCATTCAAAATAGAAGAAAAAACATTGGCCACAGGCTGCGTCAGTTTGCTTGAGAATGGGCTGTGATCTTGTTTCTATCGCAGACATTCAGTAATCAAATTTCCGCGTTTTCGTGCAGGAATTATGCGTGTGTTCAGGGGTGTGACAAAGAATATAGTAAATCAAATGATTTACGTGATAATTCTTGCAGATAACCCAATATAACAATAATGATAATAAAATGTTGTTGTTGTTGTTGATGATGATGATGATGATGATGATGATGATGATGATGATGATGATGATGATAATGATGATGATGATATGTTTGTGGGGTAGCTTTTCACTACATGGTAACTCAGAACCACTTAAAATTATATACTATTCTTATTAATGATGGTGTGTTCTTCATGCGCGCACACGTGTGTGTGTGTGTGTGTTTGCTTTGTTTTGTTCGTTTTTGTATTTTTCCATCTTGTTTTAATTTTCTTTTGTTTGTTTGCAATTAGAGATATGGTAACTAGATATTGCGTAACATGTCATCTTCATCACATGATATATTTTCATTCTATCTCATTGAGAACGAAGAATAACGTGTAACAGCAAAACATTGGTAGACTTAATTTGAACAGTAAATATATACCAAAAAAGAGGACATGGAATTTCGTACATGGTGACCACATTTGGTTTCAAGCATTTGAGACAAGACACAGTGGTGGAAGTATGCCCTTAAGTCTAATTATAACTCTATTTACTCTGTCAGCAAGTAATGTTCAATTCTGGTCTTTTGAAGCAGAACAGCAGCCCTGCCTTCCACGGCAGCATTATTTTTTTTCAAAAACCTACCGGAACCTTACGTTCATAGTAAATGCGTTGTTATGCTGAAACTATACTGAGTCGACGTAAGAAACAGGATTTTAATCAGATACGCAAGTTCATATATCTTGGAATGGTGTTATACGACGTTTTGACATAGGAATGCCGGAAACTGATCAATGAATATTGTGACCGACATATTAAAGTATAATAGACATACTCGTAGGCACCCAAACAGAAGCCTGAGCCCGCATTATATATTTTAGGCAAAACATTCAGGAATGACGTTTGTCACAAGAGGAATGAAAAAATACCATGCGTTATATAAATCATAAGGGCATTAAATACTGTAAGCAGAGTTTGAGGCTAAGGACTCTAGATAAATTTATTTGGTCAATAAATTTACACATCATAATGCAGCATTACATGATATAGGCACCGAGCAGGTAGACTTTCATTAAGACAAAATAATGTCACTATTATGGAAGCCACTCTTACAAGACAATAATTGTACAGTGTGCCAATTTTAATATGGTATAAAAACACGTTTTAAATTATGCAATTTGATTCACAAGAAAAATACACTGACTAAAGGCGTTTGCTTTTTGTACATCATGATACTAATTACTTAGGACTTTTAGGCTCTTCACATACATAATTATACATTGATGCATACATACATACATACATACATACATACATACATACATATATACACACAGACACAAACACACACCCCTGTATACATGCATACATACATACATACATACATACATACATACATACATACATACATACACACATACATGCATAACGACTTATCAAGAAAACACTGCACACAAAAGGTAATATCACATATCACGTTATTACTTTACCTGTATCAAATAGGGAAGATGCAACGTGATCAGTAAAGAGACATTTATTTCCGTGGGTACCTTTACATGCACATAATAGATTTTGTGTCTCTGGGTGTAATGGTAAATATAAATGAATATATTCAATTCATTCTGAGGGTTCATTTGATTTGCATTAAATATGAAATTCAGTTTTGACATAATTGGTGAGAAAATATGGTTAGCCGTGCTTGTTCCTCAGTCAAAATGAAAATTTTGAATGAGCTAAGTGCCTACAAATCCCGGTAGTGTGACTCAACGGGACTTTGCATTCCGCATGGGACTGATGTTACTTTCAACAGTTGCGCACATTGCAATTGGTAGCGCACGTTTTAAGTGCCGACAGTTCCTACTCCGAATCAATGTCAATAAACGGCTGTGTGAAATTATTCTGGATGAAAAGACAAACATAATTGTGGCAAAAATGAATCTAGTGTTGCCTTTAAAGCAGACTAAGTTCTATTTTATTACACTACCAAATATGCAGCTTATGTCTGCTTTTGAGGCAAGAGCCAGTGATACAGTAGTACCTGCCATTACCATCCCCCGTGGTCAGCAAATACCTGCTTACAACGACCATACTTTGCATACACGGACATTTTTGTAATGATTAATGCACTGGGGTAGGTGACCACCTGCAGGACGCAACCAATGGCCAGAAGCAAAAATACACATAATACAATTAATTTTTACTGAGAGAATATCCAGTTAAAAAACAGTGACAAACCCAATTATTTTCTGAATCACATATAACGAAAACATAGCTGTAATTCATTAAGATACCATAATTCTTGTGGAAATAATATTCCAAACAATTACAATAATTTAAAGTGCATTCCACTTGGAAATGCACGGTTCTCTCTCTCTCTTTTTTTTTTTTTTTGCTTTGAAGTCAAACCGCACTGCACCTTGTGCATGTGGTGCCATCCTTGGGGGGGGGGGGGGGGGGGCTACTACCAAGCCTTTGTTTTGCACAAAAAGACAACTGAACAGTCGCAAAAATATTCTGAATACATTACTTACTATCGTGACCTTAATCTGCCAGCTGTCAAGTTCGTTGTTAACTGTAAGGAATCAAGAAAAATATGCTCCTAGTATATTGCAAGTGCACAGTTGAATCTGCCATTTTAACGTTTCATTTCAGGCCAAATTACTGCACCATAAATTTGGTGAACTCTGCAGTGAAGCACTTGGTCTGGCCTTTGTTGATTAGCTATACGCAGACATACCTGTGGCATTGTGTTGCCATCTATGTTACATTCGATTACATTTAAACTAACAGGTCTTAAATTCATCATTGTTTCTATCATACTACAGTTATACAATTGAACCAAGAGTAATACTTTCATGTAATTTCAGTGAACTCTAGACACTCACCTGCTTTGGATTTGTTGATTAATATCAACCAAGTCAATAGCTGGCAGATATTAATATATGTGGTTTTTTGTTTGCCTTTTATTTTGTATTTGATGCAGTGTGCATGTTCATACCGAAAAAAACATTTGTCCTACTGAGTACAAATCAAGTTTGACTTGTGGACAAGAGAAAAATGAGAAAAACATGGAAGTCACAGTAGCATTATTTCTACTATGATTTCATAACAAAAAAAAAAAGTAAATGAACATCTTGGATCACAACTGGAAGTTGTAGTCAGTGTGACTACGGATATGTTGCATTGGAATAATCTTTGTCATAAATGTGAAAGACAGTTTCAAAATTGAAAATGCCAGAAAAGAACAAGGTGATATGATAATTAAATATCACCAAATACAGGATGAGATTGGCATAAAAATAACTGTATATTCTTGTGAACGATTGAGTACTGTGACAAATCTTGAATGCACAACTCCCATGATTACACCATGCTTTCTCCCTAATGACTTAATTATTTAGATTCAGATGTTGTGCAATTAATATCACTTCCTAGTGTGCTATTGTGCATACACATTGTTTGACCAATTAGATCTGTGTGCACCATTGCATGCTGGGCAGCTTGCCCATCCAAAGACAGGAGAACTTTGTGGGGCGGAATTCACAGTGTATATGGACCATACACCTCTGTACTCTCTCTATACTAAGAAAATGTTCAAAACCATAATATAATGCTGGAAGGGTTTCCTAGCAGAGTTTGGGCATAATTAAGATATGTTCAGGGTGCTAGGACCATAAGGAGGCGCTAATGTTCTGATTCTCACCTGCACAAGAAGTTTCAGTGCTGGACATGACCGATTCCGTCGAATCCCATGCACTGAGTGGCATTGGAGCAACCAACTTGTGTGGTCAACCAACAGGAGAAAGTGACAACGCAACTGAGTGACATGCCCTTACCACCATACGTGATGCAGGTAATAAGCATGGGAGTGGACTTCCAGCAATCAGTTCCATACCACCCTTAAACAAATGGGAAGGTAGAGTGAATCAACCCCATTCACACCTTTCTATTTGATGTATGGTAGAAGGGCCAGATTGCCACTGACTAGTATTTGGCACAGGAAGGTACCCTTCAAGATTGTTTAAGTGACTGATGCCCTTACATTGGTAAAACAAAATCCTGCTGACTCTTGCCATTATGATTTTAAGAGAGCAAATGCCAGAGCTAATGCAGATGAGTTGATCCTGGGAGGGTCTCTAATTCTTAAAGCACAGGAAAAAGGACATTTTTGACATATTGGGACCCCATGTATGAAGTAATTTGAATCCTTGGCACACTTTGTTTGATTCACCACAGTCCAGGTTTAGCCAGTCAACAAGTCTTAATGAGTGCTGGTTCACTCTAGTATGGTCTAGAACAAGCTAAACAAGAGGCATGTGCATAATGCCTGGTACAGTACACGCATGCCTATGGGAACGCCTTATGCTTTGATGGCTGGAGCAGGCCCTGACCCAGCTGACTGGTTTGCCCTGCTGCCAATGCAAGAGGTGAATCCTTGAGAGAATAGCCATCTGACAGACACCTAGAAGGACATGTGGACACGTCCATGCGGTGAGGAGTGATGAGGCACCACCAAAGAGAGTGTCTGACATGGAGGATAATATAACCTCAGAGATTTCAGTGGTGGAAGTTCTAACCAGACCTCTGCAGCTAAAGGAGCATCATGTTACCAGTGGCTAAGGCATATGCACTATAATTGTAATAATAGACCTGTTGCCAAGACTCAATCATATAGGAAAGAGGTTATAATCCTGGGCCTGTGGCCCAGCGGCAGGTCTGAGTGAAGTAAATACTGAGGGTTTGAAAGGAGAGCCTAGATGCTTCAAAAGACTACAGGCACATAATCAACTATCTGCACAATGGCAGGAAATAGAGATAGAGTGGAAAGGTCAATGATTATAGGCTCTCGAACTGGCAGCATATTAATGTGTTTTGGGATTGTGTTGGCAGTTACATCACATCTGTAGAGCCTCTGCCATATGGAGCTCTTATTACCAAGATCAAACCATTACACGTCCATTCAGCAAAATGGACCACTCTGGGGGCAATTGATGCACAACAGAACACTGCGCTGCTACATAATGTTAATAAAGTGATAAACCAGGCAGACAAGGCAGTAAAAAATGGTTCTTTAAGTACTAGTGAGTGCTGCTCTTGGTTAGGCCAATTGTGTTCTTTGAAATCTTATGTGTTAAATTCTGATATGAAATCTTGAGTTCCTACACGGCCATGTTTGAGAAGAGGGTCGTTTGGCGTTTCAGTAGGATAGACCACACATTTTTTGGATTGGCCATAGATGGAGGTGCTGAGGAATGTTGCAAGGCCATCCTTAAAATCAGGAGCACACAGCAGGCAGTGGTCCATCAATTGAATGACCTCACTACTGTGTTGAATCAAACCCAAAAGTAAGTTGGCATATGTACCGCATAAAGCAAATTTCCAAATTTACTACTAAAACTTTACAACCCTATCCTAATAGTATGTTGATTATCATGAACTCAACCAACAGGCTTGTTTTTCTATTGGGACGGGTATTTCATTTTGATAAAACAGTTTTGTTACTGAAACAACTAACAGCTGCTTATGTCCAGGCAATTCAGCGATAATGTTTCGACAGAAAAGCATCTGGAGAAATTGGCTGCCCGACAGAAGATATGCTTTAGTCATAGCAACGAAATGAAATTTTAAAACAAGCTGCAACAAGTGCAACTTACCCGGTGAAGCCTTCCTAGGTCCATCATGAACATGCCCATATGTATCCTGTGTGGGATGAGAAGACTATGATTTATGCAATGGAACTGTGCCTGATTGACACCAAGACATATCACCATTAGAATGATGCAACATGGCGAGTTCTTTACAATGAGTCAGGCTTTTTCATTTTAGTTGAAGTGGACCACTCTGACATAGGGTTTAACTGTGCAAATGGTGACATATTTCATCCCTCAGGGTGTGAAGAATATAAATCAAGGGTGCGTCCCACTAGCATACACCTTACAGCCATTAGGTGTAATTGAGTGTGAACCTTAATCCCTATGAAAATTAAGAATTCCCAAATGTGCAAGCTATGCTTAAAAAACAGAACAATGACTCCCAGATAACTGGAATTAGTTATGGAGAGTATGTTCTCAGTACATTGGGACAATCTGTACAAGTCTGGTGCACAGGGATTGCAGGTACCAGAAGAAACACTGTGGGAGAGGTCTTCTTAATAAAGGTCCCCACCATGTGAGTAATTTCACGTAATGGATGGCCACTGACAGGTCTCGTAGAAAGGATTGGACAGATTTCGGTGTCAGGACTTATGGTACTATTGCGTGACTCCAGGCCACCCAAAACATTGCAATAATGACTGGCGTGGAGTGATCGACCCACCCTGTACCCTGGCAATTAAATTAGGAAAGGTAAAAAACAAAGGCATAATTGTACTGTAAAACATCACACGTGGGATACCATCACTTATAGGTTGACTACAGGACACCAAAATATGGCGAGATTTTTGCTTCCGTTTTTAGAACTGGTGTGACTGACCCCCATTATAATCTATAGACTGGAGGGCTGTGTGAGCGGCCCGTGTTTAGATGACCTAAGCTTGTTCCAAACTTCAAACCTCTGTGACCTAGGGAAAAGGTCACCCATCTTTGCATGTAACCTTGCCCTAATAGAGAATATTAATGCCATATAATATCAAAGCCATACCTCAAAAACTTCATGACATATTATGCAAAAAGCAAATTCTACAGCAATAGTTTTATGACTTTGAGAAGTAGCTCAAGGTTATCCGTCCAAATGAACAGAAATTGCAAAAATATATCTAAGGTACACTGCCACCAAGTTTGAAGTAAATATGGTATACTGTTTTGGAGAAGTAGCTTAAGGTTATCAATCCCCACACATAAATTTGCCCTGATAGAGGACTACCATCCTGTGTAATATGAATGCGCTAACTCAAAAAGTTCTTGATAATGGCTCCGTTTAATCCAAAATTACTGAAGTATGACAAATTGAACAGACATGGTAAAAATACATCTAAAGTACACTGCCACCAAGTTTGAATTAAATCCGCCACACTGTTTTGGAGATGTATGAAGTCAAAAATGTGAATTAGCATTAGAGTCCCCATTGACTTATAATGTAATCAATAGGAAGGGTTTATTTACAGGCGAGTACCCTCTACAATTAGTGAAGCCATCTGTGCATCTAGCATCCATTTAGCCCAAGGCTGGTCATGTTCTATGTCTCAGCATGGGCATTAAGCGAACGCACAACCTCCTCCACGAATGCAGGGATAAAAAGAAACTAAAGGTGCTAATATAAATTAAAAAAAAAACTTGCAGTGCCACGTGCGTGATAAATTAACACCAATGGGTCCTTAAAGATATCCTTGTGTGATTTAAAAGAAATTGCGTGAACGGTTTCGGACGAAAAAAAAATCCATATTTGCCCCAAATGAGAACAAAAATATACATTATAAATACAAAAATCATTGGTACGTGTCCACGCGAACAAACGTGGTGTAGCCCTAATATAGCAACACTGTAAACCCAGCTGGCAGTTTCAGAGAAAAAGGCACAAATAGCAAAAACACACAAAAAATAATAAAACAAATAAAATAAGAAAGAAAAAAAAAGAGAGCGAAAGAAAAAGACTGCATGGCCAGCTGGTTAAGAAATTAAGAGCAGAGAGTGTTCCTGTTCCATGTCAAAGTAATTGGGTGAGCGGTTTCGGAGATTATTCAAGGTTTACCCAAAAATAAGAACAGACAAGAGGGCTATATGTGGGCAATGTGAAAACCTTTGCTCAGCTGATTTAATCTTCTTCATAAAATTAAAGTTGCAACTGCATGCACCTGGGTTGAATTTTGGCTGAGTGCATTTGATATTTAGAAGTATTTCTACGATTTTTCCGCAGTAATATTCATGAAAAATACCAATTCTCGCTGAAGCATGAGTAATTGAAAAATATTTAAAAAGAACTATAAAAACGAACATCCCGATTTGATGGAGAAAAATCATGATGTTCAGCATTAGAATACAAACATACAATCAAAAGGAATTGTCAATTAAGATATCAATATCCTGATTGAAAAAAAAAATGCTAAAATCAGCAGTGTACATCAGTACCACGAAGTAAACACCTTTACTTTACCCATTCACAAGAGACATATCCATATCCATGGAGTGTCAGCTCAGTGTGACTGCACGTTCTGGAAAAGAAGTTGAAAAGAGTGAAAACACACAATAAACATAACAAATAGAAAAAAAAAAAGGATTGCCACCTGGTGACAACAAGATCTAACAGTGTCTAGGAGTGTTCCTGTGTGATATTAAGGCAAGTATATTAGTGCTTTTTAGAAGCTTTTTTTTTTAACTCAGCTGACTTATTAGTCAGCTAAGGTTTTGGGAGGGTCTGTAGTCCGTCCGTCGTTCGTCCGCCGTCCGTCTGTCCACAATTCACATTTTCGACCTCTTCTCAAAAACAGTCGGCCAGATCCACTTCAAACTTGGTGGATATGTGCCTTGGGTGGTCTCTACCAAGTTTGTGCAAACGGTCACGGTCCAGTGATTTTTGGATTTTTAATGACTTTTTTGTTCTTTTTTTGGGGCACATCTTAAAAAAATCTTTTAATTCGAAACCGCTCTTCCAAACGCTTTGATATCATACAGAAACACTTTCTGGGATTTCTAGTTCTTACTTTGTTTACCAGGTGGCGCTGCAATTTTTTTCTTTTTTTGGAATTTTTGTGTGTAATAGCTATTTTTGACTTCTTCTCCAGAACCGTCACTCAGGTTAAGCTGAAACATATGGTGGATATGATCCCTGAAGAAGGGTCAAACAAATTTGTTCACTATGTGGGAATGCTACAGATTCCTGATTTTTAACGATTTTTTCAATTTGGGTACTTATCGGTCAATGCAGCTTTGCTATAGATTAATATGGAAGTCTATGGGAATTCTAATGCTTATTCACATTTTCGACTTCTTTTTCAAAACCGTCATCGAGATTAACTTCAAACTTGATGGCAATGTACTTTGGGTGGGTTTCTACCAGTTTTGTTCAAATGTTAATGCTCCAGTGATTTTTGGATTTTTAATGAATGTTTTTGTTCTTTTTGGGGGGCAAATCTTAAAAAAAATCTTCTTATCCAAAACTGCTCATCCAATTGCTTTGATATCATACAGAAACACTTTCTGGGGCTTCTAGCTCTTAATTTGTTCAGCAAATGGCGCTGCAACTTTTTTCTATTTTATTTTATGATTTTTTTGTGTGTTATAGCTAATTTCGACTTCTTCTCCAGAACCGTCACTCAGGTTATGCTGAAACATATGGTGAATATGTTCCTTGTAGAAGGGTCAAACAAACTTGGTCACTCTGTGGGAATGCTACAGATTCCTGATTTTTAACGATTTTTTTTTTTTCAATTTGGGTACTTATCGGTCAATGCAGCTTTGCTATAGATTACTATGGAAGTCAATGGGCATTCTAATGCTTATTCACATTTTCGACTTCTTCTCCAAAACCGTCATCGACATTAACTTCAAACTTGGTGGCAGTGTACTTTGGTTGGTTTTCTACCAGTTTGGTTCAAATATTAATGCTCCAGTGATTTTTAAATTTTTAATGAATGTTTTTGTTCTTTTTGGGGGGGGGGCAAATCTTTAAAAAGTCTTCTTATCCGAAACCACTCTTCCAATTGCTTTGATATCATACAGAAACACTTCCTGCCACTTCTTATTCTTAATTTGTTCACTAAGTGGCGCTGCAATTTTTTTCTATTTTTTATGAATTTTCGTGTGTTATAACTATTTTCGACTTCTTCTCCAGAACCGTCACTCAGGTTATGCTGAAACATATGGTGGATATGTTCCTTGTAGAAGGGCCAAACAAACTTGGTCACTATGTGGGAATGCTACAGATTCCTGATTTTTGACGATTTTTTTTTTCAATTTGGGTACTTATCGGTCAATGCAGCTTTGCTAAAGATTACTATGGAAGTCTATGGGCATTCTAATGCTTATTCACATTTTCGACTTCTTCTCCAAAACCGTCATCGACATTAACTTCAAACTTGGTGGCAGTGTACTTTGGTTGGTTTTCTACCAGTTTTGTTCAAATATTAATACTCCAGTGATTTTTGAATTTTTAATGAATGTTTTTGTTCTTTTTGGGGGGCAAATCTTTAAAAAGTCTTCTTATCCCAAACCGCTCATCCAATTGCTTTGATATCATACAGAAACACTTTCTGGGACTTCTAGTTCTTAATTTGTTCACTAAGTGGCGCTGCAATTTTTTTCTATTTTTTATGAATTTTTGTGTGTTATAGCTATTTTCGACTTCTTCTCCAGAACCATCACTCAGGTTAAGCTGAAACATGGTGCATACGTTCCTAGTAAAAGGGTCAAACAAACTTGGTCACTTTGTGGGAATGCTACAGATTCCTGACTTTTAACGATTTTTTTTTCAATTTGGGTACTTATCGGTAAATGCAGCTTTCCTATAGATTACTATGGAAGTCAATGGGCGTTCTAATGCTAATTCACATTTTCGACTTCTTCTCCAACACCGTCATCCAGATTAACTTCAAACTTGGAGGCATTGCACCTTGGATGGGTTTCTACCAGTTTTGTTCAAATGTTAATGCTCCAGTGATTTTTGGATTTTTAATGAATGTTTTTGTTCTTTTGTTGGACAAATCTTAAAAAAATCGTCTTCTCCTGAACCGCTCACTCAATTGCTGTTATATCACACAGAAAGACACCTAGGGACTCCTTGCTGTTAATATATTCACCAGGTGGCGCTGCAGTTTTTTTCTATTTTTTTATGTACTTTTGTGTGTTATAGCTTTATTCGACTTCTTCTCCAGAACCGTCACTCAGATTAAGCTTACACATGGTGGATATGTTTCTTATGGAAGGGCCAAACAAAGTTGTTCACTGTGTGGGAATGCTGTGGATTGCTGATTTTTAATGTTTTTTTTTTAATTCGGCTCCTTTGCGGTAAATGCACCTTTCCTATTGATTACCATGTAAGTCGATAGGCATTGTAATGCTAATTTACATTTTCGACTTCTTCTCCAAAACCGTCATCCAGATTTACTTCAAACTTGGTGGGGATGTACCTTGGGTGGGTGTCTACCAGGTTTGTTCCAATGGTCATATTCCAAAGGAACTCTGGATTTTTTTTTTTTTATTGATTTTTTTTTTCAAAAATGTCTACAAAAGTTTTAATAGGAAAGTTTAACATGGGAATTTCTTGTAATGGTCATTACTTAAATAATATTGGCCAGACTTGCTTTAGACTTGGTGGGGATGTGCCTTGGGTGGAATTGTACCATGTTTGTTCAAATGGTCACGCTCTGTTGATTTTTAGATTTTTTGTGATTTTTTTTTTTGTTCATTTTTGGGGCAAAGCTTAAAAATTCTTCTCCTCTGAAACCACTCACCCAATTGCTTTGATATCGTACATAGACACTCCCGGGGACACCTAGTTCCCAATTTGTTCATCAGGTGGCGCTACATTTTTTTCTGAATTTTTTGTATGGTTTTGCTATTTTTCACTTGTTCTCAGAACTGTCCCTCAAATTAAGCTGAAAGGGTCAAACAGTTGTTTACTAGATGGCACTGCTTTGGATTCCTGATTTTTAAGGATTTTCAATTCGGGTACTTATCGTTCAATGCAGCTTTCCTATTGATTACTATGTAAGTCAATGGGCATGCTAATGCTAATTCACAGGACAACTGACACGAAATGTACTGTTTACTTGATAACTTGAGATCTGTTTGAGTTAGCTGCAAATGTTAATTATTCTGTATGAAGGTCATGCTTAGACAGTACATGAATGACTTTGACCTCGCTTGTGGTTGAAAATGAATTTTACTCTTCATTATAACTTATGAACTACTTGAACTTTGATGTTGCACATGTAAGTGTTCTTCTATAAAGGTCAGACTTACTCAGAACATGGTGTCCTTGATCCTTCCCCAACTTCATAGAGCTGCAATTGTGATGAATGTCAAGATCAGCTGAGGCATGGGCTGTTCACACAGCCCTCTTGTTTAAGAATTGCCACCAAAAATTTCATTAAAAAAATCCAAAAAAATCACTGGAGCAAGACCATTTGAACAAAGAGGGTAGAGACAAACCCATCCAAGGCAAATTTACGCCAGGTTTGAAGTGAATCTGGCTGATGGTTTCGGAGGAGAAGTCAAACATGTGAATTGCCATTAGAATGCCCACTGACTTACACAGAAATCAACAGAAAAGATGCATTTACTGATAAGTATGAAAATTGACAGAGTCGTTAAAAGTCAACAATCTACAGCAGTGCCACCTAGTGAATAACTTTGTTTTACCTTTTTATAAGGAACGTATTCACTACGATTTACAATAATATAAGTGAAGGGCTGGCAAAGAGGTCGAAAATAGCAAAAACACACACATAATTAAAAAAAAAAGTAAACAAAAATCGCATCGCAACCTGGTGAACAAATTAAGAACTACATGCCCGAGGAGTGTCCCTGTGTGATGTCAAACAGTCTATTGTTTTAAGAATTGCCGCCAAAAACAAGCAAAAAAAGGGGGGGGGATCCAGAAATCACTGGAGTGCAGCAATTTCAAGAAATTTAGTGAAGACCCACCCAAGGTTGATCCCACCAAGTTTGAAGGTCTGGCTACCGGTTTATGAGAAGAAATCAAAACTGTGAATGGAGGTTGGACAACAGACGTATGGAGGACTGAGCCTCCTGAAAGCTCAGCTGACTGACAAGTCAGCGGAGTTAAAAATACCTAAAAAAAATAAAATAAAAAGATAAATAAAACTACAAAAGTGTCCAAAGGGCACAGATGCCCCACATTGCCCCCATCAACATTGGAAAGAGGAGCATGTAACTGGTGTAATATTTCAAACATATTATGAAATATTCACAGCGATAGTTATTGTAAAGCACAGCTTTTCATATATTGATTGATGTTTCTATCGAATTTCATAGATATGCCTCAAATACTTCATGAGCCGCACATAACACAGGTTTCATAAGAACATAATACTCATTTTCCTGGACTGGTCATTTTCACTATGTTAGTTGATGTTTGTCAACCTTCCATTGCCTCTGTCAGCATGGGAAAACATAGCATGTAACTCGTGTAAGACTTCAAACATATTGGGAAAACTTCACATGGATAATAATTATATGACCATAACTTTGCATACATTGATTGATATTCCTGACAAATTTTATGGGTATATCTGAAATACTCCATGTGCTACACATGGCACAAGTTGGACAAGAACCGATACTCATTTTCCGGGCATTGTCATTCTGACTAAGCTTGTTAATGATTATCAACAAAGGATAGTTTACCTGAGAGACAAACTAAACAGACACTGGGTTAATTTATGAAAAATTTACACGGTTAATTTACCAAATGTACAAAAAAAAGCCCCAGGTGCACATCTTAACATATTGATAAATTAATCAATTAGGTTTCATAGCCACGTATAAAAACTTCTTTAGATAACCACAACACAAAATTGACAAGTACAACGTCGAATCACGTTTCACTAATGAGTGATTTATGGTCAAAGGATAATTAATCCAAGAGGTAAACAAAATCCCAGGTGCATATTGGCATATACTGATTAATGTTCTCACCCAGTTTCATAGATGCACCTCAAATACTTTATGTGTTACTTACCACACAAATTAGACCAGTCGAATGTCCAATCAACATTTCCCGTAAGTTGAATAATGATTAATTTACGCAGATCGCAGAGGCAAACAAAACCCCAATTGGCCGTATTCACAAAGAATTTAATGTGATCCAAACTTGAATAATTTAAAGTGGATGTAGTTTGTGCCCTAAATTCCTCAATCCTTGGCTCAATGTGCAATCAAAACTTCAAGGTTTAGCTAATTCATGCTCTTGGCTATAGTATGAAGTGCAGAATTTACAGGTTCATTTAATTAAATCAACCTTAGTTTTATCGAGCACTTATCTTTGACCTAGGATTAAAATCCCGATTCAATCAAGATTGAGTTAAGAAATTTAAAACTTTAATTTCAAAGTTCATATTACAGCCGCGAATGTAGATTAATTAATCCTGCAGGTTTAGATCAAACATTAGGCCAATAATTCAGCAGTTCAAGGCCGACAAAACAGGTTGACTTACATTTTAGGATTAAATTCGGGATCAGATTTAACTCTTTATGAATACAGCCCCAGCGGCACATCGATTAGATGTTTCTTCAAAGTTTCATGGTTGAAGCTCAAATACTTTTTGAGATACATGCGACAGAAATGTGACAATTCTAACATCGAATCAGTATATTCCCTATGCTAATTAATGACAAGTTAAAACTGTATAATTAACCTAAGAGACAAACTAAACCCTAGGTCCACGCCTTCATATATTGATAGATGTTTTCACTAAGTTTCATCTCAAATGCTTTTGGAGGTATGCGACAGTTTTAATGTTAGACAGTTGGGCGGACAAACAATGGCGAATCTAAAAATCACTGGAGCATGACCATTTGGGCAAACTCGGTAGAGACCTACCCAAGGTACATTTCCGCCAAGTTTAAAGTGATTTTTTTCTGACAATTTTGGTGAAGAGCTCAAAAATGTGAATTGTTGGCAATGGACGAAAACCATAACATGAGGTCAGCTACTGACAGGTCAGAATAGCTAACAATGTGAACACGGATGAAATCCTGCGCTCAAACATGGTTGGATTTGACCAACATGACACCACTTATGTAACCAGAGGGCTGTGCGAACAGCCCATGCTCAGCTGGCCTAGGCATTTATCACAATGGCAGCTCTGTGAACTTGGGATAGGGTCAAGGTCACCCAGAGACTAGTAAGTCTGACCTTTATAGAAGAACACTAACATGTGCAACATCAAGATCCCAGTTCAAGTACTTCTCAAGTTATAGTGAAGAGTAACATTCATGTATGTTGCACTGTGACCCCAGAAATGTGGTCAAGGTCACTCATGTACTGGCTAAGCATGACTTTCATGGAGAAACATTAACATGTCCAACATTAAGCTCTTAACTCAAAACAGATCTCTAGTCATGAAGTGAACAGTTAATTTCGTGCCACTTGTCCTGTGGCCTTGGAGATGAGGTCAAGGTCCAAACATCACTGGAGCATAACCATTAGCACAAAATAGATAGACACTTATGAAAAGTACATCCCTGCCAAGTTTAGCACAAAGCTGGCTAAAATTATTTAAGTTATAACAATTACAAGTTATTCCCATGTTAATTTTTCCTATTAAACTGTTTTTAAAGATTTTTGAAAACAACGATAATAATAACAATAATAATAATAATAATAATAATTATAATTATAATAATAATAATAATAATAATAATAATAATAATAATAATAATAATAATAATAATAATAATAATAATAATAATAAATAGCTGGAGCATGACCATTTGAACAAACTTGGTAGAGACCCACCCAGGGTACATTACCACCAAGTTTGAAGTGAATCTGACAGACAGTTTCTTCCGAGAATTAAAAAATATGAATTATTATTATAATGCATTAGAATGCCCATTGAATTGCATAGTAAACAATAGAAAAGGTACACTTACCAAAAAGTACCCGAATTGCAGAAAATCATTAAAAATCAGGAATCCACAGCAGTTCTAGCTAGTGAACATCTTTCGTAGACCCTTTTACAAGGAACATATCCCCAAAGTTTCAACTTAATCTGAGAAACGGTCCAGGAAAAAAAGTGACAGTATCAAAAAGTTACAAAAATTCATAAAAGAAAAATGAAAAAAAAAATGCAGCATGACCTGTTGAACAAACTAAAACCTAAGATTCCCTTGAAGTATTCTTATGTAATATGAAAGCAATTGGGTGAGGGGTTGCGGAGACGATTTTGGAAGATTTGCCCAAAAAAAGAACAAAAAAATCCTTAGAAATCCAACAATCACTAGGGCATGACCATTTGAACAAACCTGGTAGAAACCCGCCAAAGGTACATTGCCCCAAAGTTTCAACTTAATCTGAGTTTGAAGTCAATCTAGATAACGGTTTTGGAGAAGAGTTCAAAGTCTGATTTAGCTTAAGAATGCCCATTGACTTACATGGCAATCAAACAAAAGATAACAGATAAGTACCCGAATTAGGAATCCACAGCAGTGTCATCTAGTGAACAACTTTGTTTGACCCTTCCACAAGCAACTTATCCACCAAGTTTCATTTGAATCTAAGTGACGGTTCTGGAGAAAAAGTCAAAAACAGCAAAAACACACAAATCATCCTTAACAAATTGAAAAAAAAGGTAACGACACCTGGTGAAAAAATTCAGAACTAAAACTTCGCGAGAGTGTGCGATATCAAAGCAATTGTGCAAGCAGATTTGGGAAGAGTTTTTCAAGTTTTGCCCCCGAAAACAACAAAAAATTCATGGCAAAAAAAAATCCAAAAATCACTGGAGCGTGACCATTTTAACCAACTTGGTAGACACTCACCTAGGGCACATCCCACCAAGTTTGAAGTGAATCTGGTAGATGATTTTAGCAAAGAAGATGAAAATATGAATTTTGGACTACGGATGAATGGACGATGGACGGACGTTTCTTGTATGTTACACTTGTGTACTAACGATGGCCCTGAAGTGAGTGTTTAAGGTAATTGACTATAGTTACCTCTACACCCAAGTGATTCTAATGGAAATATCACATTTGTGACGTACCCGAAAGCGTCAGGCAGATTTACTGAAAGCTTGGTGGGAATGTACCTGGGTGTGAATCTCTACCGAGGTGGTTCAAATGGTTATGCTGCAGCGATTTTGTTATTTAATTATTTTATTTATTATTTTTTTTTTTTTTGATAAACTTTTTTTATTCATTATTATTATTATTATTATCATCATCATCATCATCATCATCATCATCATCATCATCATCATCATCATCATCATTATTATTATTATTATTATTATTATTATTATTATAATTATTGATATATTTTTGGGGGGTGGGGGGAGCAAATCTTTTTAAATCTTGAAACTGGTCACCCAATTGCTTTGATATCATACGGACACGCTGCTAGGGACTCCTAATTCTAAATTTGTTTACTAGTTGGCGCTGCTTTAATCCATTTTTTCTGTGTCTTGTGTACTTTTGATATTTGCAACATGTTCTCCCGAACGGTCTATCAGATGTACCTGGAACTTGGGGCATTTGTTCCTCGTAAAAGGGTCAAACAAAGTTCACTAGTGGCACTGCTGTGGATTCCTGATTTTTAACGATTTTTTTTTTTTTTTTGGAACATGCACGTAAATGCACTTTTGCTATTGATTATTATGTAAAGCAATGGGAATGCTATTGCTAATTAACATTTTCGACTATTTTTTCTTAAACTTTAAAACACAGATCCACGTTACACTTAGTGGAAATATACTTTGGGTGGGTCTCTACAAAGTTTCTTTAAATGGTCATGCTCCAGTTATTTTCTAAAGATTTCTTCTTTTTGTTCTTTATGGTACATCTTAAACAAGATGATCATGATGATCACGTGCACTGCTGGCTGAAATCTGCATTTATAGTATTACAACACATGCGCTGTATTCTGTATACTTATTTACATGACCAGTGGTACCAAAGTTTGATATATAATAACAGTAAAAAAAAGCCTTATAAAGGGGCTCATCAGGAACTGTCCAGCTCGGTTTTGCTTATGCGCAAATGGCCGTAGCCGTTTTTTTTATATATACCTCCAGGGTTACACGAACATAGTAACCGACGTTACGCAAAAAACAAAAAAAGAAGATAAAAAATTATTAACATCTGTATATAATTAATCTTGACTTTTACTGCCCGAAGTTTTCAGCAATTGTCGTCAGCCATTCTAGAGAAGCAGTCAAAAATAGCCTTAACACACAAATATTCACAACAATTAGAACAAAATGAAACATATCCATATCATTTTCGTAAAATGTTATCATCTGGAGTCAAGTTATATTTGGGTGACTTTTTAAGCAATTCTGCTCAGCAAGTCGCGAGGAGAAGTCAAAAATAGTGTTAACACACAAAGATGCTTTAAAAATACAAAAATATTAACGAACCCCAGGTGACCATAAATGTTATAGAAAAGCATTGGCCAATCAATTCTTCACATGAAAAAAAAATGTTTTCTTTCAAATTAATTTAAACATTTATGAAAAATATAAAAGAAAATATTGCATCATCATCTTCCTCGCATACTTGTACCGGTCTTCCTCAAAAATATCCATGTGCAAAAAAAAAAGAAAAGAAAAAAGAAAAGAAAAAGAAAAGAAAAAAGAAAAGAAAAATAAAAGAAAAAAAGAAAAGAAAAAGAAAAGAAACATGTTGTGGAAAAGATAATGGCTGAGTGCTACTTCTGAAGACTCTTCGATTGTAATTTGTTCATTTTTGTTGATCTTCTCAAAACGTGTCCTTCAGATCATGCCGAAACTTGGTGGAAACGTGCCTTGTGGGAGGGGCAAAGGAAGCTGTGCATTCGGTAGCATTGCTGTGGAGTCCCGGTTTGTTTGTTTGTTTGTTTGTTTGTTTGTTTGTTTGTTTGTTTATTTACGAAATTTTCAGTTTAGGTACTTATCAGGAAATGTTCACATTCATATCGATAACTATTTAAGTAAATAGAGCTTTCTGTTTTGTGGCTGAATGCATACATTCCTGTTGATTACTATGCAAGTCAAATGTGGATCGCAATTTTTATTAACATTGTCTCGAAAATAAGAGGCCAGATTGACTTCAAACTTGCTGGGTATGTTCTCTGGTAGGTAGCTACCAAACTGATTTAAATGGTCATGCTCCAGTAATTTGTATTTATTTATTTATTGATTTGTTTGTTTGTTTGTTCGTTTGTTCGTTCGTTCGTTCGTTCGTTCGTTCGTTCGTTTACTTACTTACTTACTTACTTACTTACTTACTTACTTACTTATTTATTTATTTATTTATTTATTTATTTATTTATTTATTTATTTATTTATTTATTCATTTATTCATTTAGGTGGCCTCTCCTCATCCCCACAGTGACAAGGTCACTTACATGAAGTTTACTGTTCAGTTGATAATTCGGGAAATTTTGGAGCTAGCTGACTTGCTAGTCGGGCTGGAAGTATGCCTTTGATGTTGACTAAAGTGCATGTCTGCTATAAGAGCTACATAAATTTTTTAGCGTGTGCATGACCTTGATGTATTTTCCAAGGTCACAGGGTCACTTTTTATATATTTTTTCTGTTCGTTTAATAACTTTAAATTGTATTTTAGCAAGGATCTTGATGTTGCACAAAGTAAGGGCCATTTATGTATGCCACATTTAGAGAGAATTTGCGCGACCTTGCGCTTATTCCTTAAGGTCAAAGGGACTCTAATGCAAATCTTAATATTCAGTTGATAACTATTTCAGGCATGACTTTTAAATTGCATATAGCTGCGGCCCTCTATGAAGGGCATATATAGCCAGCACATGAGTGACCTTCACTTAATTTCCAAGGTCATAGGGTCACATTTGTGAATTTTTCTTGCCACATAACTGTAAGCTATTCGTGCTTGGACAGTGGTGTTGATATAATGGTGGCACTACTTGAGAGCCAATCTTAGAGTACATGGGTGACCTGTATCCTATCCTCAAGTTCACAGGCCCACTAGTGTGGTGAATTTCAGGGTCAGCTGAGCACCGCCTGTTCACACAGGTATCTTGTTTGCCTTTTTTTGTTGCTACATACGACTTCTCCGGCACCGTCCTTCAATTTAAGCTGAAACTGTATGGATATGCCTTTGTGAAAGGTTCAAACAAAGGCATTCACTAGGTGATACAGCTATGGATTTCTGATGTTAACCATCTTTTCAACTCATATACTTTTCGTTACATGCACCTTTCATGTTAATTACTATGGAAATCAATGGGAATAACATAGTAATCAATCTAACGCTCATTAACATTTTAATGGATTTTTCTTCAGGCAAATCCTACAAATATTTCTAAATGCCATATGCACGCAGCGAAAGCTCCACACAAGCCTATTCAGTTGCAATGTTGATTTTGTGAACAAGTTAAGGTCAGCTGAGCACCGGCTGTTTAAGCAGCCCTCTAGTTGTTTTCTTGTTGACAGCCGCGGTGCATATTTCATATAGTCATTTGCATGTGTACGAAACTTTTCTGATGAATTGTAGAGTAGTGTTTATACAGCGGAGAGCTATACTCTTCGCAATGTCGGTTTTTTTGTTTTTGTTTTTGTTTTTAAAGAAAGAAAGAAAAAGATATGTCACCTACAATGTTTATTAAATGTTTGTTTTAGCAATTAGTCTGTTGTATTATTATACAGAAGTGTTGATTCCACAAACTCATAACAGACATTCAAGATTCATATTTCATGCTTTGCATTTCACAGGCTCTTGTTCTATATTCCTCAAAAGACCGAATTTTGATAAGAAATGGTACAAAGGCACAGAATGACAACGGTAATGTGCATTTTACACATTACTGTCATTTTGATAATGAAGTGCGGCTTTAACCCAATCCAATTATTTATACATTTCCCCGGAAGAATCAGGAAAACTTGTGGCATAGCCAGAAATAACATGTTCATACTTGTATGTCCGTTACATGTGACCTTATGAGTCCAAACGATCACCAAATAATAATAGGTCTGTTTCACACTGTGTCAATAACTATTCAACTTTATCTGGTTTTTAATACCAGCAGGTTATACACTACCGTTTTGGTCCTCTGAGTTCATTCAAAGTTCGCATACATGACACAAAGATGCTGCTAAGACTACATATTTGTCCCTCGTCTGCTCGCTGCGTTGTTATCTTGTATGTGCAAAAAAAGAAAATGAAGACGTTACCAGTTCATTCACCGGTTTGTCTCGCCGCTGTCAGATGACCCATTTGAAACTATTAACTCTTACTCTTTTCAAAGCCGTTATCATATACTGCAGCTGAAATGTGTGTTCACACAGAGTTAAGAACGTCAAGACCTACATAAACAAAATAGCTGTGGATAAGGGTTAATTCGGCATTTTGGGGTAGATTTTGGATACAGTGGTTTTGAGAGCAGTATTATATGCCATTTCTGGCCTGTTGATACCAGGCTAAAACTTGGGATGAAACACGTAAAAAAACGGGGCCAAAGATCACAAAAAAAAACCACACAAACAATAAAAAAAAAACAGAACAAAAAACGAAAGAACAAAAAAAAAAAAAAAAAACAAAAACACACAAGAAAAAAAAACCACAAGAA
The DNA here is from genome assembly GCA_964020975.1 of Hermodice carunculata. Taxonomy (NCBI): domain Eukaryota; kingdom Metazoa; phylum Annelida; class Polychaeta; order Eunicida; family Amphinomidae; genus Hermodice; species Hermodice carunculata. The sequence continues at coordinate 88,856,769 of OZ026625.1, forward strand.
AAAAAAAATTAAAAAATTAAAACCCAGAAAAAATGAAAAGGAGTTGAAACCATGCAATTTGGAATAACTGACTTTTTTTGTTTGTGGCCCTCTCAAATTGGATATGCACGTGGAATATATTACAAAGTTGATCAGTACGCTTTGGGTGACCCGTAATCAGGCCAAGGTCGTTATTAATTACCAATTATTCTGGAACCAAAATGCACTAAGTACGTACTTTTCTATATCCTAGACTTGCAATCACCCGTCTTCATGCTTGGCTTTGTACACCTTGAATGAAAGGTAACTTGTGTCAATATACCTGACAGAGGAATTTGCAGATTGAATGAAATTGTGAAAAAAAATACAAAAGTTCAAAAAGGGAAAGAGAGCGGGACAGGTGAGTACTTTGGTACTTTTTGTAAATAACCTTTGTTTTTTGGATTTTTTTTTATGTCTCAGATTGGAAGGCCATGATTAAATAAACACAAGCCTTTATTTATCGTGCTTTAAATGACCAATAATGAGGCCAAGTTTATCAAAATGAACTGAACATAGTTGCATTGTCTCCTCTGAAGAATGCCTCAGAATTATATTCCATCTCTAAGCTGATCACAAGTTATGTGTATGCTGGCAGAAAATCAGGCAAGAGTCAATCTTGAAATGATGTATATTAACTCCAAATTTGTTGAGGCAGACACCTGGTGGCAGATCAGAGTAAATCCATACAGAATTCCTCCAGGGAAAAATCAGCTACAATCTCCGGATTTTCAGCCCGTCACATTGTGAATTGGTGTAACTGCAAAACCTGCCACTTCAAGATCCATGGAACCTTTTTTATCAGGATGTGCAATTTTGTAATGAAGAAACACCAATCTCTGCTCTGAGTGACACCCCAAGTGCTCTGGTAGGGTACAGTTATGGCCACTTGTACATGCATTGTGTTCAATGAAGACTTTTCTTTTTGTGGAACATTTCTGTGACTGGATTTTTCAAGTCGGATTTATATCTCTGGATGCGCATAAACTCTAAACGAAGAGCCTGCAAAGGTATTTATTGCATCTAATATTATCGTTGTAACAAACTTTTATGCATGGCTTCCACAGTGTATAGAATACGCGCGACAGGAACATGTCTGTGCCAGGTACACCAGAAACAGGTAAATATCTAGAAGAAAGAAAAAATGCAACAGCTACACAGTGACTCGGGCAGTGCTAGTTCTATCCCCAGCAGTTGAGTAGATACAAAAAGGATAAAAGTTTTGCCATCAATTAGCTCTTCTGAAGAAAGTTTTGTGGAGGACAATATTACCCCCCCCCCCCCCCCCCGTCCGAGCTCAGTACAGAAGTCACTATGTCTCTAATCGGTGACTTAACGCAAGTTATGCTTGACTCCATGGCAGTCCTAAGGCAGGATATGCAGGTCCTGAAATCAGATATAGTGACAGAAATGAGAACAGAAATACAGAACATAAGGCTTCTCTTGGCGAGTAGTATCAGCGCCTGGAAAATCGAGTCACTGAGTTAGAGAAAAAAAAACTGGAATTCGAGTTGGTAAAAGTGGGACAGGAGGGTGAGAAAGATATCAAAGCTTGTAATGAGCGCTCAGATAAATTCATTTGCAAAACTGTTGACAATGAGCAGCACGGTCGCAAATCTAATATTAAGATATACGGTCTCCCCAAGGAGAGGCATGAGGATTCCAGCCAGGTCGTTTTAGACCTCATAAATACCAAGTTGAAAATTACCCTAGCAGAACAAGATATAGATGTGGCCCGCCGTCTTGGAGACTAGAACCCGAGAAGTATGATCATTCAATTCATACATAGGGATGGCAAAAATCGTGGTCAAAACTCGTCACCTTTTAAAGTGTCCTGGAATAACAATAGTGGATGACCTCTCACCAGAAATGACCCAAGTGTTCAATCATGAAAGGAACGATGAGACAGTCAAAGACTCCTGGACCTCAGATGAAAAAAGTTTCGTCAAACTTCAGAATGACAGCATATGGAAAATTAAGTACGGACAGAAGCTTAAAGAAGTCATGGGAGGCTTCAATTAAATAAGTGTACGTGGTTGATGCATGCATAGCATTCACTCCTTTCCACCTTATAAATTGAGCTTACATAGAGGCTAAACTGTTATATTTAGGTGTCTTTATGAAGCTGACACTGTATGGACTTACAATGTTTACAGAACCCATAGGAGAAACAATGGACTAGAGGGGTTAATATGCACCTGCTCTAACCCACCTCTTGGGTTAACTTCTGACTGATTATGTAATCAGGCATTCTTTTATTACGTGTAGTTGAACATTGGTTTAGGTACATGTCAGTTTGTCCACATAATTGGATTTTGACCCACTTGCCTTTATGTCCCTTTTTAGTTTTTGCTTCTGGTTCCTTGGCTGTGACATTTTCTACTATGAAGTAAGGCCATGTAACCTTCTTATTTCGATTGATAGCCATTAACTTCTGTGCCCCTTCACAGCACATGGATAATATTATGGACTGTATAATTTGGTTCGCTTTTTTCTTCTTTTTGTACAGTAAGAGTCCAGCAATAGGGATCTCCCGTCCCATGAACATCATACATTCTTTCGATTATACTTTTTTTCAGAATGAAAACATCAATACACTTGTCTTGGTAAAACTTGGCTACTACTAAATTTTATTATCAACTGCAACACATATCTGCGGAAAGTTCATTGTAAGCTATTATTTTCACCATGTTTTATGCAAAAGAAGTGTAAGATAATATGTTTTGCCTGACGAGACATATATCGTACTTTGTTATGGTTACACACTATATACATATATATATATATATATATATATATATATATATATATATATATATATATATATATATATATATATATATATATATATATATATATATATATATACATATATATACATATATATATACATATATATATATATATATATATATATATATATATATATATATATATATATATATACATATATATATTGTGGAATCTCCCTATTAAGACTGCCTAATGGACTGAAAAATGTGGTCTCAATATGGGAGTGGTCTTAATGGGGATATAAGTTAAGAAAAAAACAAAAATGGGTCAGTACATCGGTGATCTCAATATAGAAGTGGTCTCACTATGGAGGTGTATTAATTGGAGATTCTACTGTACACATACATATATATATATATATATATATATATATATATATATATATATATATATATATATATATATATATGTGTGTGTGTGTGTGTGTGTAAGAGAGAGAGAGAGAGAGAGAGAGAGAGAGAGAGAGAGAGAGAGAGAGAGAGAGAGAGAGAGAGAGAGAGAGAGAGAGAGAGAGAGAGAGAGAGAGAGAGAGAGAGAGAGAGAGAGAGAGAGAGAGAGAGAGAGAGTGTGTGTGTGTGTACTGTGGATCTTGATATAATGAGCAAGAAGAGTGTTATGGTTGCCTTGCAATGCATTTAAAATTTCCTAATATTTTTTTTATTTGTACATCACCATTATAGGAAATACCTATAGTGACTCCCAAGGCTTGCTCACTTTTATATATATGTAATACTTTGCAATATCAACACATGGTACAACATTTTTAAGTTAATCATTGAGATTGATGATTTAGATCACCCAGATCTTCGCTGAAAGGTCGCAAACATGCCTTATTTTAGACCTTGTATGTTGTGGACACCCAGTGCATGAACTCAATGGCTTGTGCAAGTTTATATCCATATTATATTATTAGTTACATGAGTGTAAACATGCACACCCACAGTGTGTTATCATAATCTACAGTACATGCAGTTTCTTGTGCTCCATCAGTACCATATACTATATATCCGAGTGATATATAACACTTTAATAATATAGTTCAAATACATTTCTACATCTTATAACTCGTATGCTGCATCTTGTATTTTCCACTTGTACTACATGTTATATATTGTACTAATATATCATTATTGCAAACATGAAATGAAGTGACAGTTGAATGTATTTCTGCATCTTTGATAGCCTGTATTAAATATTTTTTCTTTTTCTTTGTCTACCTCTAATTATAGCGATGTTAAAAACGGCCGGAGCATTATAGAAATTTCTTGTTTCTTATGAGCCCTATATACCCCACACTGATTTTTGACTGCTGTCAGTAATAATTCAATGTGAATTGTACGTGAGCATGAGAAGCGATCTATTATATATCTTTATAGTATGCTCGCTATCCTGAACTCAATAAATACCTCTGCCATCTTTTTATAACCACGGCCAGGGACATTCATAATGATTTGAATGATTTCTTAAGGTTGTATATATTTATTATACTTCACGTACACAATACAGGTACACCATTTTGTAAGAAAGTAAGAAGAAAAAAGAAACAAAGAACTCAACGATGATACATAGTATTTACAGATGGCATGTGAATACTAACAACTTATAAACGATATTATTCTACACAAAGACTTGTAAGGATATCACCCAGTCCCTCTCTTGCAAATCCAATTAAACTATTTTTGTCTTTAAGTATATCCAAAATCTTTATTACCATGTGTATCTTTTCATCAAATGTACTTTTCTTTCGTTCTGCCAACATGTGTTTTGCAATGTGATATTGAACATTTCCGGATATTAAACCTAAAGAACTTCTAATTAAAGTGTAGTTACTACCAATTATTGTCAACTTATTATCAATGCAACATTTTGCAAGAAAGGAAACAGATTCATTGCCTATATTTACCATTGTCAGTATCATTTTCAAAACTCTCAAATATAACATTTCTTTTACATATACTGTGTTGGTCAGGAAAGGCAAAATTTTTGTATGGGTCATTACAGGGAGTTTACACAACTGTCTTACACTCTTATTCCAAGCTTTCAGTATACCATCTATATGTTTATCTTTCAAATTCTATGCCTGTGCTCCATAAAAAAAATTATAATATGAATTAAACAATTTCATCATGAGCCTATGACCAACATTATGAAAGTAAGCATGCAATTTGTTCACCGAACTGTAAAAACTACCCCTCTTTTTCGATATTTCTATTTCCTGAGACAAGTTAAATGATATCCAATTTCCTAAATGTTTCACTTCTGATACCCAGGTTAACTTTTGACCGCCTAAATATAAACAGGACTCATTATTCCGCATTTCAACTTTTGAAAACCTAATACACTGTGTCTTGGATGGATTAAATCTCACATCAAATTCCTCACTAAATTTGTCGCAAATATCCAACATTTCCTGTAAACCTGAGAGACTTAGATACATTATAGTCATATCATCAGCATATGATATAGCCCCAAAGTATTTACGGCCAACCCAACAACCACTGCCATTTTCCTGTAATCTATTTAGAAGAACATCCATATAAACTGTGAATTGTGAAGGAGATAGAATTCCACCTTGACGTACCCCATTTGTGGAGTTGAAACAGTATGATTTTGTATCTTTCCATTTTACACTAATGTTTTGTCTTGCATACGAATCCTTTAGCATTTTTAAAATGAATGGGTTTACGTTTCTATCCAATAACAATTTAAAAAGACGATCATGTCTCACTCTATCAAAAGCCTTGCTTGCATCAATAAAGCAACTAAAGACATTAGAATTTCCAAGAAAGAATTAGTTAACTATGTGTTTCACAGTTAGCGAAGCCAAAAGTAGTCGAGTGCTGATCTTTATAAGCAAATTGCATATCAGATGATCGAATTTTATCTCCTTTCTTCTCAATAACTACCATTTCGAAAATCTTCAAAATGTATGAACAAAAATGTAATGCCTCTATAATTTTCACTTGAACACGTATTTCCTCTTACATCTTTTGGTATGGAAACTATTGTAGAATTAAGTAAAGATTTCGGGACATAAAAGTGCATTATCATACTATCGAATAAGCATTTCAGTTGATCGTGTAATATATTTCCTGCATGCAAAATATGATCCGAAAATACAATACCATAACTATCTGATTTATTACGCTTTAACATACTTACCGCTTTCTGTATATCCGAAATATCTATTTGAATGAGCTGCGACATGTTTCTATTGTAGAATTAAGTAAAGATTTCGGGACATAAAAGTGCATTATCATACTATCGAATAAGCATTTCAGTTGATCGTGTAATATATTTCCTGCATGCAAAATATGATCCGAAAATACAATACCATAACTATCTGATTTATTACGCTTTAACATACTTACCGCTTTCTGTATATCCGAAATATCTATTTGAATGAGCTGCGACATGTTTCTATTTAATCTTTCATCAATTTCAGGATCAATTTCTTCAATTTCATTCCTATCTGATGGCACAGAATTATATAATTTTCATATTTTTCTGCAAATAAATTTGTTATTTCCTGTTTTGATTTTTTTTCCATCACTACAACAGGGATAATTATACTGTACTTTATTTGTTTTTTCACCTCAGTCCAAAAGTCTCGATAATTATTCTTAGTTATACTCTCTGCCATTTTATTTTTTTCTCAACTCCTCATCTCTGTTGTTTAGCATAGTGATATAATCGTTTTGTCCTTTTCATTATGTTATACACTACACCTTGACCAGGTCTATCACAACTGCACCACAATTTATACCAAAAATTAGCCTCATCTTTAAAATCCTTAATTTGGGTGTTCCAGTACGGCCGATTGTGACCTTTTTTCTTTTTATGTGGAAAACAAGAGTCTGACTTGATACAACTGTTGATTATACTTTCACATAATTCATCGATTTCTAGCAAATGTGCATACGAATTACACCCAGCATTTTCACAGATACTTGCATCACATGTTTTTGTCTTTGCAAAATGTTCATGTAACCTCATTCTATAAATATTTACATGTTCCTGAGTTGCTTTTTGCCATGCAATACCTTGGTTGTGGCAAGAGCTTTCTGGAATACTCAACTTTTGTATATCCAAGTCAATAACCATATATATGGGATCGTGTGTTGAGAAGTTGAGACGGTCCTGCAGCGTATCAGCCGCATTTACTTTATACAGCACATTCATTGATACAAAAAAATGGTCTATACATGAAACTCCATTTGGTCCTTGATTTGTGTTCTCAGGAAACCCACGCTAATTTCACACAGAAAATAATAAATTTCTCTCTAAAAAATCAAGCATATATGTTGTATGTACATTATTTCTTCTAAAATCAACATTCATATCACCACCAATAATAATATAAGTATCATCTGTTCTACTAATCACATTCTCAATATCGTTACACAAATTCACAAGCTCATCTGACAAGACCGTTTGAATGTGTGTGTCATTTGGCATGTATACATTTATCAGCAAGACTTTGTTAGTATCACACACTTCCATTGTCAATGTATAAACAAGATGATGTCATTGAATTTCAAGCTATCCTCTCTAAATGTGAGAGGAAAAGCAGATACATTTAGGGGAGATCAATGTTCCATTGGTTGCGGAAATTTCATCATGGTATTATTGGTCAATAATTCGATAACAATTCAATTTCATGCAGATTTAACAGGTTACAAAATCACGTAATAATATATGTTTATGAGTAAATGCTGTTCATTTTAAAGACTATACTTTGCTAAACGATACGGTCAGTGACATCAAACCCAAATGTGCAGCATTATATTCGCTTGTTCATTTTAACATTTTCCCACTGATTGTAAATAATATAATTTCCAGGAAATGCACAACTCTATTGGTTTAACTATTTTACTCTTTATAACATTTATATGTTATGTGAAAGCTATGTGTTTTAAATAACCCATAAATAACACCAGTTATATCTTTTTCAAGAACTGTCAGTCATGTAGCCATCCAATCCCTATGAGACATCAGGTGAGTTATCCTGGAGTGATATGCCTGGGTGGGAAAACGGATTTTTTATGAAAGAGACGTGCCTTTTTTTCTCACAGCAAACTCACAAGGCTGTTGAGCATTTTCCCGAATTAATTTTGAATCATGTTTTCAGTCACGATGATGATGATGATGATGATGATGATGGTAGTGATTATGAAAAATGAAAATACTTAAATGCCAATAATGAGACGGGGATGAATTGGGATTTGCAACATTAAGGAATGGTTGGGCAGCAACTGCAGATTACTCCATTACTGACTTGGAAGATCTTATAATCAGTAAACATTATTTATCAAGATAGAGATCCAAATTCAGGCAAATTTCGAATCCGCCCAAATATGACAGGTAAACATGAAGATGACCTATTACATACAAGTTATGAACATTCATCAAGCCATGCATCTGCCATCACACTACAAACAGACAACATACACAAAATAACGATAACTGTCATGAAGAATAGAGGCCGACAACAACTTTCAAGGATATCAAAGAAACTGCACCAAATTTGTGCAATCAGGATTAAACAATATCAAAATCGCCCATCATCGAACCAGTCGAAATCGAGTAAAATCAAGATAGATGTACACCAGGCATAAAAATAGTATGGAGGGAAACATCCCCCTCCTGACTTACGACAAGTATTAACTAAAGGCTAGTTGTAGTAGCGAAAATATATTTGATACATTCACTTCTCAACCTTAAGGAGTATTTTGCTCCATTATTATACCATTAAATTGCTGATTACTATTCATACTCGGCAAAAACCTCATTTCCAAATCCGACTTGCATGGGCTTGTGTTGCTTAACCTTAGTGAGGGAGGGTTATATTTTTCTGAAGCCGCACCCAATACAGCACAATGTATCATGTGCCAATTAGAAACCAAGTACACAATATTATGTCTTAAACGGTGATGAAACTTTGCTTTTAAGTTGATAGTTCAACTGTAACGAGTTAGACTCCAAACCTACTGAATGTTCTACTCCTTTTGAGGCACTCAATGCATTAAAGCCACTATTTCCTATTTGTTTTCTCTTACAACTAATAAACAACAATATTTTGCACAGATTCCTGTGTTCTTCCACAATTCAGGCAGAATTTTTAAAAAAATCTCGAAATAGTCCAATAGCGTATTTAACGGTGCACTCTCGTAGGTCATGCTCAAAGTTTTTGTTTCGCTTTTGTGCAATATATTGAGCACAGCCAGGAACAAGTTGAATGTTCTGCCATCACTAGTTAAGTATGCAGGCAGGCACAGTGTTAAATGCACACACACACACACAGACACACACACACACACACACACACACACACGAACATCTGATTTATGTTTAAGCAAGGAATTTGAGGTTGTCGACTAATAATTTAGTCCCTCAATTAAAACGAAACAAGAGCGCTTACAGCAACTAATGTCAAAATTTTTGCTTTACACCCATTTTACAGACTCTTTTATTTGCAACTATAATTTGCTACAAACAGGTATGCTGAAAGAAATTTATGTTCCACTATAGAGAACATTCATAAAGCTACAAAACACAATTCTATAGATACTCATCCTCAAGATAAATCCTCAAATTTTCCACCCATACATTTTGTATGAGACTTTCCGGCCTTGGTACTTTATCAAACAAAATCGAAAAAAAAACACCTTACAGAAATTGTCTGTTTCATTTTTTTAAAATCAAATACTTGGAATTCCCACTTTGTTTATACCTTCTGGTATTAAACTGCAAACTTTTGTTGTTTCCTGTAATTTGGTTTGGCATTCAATAGACCCTGAAAATATTTTTTTGGAAAAACTTTCTTATATTTGAATACTTTCTACAGAATTGTTCAAAGTACACAATCCTATAGATACTCATCCTCAAGATAAATCCTCAAATTTTCCATCCATTCATTTTGTATGAGACTTTCCGAACTTGGTACTTTACCCAACGAAATCGAAAAAAAAAACACCTTACACAAATTGTCTATTTCATTTTTTAAAAATCAAATACTTGGAATTCCCACTTTGTTTATACCTTCTGGTATTAAACTGCAAACTTTTGTTGTTTCCTGTAATTTGGTTTTGCATGTAATAGACCCTGAAAATATTTTTTAGAAAAACTTTCTTATATTTGAATACTTTCTACAGAATTGTTCATCTTTGTTTTTCTATATCACATTTGCATATATTATCACACATTCCAGAGAATTGTATATATTTCACTTTGTCCATTTAATGTGACAACCAGGCTGAACCAACCTTTTCATCCAACATACTTTTAATGTCAAGTTATGTAATAAAATGTGGGTTATCTTTAATCCTCCATCTGCATAAGTTTGTATAAGTATCCTTCTTTTAATGTCATCCTTATTCGGCCCACTCCATTGAATATTCATATAATATGTTTTCTATACGTTTCAAAGAGTCTTTCCCTCTGCCTCATTATTATTATTATTATTATTATTATTATTATTATTATTATTATTATCATTATTATTATTATTATTATTATTATTATTATTATTATCATTATCAATATTATTATCATTATTATTATTATTATTATTATTATTATTATTATTATTATTATTATTATTATTATTATCATTATTATTATTATTATTATTATTATTATTATTATTATTACTATTATTATTATTATCATTATTATTATTATTATTATTATTATTATTATTATTTTGAATTGGAAAAAAAGGTGGATGAAAGCTAAATGCATAGGCGAAAGAGGTTCTACACACAGTTATTAAAACTTAGGCAGAGCCGATTAGGGAAAACAAAGCCCCACCAATGTAGGACTGAACAATAGCTTGTAGAACAATCCATTGCAGAACAGGGTACACGAAATGATGGGGAATGATGTATATATAGTTGATAAGAAGGTCGTCAAGGCAAAATGAAAAAAGGCAATTTTGTGTTGTATAGTGTGCGAAAACCTATAGAAAAAATTGGGGCTGCAGTAAAAGCAATGGATCACCAGCAAAATTATAAGAATATCGAAAAAAAAAAGTTAATATAAAGTGATGAAGATAATAAAACTAAAAAAAATGAAACTGGTAAGAGTTTACATTCTCCTATATTTGAATACGATGGAGCTAGTGGAAAGTAAGAAACTTAGGGATGACCTCAAAAAGGTTAAATATTAGGAGATGAGATATGACAAGACCACAATTACAACAAATTAGGGGTTACAAACCGAGATGTAGGCCTCAAGTCTTACTCAACCGAAATTGAAAGTATCCATTAAACTTCGAACAAGTGATATGATAACCATACTGTTGATACATTAAAATATTATTATTGTAATATATACTATTCCAAACCAATTTCCGAATTAAAGTGACGGCTGGCTAATGATAAAAATTGATACTCCAGATATGATAATGATAATGAAACTTACACCTACAGAAGTCCTTAGATTTTGAACAATTGCGACAAGTACAGTGACCAGTGGCGTTCAACAAGGATTTTGACAAGTACCTCTACTCTTTATGATATTCATGAATCATATGCCATCAGTATTGCAAATGCTTGTTAATTTTTGCTGATGATCGCAAGGTATAAGGCTCGCTTGCAACAGACACAGAACTTGAAATGTTTCAAGGGCAGATATTTGGCAGCTGGTTTTTAATGCTGGTTTCTCCATGTCTATGCATTTGAGGGCATGACCCCCCCCCCCCCTCTACATCATGTTTACACAATGAAAGGAAAAAAATTGACTCAACAAAAAAATAAAAAAATAAAGAAAAGGAAACTGATGTTGTGGTTATGATTGATTATTACTTCAAGCCCCTTGTTGACACATGCTTTCGTAACTGCTGCAGTAGTTTTGCCTGTCCAGAAGAAAATGACTTTGCTTATTTTGTACAAATGGTTGAGCCTTCCCATTTGAAATATGAAAAAATCATTTGGGGTCCGCATTAAGAATTACATATAAAGAATGTGGAACGTGTAAAACAAAGAGCGGCAAAAATAGTCCCCCTCGATTTGGCATTAACCGTATCTACAGCGGACGAAGAAGTCAAAAAATTCCATCTTGATACTAAGTGTGTAAAAGAGAGGAAATGAACGAAGTATCTAAACTATTAAAAGTATCGATAAGTTAAACTCGGCAAATTTTTATCCAGCCGAATTACCAGAGGTCAGCTGCTGCAATTTGTCAAACTTTCTCTAAAAGCAAAACATCAAAAATCCAATTTTTGTATCTTTGTGACAAATGACTGGAATAACCATGCATACAGTTGCCTCACGTGGCACTTGTTTGGGAAAGCCTGCCTGGACTGACGGAAAATAGGGTTAGCCCCAAGGGATAGCAAAATCTAGGGTTTCATAACTTTTCATGTTAATTTCTCAGAGCATTTTAGATCAGTGTCTTGCCCACCTTGAGACTTCCAATATCCCAGAAGTTTTGAAGGTATGCGAGAGTATGCTCCTAGCCTTTAAAGGATTATTCCATAAAAAAGTTTGCACTTTCAAAGAAAGTAGACTTTACGGGTGATAGGAGTCAAAAGCTTCACATATATCCTGAAACATACTGTCAATGTTTAACTTAGGATATACCCGAAACTTTGTATCTTTTGTCATCAATTCTTTTAAAGCTGATTTTTAAAACTTAAATCCAAATTACCTGTGCATACACGTTTGTGGTATGTATCAATAAAATTGTCATATTTATTGTAAGACACAACAGTCGCGATAGTGATTTACTGCAATATCCTCATGTGTAATTCAAGCCCCAAATCTCTTGCAATTCATGATATTTTGTTCGCTACTGTTGCCACATTTATAGGAAGTAATTGGGAATCTTGAAATGTAGATTCCCTGTGAATCATGTTATGGAAAAAGTTCAATTTGAAAAGGGACTTAATGTTAAATGAATCAATATTTTTTGTTTGACAGAAATGCTGCAAAACATTTGATCCTTTTTTCTTTATTTTTTAGGATATATTTTCCAAATAGTAGTTGCGTAAGAAGAAGTCATTTTACACAAATTTTGTGGAATTCTGAGTTTAGAATTAATAAGACCCGAACGTAGATTGATTCTAATGATATATCTAAACGGTAGAACGTTGGTAGCTATATATAGTCAACGAAGGATTTTACAGAAAGCCTGCACTGAACTGTATACACATTCTTTTGTATCAACGTTCCTAAATTTCCTGTTATTCCGGAATATTCTTGGTCCATCATTTATTTGAATACCAGCCTGATTATTATGAAAAAATATGTGTAACTGCTGTCAAATATATTATATGCCAAATCCCTTACATCACCAAAGCCTAAAACTCTGTCATTAAGTCCAAATGAAAGGCAGAATTCAGTGTTTTCATCAGGAGTCTTCCGTTTGGAATAATTTCCTTGTGTTCATCAGAATTGCAATAATTACATAAAAGGGATTTAATTTGTAATTTTCAATTGTAGTTTTGCCTACTTAATATGTGGTTGTAACTGAATGAGTAGTGGGGCCTACAAATTGGGATTTGTATTTGATGCAGGATATCAAAAAGAAAATATAGGAGACTCGAAAGATAACACCAGCTTTTCCGAGCAAGGTTTTCTAAATTTGATTGTTTTGTCGGTAACGGTGCAGTAAATATCTTTGTTCTTGATGAAATTTGGTCAACAGAATTGGACGTTCGATGTTCGTCAAAATGTATTTCAAAATCAGCGCTCCAGGCTTATGCTGAACAGTTTTTATTCCTGTTTTCTGTGTTCACGATTTGTTTTTAGAAGCAATTTTGAAAATCCATTTCGTCATTTTAATGATATTCATGGTCCTAAACCCTACTCTGATTTATTAGTAATAAGTCAACAGAGTAACAGAATTAAGAAAAGAAGCAATATCGAAAACAAGTCTCAAATAGCAGCCAGACTAGAGACATTACCTAGCATTGCAGTATGCTTCAAAAAAGACCAGGGACCAGACTCTGCAGACCTATCCACCGTGCATCAATGGCTCAAAGCTAACATAATTAAACTGCAGTCTGTATGTTCACATCCAATTCTTGGTTGTCGTTACCCTGTTCCAGAGAGCAGACTATATGCACTCCATAAGCTTATACGGATTTTTTAAATATGGAAGTCCCATTGTACATGTTACCCACATTCTTCTGAAGAATATTGACCTTGGTTGCATTGACCCAAATATTTTAAAGAATCTGCTGTGGGTAACTACTCCAAATATGTTTTGGAGCATGTACGGCACATGTATCTCTGTGTCATTGCTCCTTGTGTACACTAAACACTCAGCAACGACAACCCGCATAATAATGAATAAATATGCATATGGCAAATGAGGAATTAGCAAAATATGTGAAGTTTTGCTTATGAATACAGAGCTTCAGATATGAATAAAGAAAACCTTTCAACAAGTACGGTCTTGTTCTCCGGATCATTCGATATATATATATATATATATATATATATATATATATATATATATATATATATATATATAGAGAGAGAGAGAGAGAGAGAGAGAGAGAGAGAGAGACAGACAGAAAGAGAGACCATTTTCGTATTGAGACCACCAACTATACATATATATATATATATATATATATATATATATATATTGATCGAGAGGAAAAGATAATTCTAAAGGCTATCACAAAATCTTAGCAAAATATTGAGATGTAATTGTGCTGTGCTGTTGCTGTTTGGCTGATTTCAATTTTGTGATAATACTGTATTGCCACAGTATGAGATAGGTTCATTCTATGCACATGAGCTATTTCAAGTTCTTCGCAATATTTTGAGTGGCTAAGTGTATGCAAAACGAATCTTTGTGTTAAATGAATTTTCTCAGGATACACTACAGTATCAGGCTTATTGATACACTTTATTCAATTCTTGCATGTTTCATTCAAATCATATTTCATCCATCTGAATTTCTGAAGGTGGTTGATCATGGTAAGAAGCAAGACAGCTTCAACAGTTTTTGCATTGTTTACGTTTTGTTCATTGTAATACGCATTACATTACATCATACTTTTTGGTACTTTCGCATGTATAGTTTCAGAGTTTAAGTCAATTGAACATGTAGTTAAAACACAAAATGCAAACATATATCCATAAATACATTTTGTAGTTCCAATACACAAAAATTACTGCCATTAATTAATGGTGATGATTTGGTAATTCTTGAGTCTTTGGTGTAAGTGATAGATTTGGGTTTTTTTTGGGTAGTTGGGCATATGTGTTTGTGAAAAAAAGCTGGGGTCAGTTGTTCATGATGAGTATTTAAAAGGTTGGTGGAGGGTGAGGCCCAATTTGGGGCCAATGGGTCCGTTTTGTTGATGACTGATTGTTTCGGATAGAGAGTGACGGTTTCTTTTATTTTTTTTTCGCATTGGTTTTGGAGGTTGGATGTTAATCTTTTGATAATCATTGAGTCTCTAACCTTTCCTGTAGTTGCCTTTGCTCTCATTTTGGGGTTTGATTTATAAAAATGGGCAGTGTCTTTCTGAACTATAAAACTGGCTTGCCTTGTACGCCCATGTTGTAGTGAATATATGTTCAAAGGCAGTCACAAGACATAAAGAGTATGACCTGGGTCAAGGCGCAAACATCATAACTTTTTTTTTCACAATTGCTCACAAAATGATAGGCCTAATGATGTTTTTATTAAGCTTCTTCATTGGAGAAAAGCTACTTCCATACAGACGTATAATATCTGCAGTTCAAATGATGACAGTTGATCCTCGGATAGTAACGCATACACACCACATATTTTCATTTTATTGCACTCTTTGCGCTTTGGGAATGTAAATGAAATGAGATTGCATAACGGGCATTACACTGTTGGCCGTGCATAAATAAGTTTCATTATTCCCTACAGTTGTTCAAGAATTCAAAAAGAAAAAAAAAACATTTGAGACACTTCATCAAATTGTGTATAACAGCTGCCTACTTAACTTTTACTGATGAGGTAAAACAAAACAAAAGTACAGATAGCACACGCCTACCATCTCGTTTGACTTTGGTTTCATGTATCTTCAACGTGACGCTATCACAACGGTCTTGCATTCTGTAAATTGCTTTAATTACGCAGTATTCTTGGTTTGGCTTATATCACTGATGGCACAGAACCATGAATACAAAAACACAGTGAAATAGCATTTTAATAGTTTGAAAAGGAATTGTGACCATAATGGAGCAACTCAAACAGCACTAAAATGTCAAAAAATGCAAGGAACCGCGAAAGTTAAAACACGTAAAAATGAAAAAAATTACAGTATCTTATGATTGGTCCCTAGAGTCTGCAGAGTTGGCAACTGAATCAACTCCACGCTTGGTCAAAACATTCCAAACTAAACCCCACAGAACAAAAAACGCATAACTTGCTTCAAAGTCAACGAGCACGAGTTCAAGCGCCAACATGATGAAGGATAGCAACACCACGAACTCCCACTAGACCATGGCCTAAGAAAAGATATTCCAAAGAGTTCTGGTCCATTATAATCTCGAGTAAGCAAAGTACCTTGCCTGCAAGATAAGAGGATCTGCTTTGACTGTTAAAAGCTACAACTGGCTTCTGTATGCGATTTCAGCTTGGCAATCACATAGGAGAAATGATTTAATCGACATAATCACACCAGATACTTGTGAGTAACAAGAGCAATGCGCAGACTACCAACGCGAGTGATGATTGTAATTATACCATCACAACATGTCTTGAAAACAATACATCTATGGGAATCACATGTTCTAATTTGAAATGTATGTCGACTCGAGTGCTGGTGTCAACGTAATCAGTAAACAAACATGTATCAATTAAGAGAAAAAAATCCAGTGAAGACCGATAGATGGGCAGCGATTTTATTTATCTGTTTAGTCCCTCCTTTATTTTTTTTAATTGAATGACAGATTTATGGTCACAATGTCGGTTAGGATACATTGATGGGAAGGCATATTCTTGCATCAGTGCATTTTTTCCCAAATGGATGGCACTTAAGAGTTATAGCAAGCAGTTGGGCCCATACACAATCCTTGGTGGTGTAAATGTATTGAACACTGGCAGGGGTTCCAGATACAGGCCATTGCATTGCATTGCTGTGACTCCATTTGAAGACCTGGATAGGAAAATGACTTTGATGGCATACCAGGACAGGAGTGGACGAAATATAAAAGTCTTGAAGTACATCATCAGCCTTTCGGTTAAACGACAGCCATGGCCTACTATGTGCTGGTTTACACCTTATACCACCTTCATTTCATTTACAGCACCTTCTGGTTAGTAGGGTTAGCTCCTCTCAATGGCAAGATTGGTTGAAAATGAGGTGTTGATAGCTTAATTAAATTAAAATTAACAAGGCAACTGGTTTGCATGTAGCATCATTTGGATAACAGCATTACATCAGTCTCCTATAGTGTCTGTTACACATTTAGGAAATGTGTGTTGGGGTGGCCATTTTCTTATTTAATCTGTAAAAAAATTTCGATGGTCATTTCCCTATAGCACAAATGGTGTAAATTGGGGGGGGGGGGCGTTAAATTTTGTGTATATTTTTTGGTGATAATACATATGTTTAGGACAGTGAGCAGGTTCAATGGCCAAGACACTAGTATATTGTGGCGGCCGTGCCCAGATATGAAGCTGTGATGATCACGCAAAATGTAACCCACATGTGGTTGGTAAGCTTTTGCATATCCAACTTGATACAAATGCCATGTTGGTCTGCCTTGAGTATGTTGAATAACAAAATGTGCTGAGTGAAGTGAAAGTTCAGTGAATGACTATTTACATATAGCTCCTTTCCCCATTATGCAAAAACTGGTTGTCCTTTAATATGCACATTAAAAACAGATAGAAATCAACGCTACACTCTTTATCATGCTGTTTTTTAGGTCCCAAAACTTGCAGTGTCGTTGCACTGAAAATGCAGGAAGTGCCCAAATTCATGTCTGATAAGGGACTACAGTACTTAACTAAACCGACCTCTTTTTTCTCACTTCAGTTTGAAGATCATGCCCTTCACTGCTTTTGTGAATCATTATCCGGTATAAGAAACATTTAATTTGCAATTTAAGAAAGTGTTAATCTATTATCAGTACCATAATTGATATAGCTATTTTGGCATTTAATCATAATGTGACAGGGATGAAAAGACAGTCTTACATTAGAGAGATTTAAAATAGAGGCACAGAAACAGGAGAGAGGAAAAAAAATAAAAAAGCATTTGAAACAAAAACAGGGAGACAGCATGCATTATTGAATGTGTGCAATAGCTGTGTGGTGTGCCATATTGATACATCTGTGATTCTCTTCATCATTAATTAATAAATAACATCATAAGTGTTTGGAAATACCTGGATAAACTATTAGCATGAAATTCCTTATACGCAAATAAATATATTGGAAGTGTTTTTGCTCCAGATTTGGAAAAAAATGTTATGTTGTAGCTCACTACAGATTCATTGTACCATGATGACGCAGAATGAAACGATTTGATCTTTCATGCATTGCAAAACATGCCATCATGCAATTTTTGTAGAAAGTCTATCTGGGCTTGGACGAGAAAGGCCAACTGTTTATTTTGTATTATTATGAAGTTAAATGCAAGATATCGTGCTAAAACTCCAAATGATACATGGACCATACATGCATGGGCTTAAATCTACTTTTTGCTTGAAGAATGTTTGTTTACCAGGCAAGGACCGCCCATCATCGTGTTATAAATCATACTCTAAGTGGAGAACTATGTTAAAAATAGTACAAGCAGCAGCCACACCAACATTCTTTCACTGCCATATCATTTTCTAATGACAATTAAAACCTCAGCATAGCTTCAAACTACTGTTGAACTTCAAACAAAGGCTGCATTCCATGGCGTTTTTTCAGTGAGACAAGATTACAAGTAGGCTTTCGTAAAACATCTCTTAAACACTTTCGTTTGCATAATGGTCCAAAGAACAGTAAAACCGGAATTTGACCATGGTATTAATGAAAGAGAAGTCCTGAAAGTGACCCTTTTAGCTCAGCTGATTTCTCAGTCAGCTAAGTTTATCTTCATGGGACTCCAGACTTTAATTTGTTCCAGAGGTGGCGAGGCAATTTTCTCATTTTCATAAAATTTGTGTGCTGTAGGGCTATTTTCGAATTTTTCTCCAAAGCTGTTACTCAGATTGTGCTAAAACGTGGTTGAAATGTTGTTGATGGCAGGGTTAGACCATGTAGACCACTTGGTGGTGACACAATAGATTCCTGAATTTTAACGGATTTTTTAAATTCTGAAGTGTGTCGAGTAAAGCATGCAATCCGTCTGGGTACTGTGTTACACAATGGATTTTGAAATAAAAAACACTTTAGATTTCTCCAAAGCCATCCGTTAGATTCACTTGGTTTAAACATATTTTATTTACAGCAAATTACAATATAAATCAAATAAATATATATATATATATATATATATATATATATATATATATATATATATATATATATATATATATATATATATATATATATATATATATCAGTGATATGATCAGACCATCCCAGGTTTGAACGAATTGTGGTACCAAGATGTTTATGTTTACCAACATCCTGCAAAGTGTGTCCGTGGAAAGAAATGGGATGATATGTAATACGATTCGTTTTTGGAGAGACAAGCATTGAAAGTTACAAGGCAGTCATTGGAATATTGTTTAATATCTGAACGATCAGAGTTAAAACTTTCAGTAACTGAGTTATCAATGGTATGATATAGACACGTATCATCAGCAAACATTTTTATATTGGCTCCAACAGGGTCCACAGTGTCCTTAATATAAATGCAAAACATGAGAGGTCCAAGTACTGAGTCTTAAGTACACCTGCGCAAAATTTGCCCTAATTAGAAGACTGGCCTTGAACAACTACCAGTTGACAACGATTCAACAAATAATCTGATAACCAATCATGAAGAGATCCTGCAACAGGCCGTCATGCCAAACTTTATCGAATGCTTTACTAATATCCAAAAATATAACCTCGCGTTTTTTTGTTTTTGTTTTTGCTTTTGTTTTGTTTTTGTTTTTGTTTTTGTTTTTGTTTTTTTTTTTTTTGGTGATCAACTGCCAAACTTAAATCGTGATAAAGGACAAGTAATTGATTAATGGTGGAATCACCAGGTATGAAACCGGTTTGGTGGGCAGATATAACAGTATTATCTTGAAAGAAATTGAACACATGCTTAAATACTATTTTCTCAAATATTTTCCCAGTACAAATAACTAATGACACAGGCCTGTAATTATTACATATGTCATCAGGGCCTTTTTTTTGAGGGGAGTAACATTTGCTTTTTCCATTATGAACAGAACGGCTTTTTGAAAAGTGAAAGGTTAAACAATTTTTCAAGGGAAGAAGAGATAGCGGGTGCAGCTTCTTGTAGAAGTTTAGCACTTATTCCATCAGGACCAAGAGCTTTAGTGGTGTCGAGACTTGAATGTATGTCGAGAACTTAATTTCCGTTACATTTATGGAATCAACTTAAGGGAAAGGCTGGTTGGTAATTTCAGGCAAAGTAGCTGAAGAAGAATCAACCTGGCATTGTTGCAGAAGGAAAGAGTTAAAAATTCAAGCTTTTAAGAAACTATCTGATATATGTTTGCCGTCATGTAAAAGAGAGGGAAAAGTGGAAAAATAATTTCTGTTTAGAAAGTGTTTGACAGGCACCACCAACATGTGGTTGATCCAGAAGAAATGTTTAAGGGCAGGTAAGACACCACAAACCTTTTTATGGCCGATTTTGAGATTTTAACGGTTTATACAAAATAAATGTCCTTTCTTTTAGTTGTCAAAATTTCAAGCTTTTAACTAAAGTCGAAATATGAGGAAAACGCCAAGAACCACACAGGAATGTGGACATGGGAACGTCCATGTGTCATTCGTTTGGTTTTCAGCCGCCATACGGGTCAATGCCACCTGTCAATCATAGTGAACAGCATGTCAGGTGGCTGCAGGTAGCAACGGCCTATGGCAAAAGGAGAGTGGTATCAGGGCGGCAATGTGAAAAAAGACTTCGTGCCGAAAGTATGTCTGTGGGCAGGGAAAACATGCAAACATGCTAACATATCATAGCCTTAGTGGTTAACTTTATAGTTATCTTGCTTGTTTTGCGTTCTAATGAAGGGAGACGATGTCCCTTCAAAGGCCGTGCCGCGAAGGACTGCCCCAGTGGTCTTGCACAGCAAAGACTGGCGACGAAAAAAACTGGCACTTGAATCAACAATACGCAAGTACATAATATTTTATCGAAACCTAGGGATGAGAAAATGTAAGTTAAAATAAACACATCGAAACAAATAAGCATAAACGTGAACAGCAGAGAAAACATACAAAACTCAGGTTTGAAATAGAAATGAAACTCATTGAGAAAATAACTGCAAAATAATGACAAGCTTACTAAGTAAAGTGAACAGACGAGTCTAACAAGCTAACTACATAAAGTATACAGATAGGAGTAAATTCAATAAAATACTATCCCTAAAAACGGGACGAAGAGACAGGAGGCAGAATATGAAACCCACCATTCATGCACTGAGCACGAGCGGCCATAGGCTGCCCCACCGAGGCAAGGCCACACAACTTTCATTGCCAGGCTTGAGGTCAGGGGCCCGAAGGGCTGCCTTCATGACGTCACACTTTGAAACCAGACTGTCGCCATTTGACAGATAGCTGAATAGTGTTTTCCGTACTTCAAAAGCTCTTTTATTGATGCGATTGGCCATAAATTGATTGACATCCTCCCCAAATGCTAAGGGACGATGTTTACTACGTTTTGTACAAATATCAGCTCACCTAGAGCAAATGGTATTGTTTCAGAAGCAAATGATCAACATCAAAGGCCTTTGAAGCTTGTTTTCTCAGAAAGGATAATAGGACGAGAACCCCACCCTAGAATGGATATTCCAAGAAACCGCTGTCAAAATTTAATCCAGTTAACGGCTTTTGATCCTGTTATGCCCTAACTGCAAAAACGATTCAGCCATTTTCTTAATTTTGCTTCGTTCTTTTTCTATGAAATGAAGAAAATGAATAAATTGAAAATCAAAAGTAAAATTGCAATGTCAAACTTTGAGGATGGATAACAGAAAAACGAAACCAAACATAAAAAAATTGCAGGATCGTTTTTTGTTGTCAATATGTCAGGATTAAGATGCAAGTGTAATTATGATTTTGTCACAAATAATTAAAGACTTATATCGACATTTATTGGGTGAATGTTTTGTGGCCAACTTTCATTTGTTTATTCAACAATTAACATCACAGACACCCAAAAATGGGACATATAAATTCTTTGGAGTATGACGATTACACACATATATGATATGTTCTTCCAACGCACATTTTGAGCTAGGATTGACTACAGTGAGATTTATTTTTGGTGTCTTACCTGTCCTTAAGTCGGTGCACAATTTTTCATTATATTCTTTTTCAGCCTGATTCAATTCTTCTTGATAATTGTTCCGTAATTGGCAAAAGGTTTTCCATGCGGCTTGTTCAAAATTTCGGCTCTTTGCTTTTTCGTATTGTCTGTTGACTTGACAGTTAAGTGATCGGAGGCGGGTATTATACCAAGGCAGATCAGAAGGCCTGACTTCAATCTTTTTATTTGGAATACATCTTGCTGCTCTGTATATGAATAAGTTTGACCACGAATTGTAACATAGGTCAATGTCATTGGTAACAAACCATTGAGCCTAATCAATCCCTCTAAGATGAGCTCTTAACATATCAAAGTCCGCATTTGGGTAGTCCCGTATGGGACGTTTAAATACAGGATCTTTCTTACGGCGAAAGAGTAAATTAGCCGCCACAACACAATGATCACAACTTCATACTGGAATTGTACAGAAAAACATAACCCATATTCATAAATTCCAAACCAAACAATGACAGCAAAGAAATTCCACAGTTACCAAAGCATCAACATTCAGCTTCCAATACCAAAGTGACGAAACAAATTGCACTCCTGACTTGAGACAGGCAGTCACCCATAAGAGGCAACTGGTGGTTTTAAACCGGTCCTCTCAACCTTTGAAATATTCTTCATCAACTACAGACTATAGGGTTCCCAAAACATATAGGCCTAACCGCTTAAAATCCATATTCTATTACTTGTGCCAAAAATATAAAAGAGCGACTTGGTAGGCCTATCACCTTTTGGTTGTCCTGACTTGTTAGTCAGCTAAGTTTACAGAAAAAAAGAAAGTAGAAAGTAGGCCTACATCGTTTTTGTGATATTTATGAATCTAAAACATTATAAACATACTCTACCTCCATTTTAACTATGAGTCGGAGAATTACACGAATTTCACGGAGAAATATGGGAATATTATAAATATATATGGTCCAGACAGGTTGCTTAATGATTGGTAATACGAGTCGGTTCATGTACGTGCATAGTAAGAAAATTGTTTCTGACAAATTGATTGAGCTTAAGACCAGCCTGAGTTAAGAAATCGGAATTCAAGTCACCTGTTAGGATGATATTCTGAATACTGGTACAATTTGCTAGATCACAACTTTGCTGAAGTTTATCCCCAAAAGACACCAGAGCATTTGGAGGCCTGTAGATGACACCGAATAAAAAATTATTGTGATGAAGTCTGATTTCGCTGCATGGGAGCTCAATATCAGGTATCTCCAAGTCAGAACGTAGAGATACGTGTAAAGATTTGAAATAATAGAGAGCTACACCACCACCGACTGCATTGGGGTGGCTGCGTCGAATAATATCACGATAACCAGGTATAGTAACATTAGTAACAGAAGAGTTTGGGGAAAGAACTGGTTCAAACAGAGATTATGTCGAATTCCGGTATCAGATCTGAGCGAATCAGCCTCACCTTATCCATGGAGGGGCTAAGAATATTGGAATGACAGAAAAAAATAGCGTGGGAATGTTATACAGGGCTGGGGTTTGTATGGACGTCTCCAGCTAAAAGTATTAACAGGGGACTAAAGGCTAGGATGTAGTCGAATTTCAGCTGGCGCCAGTGAAATCAAGTGAACGCCATATAAAATGAAAAGAGCGTGCGGTTTCAAACAGAAAGGTTTAAGTTAAGGATAAGTATGGCCAAACTCACGTATGTAAACATGTAAACAACTCGGTAAACTGAGTAAACCGGTCGTTTCACTAACATGAATTCATTATCAGTTCCAATAAATGCGTTAGAGTAAAATGAGAGTCACACATCATAATATGTAAACATCCGTGTACCGTTTTAAACATGTTACTAGTGACTGACAATATGATATTCAAACTGTTTACCCAAGTTTGGTCAAAAGACGTAAATTGCAGCAGTACTAGATTGACAATGAGCAGTATCTTACAACATATAAAGATCTGAAATACATTCGGAGAAACGTTAAATATTGTAATACAGTCTTCTATGTAATACCAATGAATACAGTAGAGAATATATGTGGGGACTGGAACACAGGAAAAGACTGCTCCAATACTTAAATACAAGAAATACGCATAACTACTGAGCATAAAGCTTCCTGCAGTTGAGGCACAAGTTGACAACAACCTAAGCATAGCAATAACAGCTGGTTGTATGTATATTTTGTTAGGTATCCAATAAACCTTAGTGAGACAGCCCTTAATATCACACGGTGTTGTGCAGTATTTTTTATTATTAAGGTAGGCTCCATACATGTTCGATGTATAAATTAGTACAAATGAGTGCAAATCCTATACGTTATTTCCCTAAAAAGGAACAGATCGGCATCAAATAAACGAGGCAAGTACAATACAAAAACATACAATGCCGAGACCCTCACATAAAACAAAATACACATGAAGCACGCAATGTGACATCCTGAGATATACTCAGCAAGGAGGTAAAAAAGCACTTGAACGTGAAGTGATTAATAGCTAGAAAACTTATATTAGCGTATATGTACGTCGCAAAAATGTATTTGTAACTGCTTTGAAACATGTGCAAATACATACTGGCCGCAACACATAAAAGACAAACCAAGAACACATGAACAACACACACTGAAATAATCAACAGACGTCCCGGAAAGGAAATTGATGACGGCATGACAGTGAGCATTTCATGAAGAAATTCTGAGCTGAACATCCCTATTGTGCTGTCAAATATAAACGTGCTAAAGATGAATAAAGTCAGTACATGTCATATATTTCCATCTCGCGTACTAGTGACTGCGAATTATGTGATCAAGTTTTCAAATTATCCATGAGAGGCGTAGATGTATTGGCTATTCTGCCAAGGAGCACCTGAACGAGGTGTCGATTATGGATATTAAACCAGGTAAATGACTATTTAAATAGAGTAAGTGAGAAGAACTCTGTACTAGACAATTTGCGTGTGAGGAAATTTTGTACAGAAGTGTACATTTGAGATTTAATACCACCATAATGGGACATATTGTGTTAATCTAAAATACGATAACGTATGGCACTTATGATATTATGATGAATTGCCACTTATGGAACATCGGTTCACGAGAAGAAAATGCAAACAAATCGAAACTGAAAACAGAAAACAAATAATAGAAATGTATGATTATCAATATGATACCCCGGCTGGTCTGTACATATTGTTCAGTGTCAGGTACATGTGCTTTAACGTGATAAAGATTAATTCCATGTTTGCTTTCACAAGTGGGAAATGAATCTTAGCAACAACAACATGATCAACAAATAGATGTGATACGTGCTTGCTGTATATATAACTCACAAAACAGCTAACAATACGATATTTACGCACCAAGCACCAGTATAACATCCATTACCACAACTATTCAAAACTGTACAGTTTATATTTTGTCGCGCTGTGTATGTAGCGCAATCACAGCAATATGTAGAAGTAATAGATGGACCAGTGAACAAAGACTGTTTACAATGAGATTTTTGATGGAGGCTTTGTAGTTGCAGAATGACAAGCATGTTATACGGGCAATACACAAGCCGCCCATAAGCATACAAATTACAATGATTATAACACACGGTTATAATGTATGATAGTAATTAACATAGTGTCATAATGTATGAAAACATAGCTTTAATAGTAGGCCATTAACGGGGGGGGGGGGGAGTTGGTTGTAGGGAAAGGGAGGGGAATATTTTATAATAGAGATAAGATACAAATTTTATTGTCCATTGTAAAGTTAAGATGATACAACGGGGAATTAATATTTCACTGTTTATTGTTCAACCTGGACGATCTATCAGTGAGATGCATTGGCATCTCTTATGATCTTATCAATGTCATCAAGGAAATTGACTTGCACTTAGTGTCCTTGTTTGGGTTTGGCCTACACTTTCCTATCTACAGGCCATGCACTGTCAATGTCGTCATGGTTTTTCAGTCTATTGATGAGGCGCCTGTTCCGATAGGTACAGTCTCCAAATACAAGATAGCCAGGGCCTTTCAATTTTTTTTCTTGCCCCGGTGATCCTGTCAACATAGTCTCTACCATGGAATTTGACCAAGAGAGCTTGCTTCCCATCCACGTTGGCCCCAACACGATGCACACAATCTATTACAGTTGTCAGTATGTCCAATTGTAGGTAGAATTTAAAGAAATTGCTGGCCAGCTGTTTGCGTTTGTTTGTCCTTTCTTGGGCCACTAGGGGCATCCATGCCATGAATATGAACTGCCAATCTACGTCTGTGCTGTTCAAGATTATTTTCATCAGTTTTTGTCTCATTTATTGCTTCTCTAAGCCGTTAAAGCTCCCCTTGTATTCCTTGTAATTGCTTTGTTAGGTCGTTTATTGAGCCAGTGGTCACAGTCACTTTCCAAAACATAAACCCGAGTTTCAATTTGATCAAACCTTGAAACGAAATGTTCAATGATTGAACGTTATTGTTCTTCCAGTTTACTATTGAATGTTTTTTTTTTTTCTGCTTTTCAAGTTTACTATCCAGCAGACTTTCCATAACTTTATGGATCATTTTAGATAACTTAGAGTCACCATAATCATCATCACTGACATGATTCTTGGTGCGACCAACAGTCCTAGTTTTTGCTGTGGGCTTAGTGGTACTCATAGTGGCTGTCAGCCAGACTTCAAAATATCTTGTGGTCTTCACTATCAAAAGCGTTGGACAACGTATATAATATATACGATCCTACTTTACAAGTCCTAAGAGGTCTCACACAAGTAAGTGTCTAATTTGATACTTGATGAAACCCTCAGTCCGCAACTTTTCCAAAAAAATCAGGGAGCTCTGTCTATGTCGAACTCAACACGCCATGCCCGTCACGTGATGGCCACAATCAAATCGCTTCAAATTGGTTGGGGATGTTTCTTACGTCGCTCTTCACCAAGCTCGTTGAAATGGTCATGCCCCAGGGATTTTAGGAATTTTGATGATGTTTTTGGCCATTATTTGCAACCAAATCTTAAAAAAATGTCTGAAGCTGTCCTGCCAATTGCTTTGAAATTGAATATGAAGACTCTTTTAGCTGTTACTATCAAGTTAATGAAAGTTGAATATCGCCACGGTTTTAAAGTTTACTTCGCGGGAATAAATTAATAATAATTATAAAGAGCACAGACCCTGCTCAGTTTTATTTTGTGTTATGAAGTTGGTTTCTTTTGTCTGATCATAGCATCTATCAAGATGTCACAAACTCAGAAAGCAAACACATATAGTTTTTTAGGCTTTCGCGGCTTGTGTCGCTTTCATAAAACAAGGGTGTGACATATAAACCGTATTAATGTATGTATGTATGTATGTATGTATGTATGTATGTATGTATGTATGTATGCATGTATGTATGATTGTATGCATGCATGTTTGTATCTATGTAAGCATCTATGTGTATATGTATGTGCGTATGCATGTATGTATATGCAAAACTCCCGTATAAAAACATTTTCTTCCTCTTCAAAATGCCATTTGATATGAACTACACCTTGTTTTATTTGGTTTTACTGCGTCATATGTAGAAATATAGAGTACACACACACACACACACACACACACACACATATATATATATATATATATATATATATATATATATATATATATATATATTTATGTATGTGTGTGTGTGTGCATGTGTATGCTGTGTGTATGTGTGTTGGGGTGTGCGTGACAAAAATATGGCATTAAATTTACTTTGGTAGTATTATTTTATTATCTTTGTCTCATTTCTCTTCACTTTGGCCAAACCATATTGCTTGGTTGAACATTAACTGATCTGTCTAACGTTCTAATAATCATAAATAAAAAGCCGAGCATACAAAAATAGGATATTTACAAAAATAGGATATTTACAAATTCAAAGTGGGTAAATGTTTCAATTGTTTCTATACTGGTCATGTGAGGTAAGCCATTTATATATATATATATATATATATATATATATATATATATGTACATATATATATATATATATATATATATATATATATATATATAAATATATATATATATATGTATGGATATATATGTACATATATATATATATATATATTATAAAGGGTATGTCACACGTTAATTTGCGTGCGAATGTTTGTGGGGTTGTTTTTCACTACATCGTAACTCAGAAACCGAATTATTAAAGTATAATAGACATACTCGTAGGCACCCAAACGGAAGCCTAATCCCTCATTTCCTATTTTATGCAAAACATTCAGGAATACCTTTTGTCACAAGAGGAATGGAAAATACCATGCGCTGTATAAATCATAAGATCATTTAATACTGTATTCAGGGTAGAGGCTAAGGACTTAAGACTCAGGACTCTGGAAACTTTTTTGGTCAATAAATTTACATACTGTAATTCAGCATTACATAAAAGAGGCATCGAGCAGGTAGACTTTTATTAAGATAAAATATTGTCGCTATTATGGAAGCCACTCTTAAAAGACAATAATTGTACAGTGGGCCAATTTTAACATGGCATAAAAACACCTTTTCAATTATGCAATTTGATTCACAGGAAAAATTCACTGACGAAAAGTTCACGCCACATATGCTTTGGTATACATAAATCGAATTTCACGTCCCTAATAATACAAAGTAAAAATATTTCTTACCCTTAAAACTAGAATAAAGTATGTGTTATTCTTATTCAATGCAAAAGTTAAAAAACGCCCGCTATAAGAGCGCATGAAACCTAATTCTACGTGAATATGCGACATGATTGTGAATTTCACTGCATGTAGAAAGTTACAATATGATAAGTTTCAAGCGGTTCTTCATTAAACACATTATCACTTCAAGCGTCTTTACAATCAACTGTAACTTTGCAATAAAACATGTTAACAATAATGCGTAGAAACAAACAACTTGGCTCACATTCATGACCATAACATTATTACATTTAACGCTAGCCTTGAACCTTGACTTAAACCTGACAAAGGTCATTCGCAGAGTGCATAATTTGTGCAGCATGATATAACTTTTCTTGCATTTGTACTGCTCTCTCATGAATATTATAACATTCATTTAGGTATCTGCCTTCAGACAGTTAAATTAAGTCTCAGTTCAGAACCTCACGGGAAACTATATCCTACTCCTAGGGCAAAACATATGGCCAACCTGTCAATTTGGAATATGGGGGAATAAATCAAAATTTTAAACGTGGAAAGAATCATCATGTCAATCCAGCAAAATACCCTGTAAAATTGTCTGTTTTTTCATTGTTTTTTTTTGTTTTTGTTTTTGATTTTTTTTTCTTTTTACTAGACAACATTACCACCCGCTTTACAGCGTAAAAAATAATTATTTATCGCAAAGAGCATGGCATAAGTATAAATAATGTGTTTGCCACACTGAAATTATATTCCACCCGTATATCAGATGAACAGAATCTGAGCGCATAATTGTATCAAATGTTTTGTTGATACATTTTATACCATCTTACTAGCACGAGGCCAATCCGTTCTTTTCCACCCTGAGTGTAAATCTCCATGTTACAGGCAAGCATCTTGGCAGCTTTGGTACAACACCGTACACACTTGATGACAACTTATATTGAATACATAAGACGAATTTACATCTTAATACTGAAAATAGACTATGAAACCACCATAAAACAGCAAAGCTGGTCCTCAGGATACTTACCCCTTCTCGTTAGTTGTACAGAAATACAAGCTTACAAGCTTTCAACTCAATTAATCTGCAGTTCTTTTTCTAACGCAATTTCACTTTTTTGCACAGAATCTTCCAGAAAATAGTTTAAACCATCAAAATGTCTCTCACCTTCACTAAAGATTATTTACAATTTATTCATAAACTTATTCTTATAATCATCCTAACAAGTTACATACAAATCGCAACCCCAATGCCTTCTATAAAAAAACCCCCCTCATACTCAGAAGACAAGTTTCATATATCCACTGCCCACATTACATTTTACAATTAAGGAAATATACTTGACCATTCTCGTTACTTCATTTTGGTCGCAACTCTCTTCTTCCAAATAGGAAATTACGCTTCTGCTGTGGTTTCAAAACGACCCTCATAATCACTATGTCAGAAAACTACCCCCGCATACTCATTTCCGCAAAAGTCAAACAATATGTACAAATTATCACACTTTCACAAAATACGAGTACTTATTCTCTCGGGAAAAATGTCTACCAATCCAGTAAATAGTTAGACAATAAGTGTGCAGAGCATTACGCCTATTAGCCTCTTCTTTAGAATTTCCTATGCTTTTGCTATTGTTAGATTTATCTCCAAAGCGCTGCTCACTTGTATTGAAAAAGCAAAAATATACCTTGGGTAGGGTCAATCAAAGCTTTTCGCTAAGAGGTTATTCTTCTTTTTATTCTTCGTTTTTAATATATATTGCAAGTCGGCTTCTTGTGGGTTCATGAAGATAAACCTCTTAATTCATATGTATGTAAATGGGTATAACAATAGTAATTCATATTTTTTTTATTCTCCGATAACATCTTCAGCATTCACTTCAAAGCGGAGGTGCGTGGCTTGGGTTTAGCTCCACACAGTTAATTGAAATGGCCACATTACAATGAGGTTTGCGTTTTAAGGAATTCTCTTGTTCATTTTGTTGAAATTGGAAAAAAATGTCATATTTCCGAAATTGCTTCCAAATTAAATAGGTACCTTTCTGGTCACCCCTGACCTTACTTTGCTCGACATGTGGGGCTGGGCCTCATCCTCTTTTTTTCCATTTTGCTTTTGAAACCAACGTTTTGTGCTGCCTGTTTGCGACTTTGTAAAATTTGACCTTTAAGGACTTTGAATGGTCAAACTCGCAATTTGCCTTACATCTCGGTAATGGTGGATTGTAGTCTTATGTTTGTGTAAAACAATAAGAAGAAGGTACCTTTTGGGGTCTCTCATGGTGTTGGTAATTTCACACTTGAGTGACATGCTGCCTTGTACCTCTCCACGTTAGTATGCATTGGAATTAAGATGCTGACTGATGATGCTCTAAAAGACAGATAACCTTGATTTCATTCCAAAAGTCACCAGACCAGTTCACTTTATCTTTCTTGGAGTTTTTCCTTGTCAGTCAAACCTTAATGAATTTTTGATTAACATTATAACACCCTGTCTTTGTTATCCCTCTTTTTATTGTCATTGTGGAATAAGTATATGAATGAAATGTAGAGCAGTGACCCTCTTGTATTATATATATATATATATATATATATATATATATATATATATATATATATATATATATATATATATATATATATATATATATATATATATATATATATATACATATATATATATATATATATATATATATATTATATATGTGTGTGTGTGTGTACATATATGTGTATATATACATCTTTACATGTGTGTTCAATAATGCAATAACAATTCAATCACATGTAAATTTAAAAGGTTACAAAATCACGTGATAATAATTGTTTGTGAGTAAATGCTCTTCACTTTAAACACTATACTTTGCAAAACAATACGGTCAGTGACATCAAACCCCAATGCCCAGCATTTTATTCGCTTGTTTATTTTAAAATTGTTCCAACTGATTGTAAAAACATAATTTCCAGGAAATGCACAAATCTATTCATTTTACTACTTTACTACTTGTAACATTCACATGTTATGTGAAGACATGTGTTTTATTTCAAACCATAAATAACACCAGTTATTTCTTTTCGAAGAGCTCTCGGTCATGTAGCCATCCAATCCTAATGAGACACCATTTGAGTTATACTGGAGCGATATGCCTGGGTTAGAAAACGGATTTTTTTTAAAGAGGTGGTTCAGTTTTTTTTTCTCATAGCAAACTCAAAAGTCTGTTGACAATTTTGCCGAATTAATTTAGATTCATGTCTTCGGTCATGATGATGATGATGATGATGATGACGATGATGATGATGATGATGATGATGATGATGATGATGATGATGATGATGATGATGATGATGATGATGATGACGATGATGATGATAAATGATAATAGTAGTGATTATGAAAATGAAAATACTCAAAATGGTAATAATGAGATGCGGATGAATTGGATTTGCAACATTAAGGAATGGTTGCGCAGCAACTGCAGCCTACTCCATGATTGACTGGCAAGACCTTATAATCAGTGAACATTAGTTATCAAAATCGAGATCAAAAATTCAGTCGAATTTCGCACCCGTCCAAATATAACAGGTAAACATAAACATGACGCATTACAGACATGCTATAAACATCCTTTAAGCCATGCATCTGCCATCACACTAAGAACAGACAACATGCACAAAAACGGATTATGAAAAAAAGAAACGGAAAACAAGCATTTCAAAGAACCTGCATCAAATTTGTGCCATCAGGATTCAAACGTTATCAAAATCGTCAGCCATCGAACCGGTCGAAATCGAACAAGGTCAAGATAGATGTACCCCAGGGATAAAAATTGTAGGGAGGGAAACACCTCTCTCCTGACTTAAGACAGGTACTAACTAAAGGCTAGTGTTAGTAGTAGCGAGAATAGATTTGATACATTCACCTCTAAACCTTAAGAGGTAATTTGCTCCATAAATATACCATTAAATTGGTGAGTACAATTTATACTCGGTCATAACCTCATTTTCAAATCCGACTTGCATGGGCTTATATTGCTTAACCTTAGTGGGGGAGGGTTATATTTCAATAGTTCAACTGTTACGAGTTTGATTTCAAACCTCCAGAATGTTCTACTCCTTTTGAGACATTCAATTCATCACTTGCTGGAAGTGGCAAAGTGCTGAAAAATCTACAAGGTAATTTAAAGTCACTATTTCCCAAGTGATGTTTGTTTTCCCTTACAACTAATAAACATCAATATCTTACACAGATTCCTATGTTCTTCCAAAGTTCAGTCAGTATTTAAAACGATACTTCTCGAAATTGTCCAATAGTATATTTTACAGTGCACTCTCGTAGGTCATGATCAAAGTTTTTGTTTCGGTTTTGTGCAATAATGAGAGCATAATCAGGAGCCATTTGAATGTTCTGCTATCACTAGTTACGTATGATGACATGCACAATGTTAAATGCACACACACACACACACACACACCTGTTTTATGTTCAATCAGAGTATTTCAGGTTGTCGACTAAGCCCCCTCTCCCCCCTCCATTAAAGTGAAACAAGAGCGCTTACAGCAACTAATGTCAAGATTTGCTTTACACTCATTTTACAGACTCTGTCATTTGGAACTATAATTTGCTGTAAACACGTATGCTGAAAGAAATTCATATTCCACAATAGAGAACATTCAAAAAGCTACAAAACACAATTCTACAGATACTCATCCTCAAGATTAATCCTCAAATTGTCCATCCATTCTTTTTGTATGAGACTTTCCGGCCTTGGTACTTTCCCCAACAAATTCGGGAAAAAAAAAAAAAAAAAAAAACACTTTACACACATTGTCTATTTCCTTTTTTCCCCAATCAAATGCTTGGAATTCTCGCTTTGTAGATACCTTCCGGTATTGAATTGCAAACTTTTGTTGTTTCCAGTCATTTGGTATTGCATGTAATAAACCCTGAAAATAATTTAAACAATATATATATATATATATATATATATATATATATATATATATATATATATATATATATATATATATATATATATATATGGATACTTTCTACATAATTGCTCAAACTATAAAATGTTCCATCTTCCTTTTTCAAATCTGCTATTGTCTGAAAACCAATTTCATACCACTTCTTCAAGCAAAAATGGATTACCTTTATTCCTTATAAAAGAGTTGTATCAAAAGAATTGTTTTTGCAGTCCCACCAGCATCAGGTTATAACAAGTACAATCTGGCTGTACTTTTTTTCCTGAGACAAAAATACGAACTTTATCCAATGCGTGAACTACATCCTTGTTTTTTTTTATATGACATTTGCATATATTGCCACCCATTACAGAGAATTGTACATTATTTACTTTTTCCATTTCTGTGAACGTCCGGCTGAACCAACCTTTTCACTATAGAGACCACAATACCAACAAATTAAGAGAAGCAAACTGAGATGCAAGCCTTAAGCCCAACTCAACCAAAATTGAAACTATCCATTAAGGGCAGGTAAGACACCAAAACAAAATTCCCACTTTAATCAATCCTAGCTCAAAATGTATTTGCGTTAGGATAACATATCATATATGTGTATACTCCTCGTCATATTCCCAAAAAATTATATGTCCCGTATTTGGGTGTCTGTTAATTGTTGAATAAACAAATGAAAGCTGACCAGAAAGCATCCATCCCATAAATGTCGATATAAGTCACTGATTATTTGTGATAAAATCATAATTACACTTGCATCTTAATCCTGACATATTGGCAACAAAAAAAACGGTCCGGTGATTTTTTATGTTTGGTTTCGTTTTTCTGTAATCCATCCTCAAAGTTTGACATTTCAATTTTCCCTTTCACTTTCAGGATGTTCATTTTCTTCATTTCATAGAAAAAGAACGAAGCAAAATTTAGAAAATCGCTGAACAGTTTTTGTAGTTCAGACATTACAGAATCAAAAGCCGTTAACATGATTAAATTTCACCTTGCCGTTTTCTTGGAATAACCATTTTTAGGTTGGGCTCTCGTCCTATTATCCTTTCTAAGAAAACAAGCTTCAAATGCCTTTGATGTTGATCATTTGCCTCTGAAACAATACCAATTGCTTAAGTTGAGCTGATATTTGTACAAAACGTAGTAAACATCGTCCCTTAACATTTGGGGAGGTTGTTAATCAATTCTTGGCCAATCACATGAATAAAAGAACCTTTGAAGTACGGAAAACATAAATCAGCGATCTGTCAAACGGCGACAGCGACAGTCTCGTTTCAAAGT
The DNA here is from genome assembly GCA_964020975.1 of Hermodice carunculata. NCBI lineage: Eukaryota > Metazoa > Annelida > Polychaeta > Eunicida > Amphinomidae > Hermodice > Hermodice carunculata. Next base: position 88,891,885 of record OZ026625.1, read on the forward strand.
GTCATGGAGGTGGCCCTTTGGGCCCCGTGACCTCAAGCCTGGCAACGAAAGTTGTGTTGCCTTGCTTTGGTGGGGTGGCCTATAGCTGCTCGTGGTCAGTACACAGATGGCGCGTTTGATCTTCCGCCCCCTACCTCTGCATCCTGTTTTAGGGATAGTATTTGAATTTATTTACTCCTATCTGTATACTTTATGTAGTTAGCTTGTTAGACTTGTCTGTACACTTTACTTAGTTAGCTAGTCATTATTTTGTGGTTATTTTTCTAAATGAGTTTCATTTCTTTTCCAACCTGAGTTTTATAATGCTATTTGGTGTGTTTTCTCTGCTGTTCACGTTTATGCTTAATTCGATGTGCTTATTTGTACTTTTATTTCCTCAGCCCTGGTTTTCGATAAAATATTATGTACGTGGCACTGTGTTGATGAATGTGCCAGTTTTTTTCTTTCGCCTCTCTTTCGTGTGAAGGACCACTGGGGTTATCCATCGCGGAGCGGCCTTTGAAGTTTGAAGGGACACCGTCTGACAATTCCTGTTCCTCTTGAACATTTAAAGTCTCCCTTCATTAGAACACAAAACAAGCAAGATCTATAAAGTAAACCGCTAAGGCTATGATGTGTTGGCATGTTTGTATCGTTTCCCTGGCCACAAACATACTTTCGGCATGCCACCTTATTTCGCATTGCTGCCCTGATACCACTCTTCTTCTGCCATGGGCCGTTGCTACCTGCAGCCATGTGACAGGCTGTTAAGTATGATTGACGGGTGGCACTGTTCCGTTTGGTGGCTGAAAACCAAAAGAATGACACATGGATGTTTAGATGTTCACATGCCTGTGTGGTTTTGGTTTTTTTTTCTCGTATTTCTAAAAGCTTGAAATTTTGACAACTAATAGAAAGGACATTCATCTTGCAAAAACCGTAAAAATCTCAAAACCGGCCATGTAAAAATTTTTGGTGCCTTACCTGTCCTTAAACTTCAAACAATGAATATCATAACCATACTGTTGATACAACAAAGTTTTATGACTGTACTATATACTGTTCCAAACCAATTTCCAAATAAATGTGAAGGCTGTCTAATGATAAAAGCTGATACTCCAGATATAACAATGATAACAGAAGCCATTCCAATATCTCAAAAGGTTTGTTAAAAATAGCAAGAGCAAGCATATCAGATTTTACTACATAATATTATATGAATGACATTACAGAAGAAGCTAATCTATGTGCTACTTGAATGAGCGGTACATGTGATTCTCAGTATGGATATAGTACAAGCAGTAGAACCTATATACCTATCAGTGATTTTAATCGACAGCAGTGTTTGGATGCAAAACTCAGAAATGATGCTGCATTACAATTAGTTTGTATTTATCGAAGTTCCATAGAAACAATACACAATGTGCCAATACTTGGCCCCCAGTGCTATGGCCTATCGTTGGAGAATGTGTATATTCGGAAGATGTAAATTAAGAAGAAATCACTAAATTTAAAGATACACAAAGCTGCGGGACAAGATGTATGGCATCCAAATGTCTTATGAACATGCTGAACAGTTATGTGATCCCTGAAAAATACACCTACAGAAGTTCTTAGATTTTGAACAATTGCTACAAGTAAAAGGACCAGTGGCGTTCATCAAGTTTCTTCACCAGTACCTGCACTCTTTATGATATTCATAAATAATATGCCATCAACATTAGTAATGCTGAATAATTTTTGCAGATGATAGCAAAGTATAAGGCTCCCTTGCGACAGACGCAGACCTTGAAAGAATTCTAGGTCAGCTTTTTCACTTGGAGCATTGGGCAGATATTTGGTTTTGGCTTTTCACGCTGATTTCTAAAATTCTATGCATTTGCGGGCATGACACCCCCCCCCCCCCCCTTTCCTATCATGTTAACACAGCGAAAGGGAAAGAATTAACTCAAGAAAGGGTAAACTTATGTTACGGGTACGATTGATTATGACCTCAAGCCCCATGTTCACACATGCTTTTGTAACTGTTGCAGTAGTCAAGGAAGCTTTGCACATTCCTTCAGTAATAGGAAGGAGTTTTGCCTGTCTAGATGAATTGACTTTGCCTGTTTTGTACAAATGATTAGACCCTTCCCATTTAAAGAATGGAAATGAAATTCGGGGTCCGCATTGAAGATATAATATATACATATAAAGAATGTGGAACGTGTGCAACAAAGAGCGGCAAAAATGGTCCCCTAGGTTTGACAGTAACCGCGGATGAAGAAGCTAAAATATTTCAACTTGGCACTAAGGGTGTAAAAAGAGAATATGATACAAGTATCTAAGATAGTAAAAGTATCGATAAGTTAAACTCAGCCAAGTTTTACCAAGCCGAATTAGCAGAGGTCAGGGGCTGAAATTAGTCAAACATTCAGTAAGAGCAAAGCATAAAGAAACCCACGTTTTGTATATGTGTGATAAATGAATCGCCATGCATACAGTTGCCTCATGTGGCACTTGTTGGGGAAAGCCTGCCTGGACTTACGGACAATAGGGTTACTAACAAATCATAAACATACCGGAACTCATTATCAGCGCATGCTGTACAGTATCTTAGAGCCCCATAGCAAAGTAAAGGGTTTATAGTTTTTCATGCTAATTTCTCAGAGCATTCTAGTTCAGTGTCTTGCCCACTTTGAGACTTCCAATATCCCAGAAGTTTTGAAGGTATGCGACAGTACGTTTCCAGCCTTTAAAGGATTATTTTATAAAAAAAAAAAGGCATTTCATAGATAGTAGACTTTATAGGTGATCGGAATAAAAAGCTTTACATATATCCTGAAAAATAATGTCAATGTTCAACTTAGGACATACTGGAAACTTTGTATCTTTTGTCATCAATACTTTTAAAGCTGATTTTTTAAAAATAAATCCAGACTACCTGTAAATACATATTTGTGGTATGTATCAACAAAATTGTAATATTTACTGTAAGACAAAACAGTCATGATTGTGATTTACTGCAATATCCTCATATGTAATTCAAGCCACACATCTCTTGCAATTCATGATATTTTGTTCGCTATTGTTTCCATATTTATAGGAAGTAATTGGGGATCTTTTAAATGAGATTCTCTGTGAATCATGTTAAGAATAAAGTTCAATTTGGAAAGGGATTTAATGCTAAGTGAATCAATAGTTTTTTTGTTTGACAGGAATGCTGCAAAACATTTATTTATTTATTTATTTATTTGTTTGTTTGTTTGTTTGTTTGTTTGTTTATTTGTTTGTTTATTTATTTATTTATTTGTTTATTTATATTTTTCTGATCTATTTTCCAAATATTAGTTATATAAGCATAAGTCATTTTTACACAAATTCTTTGTTCAGAATAAGTAAGACCCGAACATAAATTGATTCCAACGATATATCGAAACGGTAGTACGTTGACAGCTATATGTAGATGACCAAGGCTTTTAGAAAAAGTCTGCAGTGAACTGTGCACACGTTCTTTTTTAAACGTTCCTAAATTGTCGGTCTATCTGGAATAATCTTGGTCCCTGATTTCTTTGAATACCGGCCTGATTATTATAAAAAGGTGTGTAAGTGATGTCAAGCATTTCATATGTCAAATTCCTTACATCATCAAAGCCTAAAACTCTGTCCTTAAGTACAAAGAAAAGGCAGAAATAAGTGTTTTCACCCTTGTATTCCTTAGAAGTGCAATAGATACATAAAAAAGTGATCAATTTGTAATTTTCAATTGCTCTTTTGCCTACTGAATCTGTTTGTAACTGAATAAGTAGCTAGGCCCACAAATTGGGATTTATGTTTGATGCAGGATATAAAAAAAAAAATATTAGGACACTTGCCAGATAACACCAGATTTTCCTAGCAAAGGTTTCTAAATTTGATTGTTTTGTTTGTAGCTTTGCAATAAATATATTTGTTTTTGTTTTTTGTTTTTTTGAAATTTGATTAACAGAAGAGGGAGTTCGATTTTCGTCAAAGTATATTTCAAAATCAGCGCTCCAGATTTATGCTGAACAATTTTCATTGCTGTTTTCTATGTTCAGGATTGGTTTTAGAAGCAATTTTGAAAGCTCAATTTGCTATTTATCGATGTTCATGGCCCTAACCTTACTCCGATTTCAGTAATAAGTTAACTGAGTAACAAAATTAAGAAAAATAGCAATATCAAACACAAGTCCAAAATAGGAGCTAGACTAGAAAAACTACCTGCCATTGCAGTATGCTTCGAAAATCAAAGATCAGGGACCAGACTCAGCAGACCTATCCACCATGCGTCAATGGCTCAAACCTAACATAAGTATACTGCAGTCTGTTTTTCGACAACCACTTCTTGGTTGTCGTTACCCAATTCCAGAGTCCAGACTCTCTGCACTCCACAAGCTAATGCGGCCCATTTAAATAATGAAGTACTATTGTACACATTGCCCACGTTCTTCTGCATAATTTTGACCTTGGTTGCATTGACCCAAGTATATTAAAGGATGTTCATTGGGTAACTACTCAGAATATGTTTTGGAGCATGTACCGGCACATGTCTCTCAGAGTCGTTGCTCCTTGCCTAAGCTAAATATTCATCAAAGACAACCCGCAGAATAATGAATAAATATGCACGTGGTAAATGATGAATTAGCAAAATAAGTGAAGTTTGGCTTATAAATAGAGATATTCAGATATGAATGTAGAATACCCATCAAACCAAGCATAATGAACGGAACAAGAACTTTCCGGTACTCCAGATCAATCCATATATATATATATATATATATATATATATATATATATATATATATATATATATATATATATATATATGTGTGTGTGTGTGTGTGTGTGTGTGTAGAGACAATTTCCGCATTGAGACCACCAACTGTATATATATTTCGATTGATCGAGAGGAAAAGAGGGTTTTAAAGGCTATCACAAATCATAGCAAAACATTGAGATGTAATTGTGCTATGCTTTTACTGTTTTGCCTGATTTCAAATTTTGTGATAATACTATATTGTCGCGGTATGAGTTGGTTTCAGTTTATGCACATGAGCTATTTCATGTTCTTTGCAATATTTTGAGTGACTAAGCATGCAAAACGAATCTTTGTGTTATATGAATTTTCTTTGGATACACTACAGGATCAGGCTTGTTGATATATTTTAGTCAATTGTAGCATGTTTCATTCAAATGATATTTCATCAATCTGAATGTTTAAAGGTCGTAGAGCATGGTAAGAAGCAAGACAGTTTCTACAGATTTTGCATTGTTTACATTTTGGTCATTCTAAGACGCATTGCATTAAATGATATTTTTTTGGTACTTTTTATGTATAGTTCACAGTTTAAGTCAATTGGACACGTAGTTAAAAAAAGTGCAACCAGTTATTCAAAAATACATCTTGTAGTTCCTACCCACAAAAATCACTGCTATTAATTGGTGTTGATGTTGTTGTAAGTCTTGAGTATTTGGTGTAAGAGAGAGATTATGGGTTTTTCGGTAGTTGGGCGTATGTGTTTTGGAATAAAAAAGCTGGGGTCAGTTGTTCATGATGAGTATTTATAAGGTTTGGGGGGGGGTGAGGCCCAATTTGGGTCTTTGGGTCCCTTTTGCTGATGACTGACTGTTTCGGATAGGGAGTGACATTTTTTTCTTTGCATTGGTTTTGGAGGTTGGATGTTAATCTGTTGAGTCTCTAAATTTTTCTGTTGTTGACTTTGCTCTCATTGTGTGGTTTGAATTATGAAAGTGGACAATGTCTTTCTGAACTATAACATTGGCTTGCCTCGTAAGCCCATGTTGTAGTAATTTTTTGTTCAAAGACACTCACAAGATAAAAAGAGTGTCACCTCGGTCAAGGCGCAAACATCATAACTTTATTTTTCATAATTGCTCACAAAATGATAGGCCTAAGGATGTTTTTATTAAGCTTCTTCATTAGAGAAAAGCTACTTCAATATAGACATAAATTCTGAAACTCAAACACATTTGTTTGATCCCCGGATAGTAATGCATACAGACCAAAAAAAATTCATTTTATTGCACTCTTCACGCTTTGGAAATGTAAATGAAATGAGATTATTGCATTACGTGCCATTACACTGCTGGCCGTGCATAAAATAAGTTTCAATATTCCCTACAGTTTTTTAAAAAATAATAATAAAAAAAATTACACACCTCTTAAAATTTTATACAACAGCAGCCTACTTAACTTTTATTAACCAGAAAAAAAAAAAAAAAAACACAGATAAGACACGCCTACCATTTCGTTTGACTTTGGTTTCATGTATCTACAACGTGACCCTATGTCGAAGGTCTCGCATACTGCAAATTGCTTTAATTTCGCTTTATTTTTTGTTTGGTTTATATCACTGATGGCACAAAACCATGAAAACAAAAACACAGTGATATAGCATTTTAATAGTTTGAACAGGAATTATGACCATAATAGAGAAACTCAAACAACAATAAAATGTCAAAAATGCAAGGAAGCGCAAAAAAGGAAACACACAAAAAATGCTACAATTTACAATATCCTATGATTGCTCCCTAGAGTCTGCAGAGTTGACAAACGAAGCAACTCCACCCTTGGTCAAAACATTCCAAACAACCATTACCGGCTTCGATGTCAACGACCACAAGTTCAAGCAGTAACATCATGAAGTATAGCATCACCACTAACGCCCACTAGACCATGGCCTAAAAAAGGATATTTCAAAAAGTTGTGCTTCATGCAACCTCGCAGTAGACAAAGTACCTTGCCTACAAGATCAGAGTATCTGCGTTGACTGTTCAAATTTACATCTAGCTTCTGTATATGATTCCAGCTTAGCAATCACATACGAGTAATGACTTAATCTACAGAATCAGACCAGATACTGGTCAGTAACAAGAGCAATGTGCAGACTTCCAAAACGAGTGATGATTGTAATTATACCATCACAACATGTCTTGAAAACAATACATCTATGAGAATGAAATGTTCTTATTTGAAAATGTATATCGACTCGAGCACCGGTGTCAACGTAATCACCAGACAAACATGAATCAATTAAGAAAAAAAATATCCAGTGATGACTAATAGATCGGCAGCAATTTTATTTATCTGTTTAGTCCCTCTTTTGGTTCAATAATTGAATTGCAGGTTCATGGCCACGATCTCGGTTACGATACATTGACGGGAAGGCATGTCCTTGGATCAGTGTATTTTTCCCAAATGGGTGGTGATTAAGAGTTGGAGCAAGCAGTTGGGCCCATACGCAATCCTTGTTGGTGTAAATGTATTAAGTGCTAACAGGAGCTCCACATACATGCCATCCCATTGCATTGATGTGACTCCATTTGAAGACATGGATACCAAAATGAGTTGATAGCATACCAGGACAGGAGTGGACTAAATATAAAATTCTTGAAGTACATCATCAGCTTTTCAGTTGACAGTCAGCCATGGCCTATTATGTTCTGGCATTGGAAACATTTAATTTGCAATTTAAGAAAGTGTTAATTTAGTATCAGTACCATAATTGATATCTTTATTTTGGCATTCAAAGATAATGTAACAGGGATGAAAAGGCAGTCTTAAATTAGAGAGATTTAAAATAGAGGCACAAAAACGGGAGAGAGATAAGAAACTAAAAAAACACGTGGAAGTAAAAACGGGGAGAAAGTATGCATTATTAAATGTGTGCAACAGATGTGTGGTGTGCCATATTGATACATCTGTAATTCCCTTCATCATTACTAATGAATAACATCATAAGTCTTTCGAGATGCCCGGATAAACTGTTAGCATGGAATTGCTTATACGACAACAAATATATTGAAAGGGTTCTTGCTCCAGATTAAAAAAAAAATGTTATGGTGTTGCTCACTATAGATTCATTCTGTCCTGATGATGACGCAGAATTAAACGATCTGATCCTTCATGCATTGTAAAGCATGCCATCATGCAATTCGTAGAGAGTCTATCTGGGCTTGGACGAGAAAGGCCAACCGTTTATTTTGTACTATTATGATGTTAAATGAGATATAGTGGTAAAACACCAAATGATACATGGACCATGCATGCATGTGCTTAAGGTTATTTTTGGCTTGCAGGGTGTTTGTTTTCCAGGCAAGGACCACCCATCACGGTGTTACAAATCATACTTTAAGTGGAGAACTATGTTAAAAATGGGACAAGCCTGACCAACATCCTTACACTGGCATGTCATTTTCTAATGACAATTACAACCTCAGCGTAGCTTACAACCACTGTCGAACTCCAAACAAAGGCGGCATTCCATGGCGTTTTATCAGTGAGAAATGATTATGAGTAGGCTTTTGTAAAATATCTCAGTCTGACACAGGTGAAAAGCGTTCTCAAACACTGTTGTTTTCCTAATGGTCTAATGAACAGTTAAACCGGAATTTGAATGTAGTATTAATGAACGAGAAGTCCTGAAAGTGACCAGCTGATTTCACAGTCAGCTAAGTTTATCTTACGGTCCTTCTCCAGCATCTGTCCGTCAATAATTCGCATTCTCGACCTCTTCTGCAAAAGCAAATTATTTTCATATTTGCTGGGTATGTGTCTGTACCAAGTTGTTCACATTGTTACAGTCAAGTGACTTTTGGACTTTTTGTGATTTTTTTTTCCGGGGAAGGGGGAAGATTTTTGGCAAGATCTTATTGAATCACTTCATGGGTCTCTAGACTTTAATTTGTTCCAAAGGTGGCGCGACACTTTTCTCATTTTCATGAATTTATGCACCTTGATGGCATTTTAGACTTCTTCTCCAAAATTGTCACTCTGATTGTGCTAAAACTTGGTTGAAATGTAGCTGATGGCAGGGTTAAACAATGTTGATCACTAGGTGGTGACAAGTTGGATTTTTTTTTTTTGACTGATTTTTTAAAATTCTGGTGTCGAATCAAGCATGCAAACCGTTTGGGTACTATGTTACTCAATGAAGATTGCAATAAAAATTCACGTTTGATTTCTCCAAAGCCATCCATCCACCAGATTCACTTCAAATTGGTTGGTGATGTTTCTTCTTGTGGCTCTTCACCAAGCTTGTTGAAACGGTCATGCCCCAGTGATTGTGGGAATTTTAATGATGTTTTTGGCCATTTTGTCCAACCAAACCTTAAAAAATATCTGAAGCTGCCATGCCAATTGCTTTGAAATTTAATATGAACACTTTGTAGCTGTTACCTTCAAGTTAATAAAGGTTGGATATCTCCAGGGTTTTAAAATTTACTTCACGGGAATAAATTAATAATCATTATAAACAGCACAGACTTTACTCAATTTTATTATGTATTGTCAAGTTATATACTTCTGGCTGATCATTGCATCTAACAAGATGTTACAAACTCAGAAAGCAAATGCATATGGGTATGTTTAAGCCTTCCATGGCTTTTGACGCTTTCATCAAACAAGGGTGTGACATATAATCCGTATTTTCTGTCACCCATGCTAGAACAGAATGGGAATGACCTGCATCCAACTAATCAGTGATCCCACTTGATATATGTCGAGTTCCTATCAAATTCAAGTGGAGCGACCTCAGCACCTTCTTACCTTCCTTTTTTTCCGTTGCAGTGTAATTATTGCTTTGGTAACGGATGATGTACATTCTGGAATAATAAGCTCTTGAAAATGTCCAGCTTAGTAACTTATTATTTTGGAATTACAGGCAGAGGAACTGATGCAATTCAAAATGAAGGCATTTTGAAAGCCATAAACACAGTACATCAAAATTCTAGAAGCATGTATGTATGTATGTATGTATCTATGTATGTATGTCTGTATGCATCCATGTACGCATGTATGTATGTATGTATGTATGTATGTATGTATGTATGTATGTATGTGTGTTTGTTTGTATGTATATATGTGCGTACCCATGTATGCATGTATATGCGGAAGATCTTGCATACACACATTTTCCTCCCCTTCAAAATGCCATTTAATATGAACAACACCTTGCTTTATGTGCTTTTACTGCATCACATGTAGAGGTATAGAGTATACACACACACACACACACACACACACACACACACATACATATATATATATATATATATATATATATATATATATATTCGTATCTGTGAACATGTGTATGCTTTGCGTGGGTGTCGGTGTGTGTGTGCAATAAATATGGCTTTAAGTTTATTTTGGTGTAAAATTGAAGTATACCAGATAGTGGAACTGCTCATGTTTGCAAAAAATTGCCATGTTGGTTCACTACATGAGTAAAGGTTTTTTTTCTTCTGTAGTAAGGTACACCTTATTTCCAAGTACCAACGCCATTGTTTTTCTTTCAGAAACAGATGTTACTACTTGATGCATTCAACACATATAAAGAACATTGGTCACAGGCTGCGTCAGTTTGCTTGAGAATGGGCTGTAATCTTGTTTCTATGCAGACATTTAGTAATAAAATTTCCGCCTTTTCGTGCAGGAACTATGCGTGTGGTCAGGGGTGTGACAAAGAATATAGTAAATCAAATGATTTACGTGATAATTCTTGCAGGTAACGCGATATAACAAGTATGATAATAATGATGCTGATGATGATGATGATGATGACGACGACGACGACGACGATAACAGCAATAAACTGTAGTTTATACTCTTATAATGTTTGTCTCATTTCTCCTCACTTTAACCAAACTGTACTGCTTGGTTGAATATTAACTGATCTGTCTGACGTCCTAATCATCATGAATAAGAAGACGATGCTACAAATATACGGCATTTAGAAATTCAAAGTGGGTAAAAATTTCAATTGTTTCTATACTGTTAATGTGAGGTAGGTCATTTTTAAATATATATATATACATATATATATATTTACATATATATATATTTACATATATATATACACACATATATATATACATGTATATGTGTATACACACATACATATATATATATATATACATATATATATACACACATATATATATATATATATATATATATATATATATATATATATATATATATATATATATATATATATATATATATCTCAGACATTTTAGGCTAGCTTGTTTTCTGTTAGGTCAAACCCCCCAGGGGCTATAGGTAGGAAGCAGCTACTGACGACAGTTACAAACTTGCCTAATTGTGCTTGATATCAGGTTAAGAAATATTATATTTTCATTGCATTCTCTTGACTTAAATACAAATGACTTTCATGCTTTTCTGACTTTCCCTATAATTTAGCTAATATCGAAAGATTATTAGAAAGTTTGGCTACAATAATTTACAGTTTTTATACTTGTCTGTTTTGCTACTTAACTTTATCTTTGGCATCATTCTGTTTTAATGTTCACCTTTTAGGCATTTTAGGCTAGCTTGTTTTCTGTTAGGTCAAACCCCCAGGGGCTATAGGTAGCAAGCAGCTACTGACGACATTTACAAGCTTGCCTAATTGCACGCAAAATCCTATTAAGAAAAATTGTGTTGATAACATGTTTTTTGACATAAATGCTAATGACTTCCATTCTTTTCTGACATGCCTAAATGCACATTTACTCAAAATTGACAATATTTTCGCAAATGTCAGAATCCTGACACATTAAATTGATACATTGACGCAGAGTTGGCAGTTAAATAGAGCTTAATTGTTTGAGGGGTAGGTGTCATCACAGAGTTTGTTTTACATTTCTGGTGCAGGATGTCCATTGTTGCAGTCCTTGTTGGGATTTCCCTTGGTTTGTACAGGTGGTCTAGTTGCAACTGTTTATTTTACTATCAGTGGGACTGAATATAAAGCCCCAGCTTGTTTCCACTTCAGTTATACACTGGTGGGTGGTTTAACTATAGGATAAGCTGTCCAGCTAGAAAGGGTACATATTGGTTCACGCGTAAGTCAAATTGTTCTTATCTGAACCTGTACTATACAAATTTAGTAATTATGGTTTGTTTGACAGATGTTCTTCTTTCATTATGAAGCTCTGCATTTATAAGCAAAACTTCCCGTATTTAGCCAATTCATCATTTGCCACGTTTTTATTTATTCTTTATTATGTGGGTTGTCTTTGCTGAATATTTAGCTTAGACAAGGAGCCGGTACTCAGAGAGACATGTACGCGTAAAAGGCTCCGAAACATGTTGAGTAGTTACCCGCTGAAAACCCTTTAATTTATTTGGGCTGATACAGCCTATGTCAAAATTTTACATGGGAACGTGTGTAATATAGACAATAGTAATTCCATATGTATACAGGTTAGACAGGGACAGGTCAGCTTATGGAGATTAAAGAGTTTGAACTGCGGAATAGGATATTGACTACTAGGAAGTGGTTCTGGGCAAAAAGACACAAATATATATATACATATATATATATATATATATATATATATATATATGCATACATATATATGTTATAACGGGTGTGTGACACGCATGACATTTGTGTGCATTGCAGTGCCAATTTTGAAAGGCCATTATATATATATTTATATAAATATATATATATATATATATATATATATATATATATATATATATATACATGTATGTATATATATATATCATAAAAGGTATGTCACAAACACGTTTATATGCGTGAGTATGTTGGTGGGGCAGATTTTCACTATATGGTAACTCAGAAGCACTTAAGATGATATACCATTCTTATAAATTTTGGTGCGTTCTTCATGCGCGCACATGTGTGTGTGTGTGTGTGTGTGTGTGTGTGTTTGCTTTGTTTTCTTCGTTTTTGTATTTTTCCAACTCATTTTAATTTTCATTTGGTTGTTTGCAATAACAGAAATGGTAACTAGATTTTGCAAAACAAGTAATCTTCATCACATGATATATTTTCATTCTATCTCATTAAGAACGAAGAATCACGCGTAACAGCAAAACATTGGTAAACTTAATTTGAACAGTAAATATATACCAAATAAGAGGGCATGGAATTTGGTACATGGTGACCACATTTGGTTTTAAGCATTTGAGACAAGACAAAGTGGTAGAAGTATGCCCTTAAGTCTAATTATATCTCTTTTTACTCTGTCAGCAAACACTGTTCAATTCCGATCTTTTGAAGCAAAAAACGCAGCCTTGCCCTCCACGGCAGCATTATTTTTTCAAAACCTAACGGAGCCTTACGTCAATACTAAATGCGTTGTTATGCTCAAACTATAGAGAGTCGACGTAAACAAAAGGATTTTAATCAGGTACGCAAGTTCATATATCTTGGAATGGCGTTATACGACGTTTTGACATAGGTATGCCACAAACTGTTCAATGAATATTGCGGCCGAAATATTAAAGTATAATAGACATACTCGTAGGCACCCAAACAGAAGCCTAAGCCCTTATTTCCTATTTTAAGCAAACCATTCAGGAATGCCGTGTCTCACAAGAGGAATGAAAAAATACCATGCGTTATATAAATCATGAGGGCATTAAATACTGTATTCAGAGTTTGAGGCTAAGGACTTAAGACTCAGGACTCCAGATAAATTCATTTGGTCAATAAATTATATTACAGCATTACATGAAATAGGCATCGAGGAGGTAGACTTTTATCAAGACAAAATAATGTCGCTGTTATGGAAGCCACTCTTACAAGACAACTGTTTTACAGTGTGCCATTTTAACATGGTATTAAAACACTTTTTAAATTATTCAATTTGATTCACAAGAAAAATACACTGACGAAAGGCGTTTTCTTTTTGTACATCATGATACTATATACTTAGGATTTTTTAGGCTCTTCATATACATAACTATGCATCCATACATACATACGTACACACATACATACATACATACATCCAAACATACATACATACATACATACATACACACATGCATGTATGCATGCATGTATACATACATACATACATACATACATACATACATACATACATACATACATACATACATACATGCATGCATGACAACTTATCAAGAAAACACTGCACACAAAAGCTCATGTCACATATACGTTATTACTTAACCTGTATCAAATGGGGAAGATGCAACGTGCTCAGTAAAGACATATTTTTTTCCGAGGGTACCTATACATAAACATAATAAGTTTTGTGTCCCTGGGTGTTATGGCGAATATAAATTTATATAGACCAAGATAGTTAACACAAGGAAATTATTACAAAAGGTATGATATTTTAAGAGTTTGGCCTTAACGAGTCTTGATAGCAGTCACGCACCTTCCCATAATTATAAGACTGGTATTCAAATAAGAAGAAGTCATGGACAAAGAAAATCCTGGAAAAAACAGGAAATTTAGTAACGCTGTTACAAAGGGTCTTGTTCAAAATTTACTACAGTGTTGCTCTAAAGGCATTGGTCAACTAGAGATAGCAATTAAAGCACCACCATGTCCAAAGATAACCAGGATCAATGGAAACTTGGGTCTTGCTTATTGTGAGCTTCCAATTGCACACAATGTTTGTCAAATGTTTAATGCCTACACTACAACTATTCGGACACCAGATCCTAATAAGGCATCATTGGATCAAATATTTTCAGCATTCTTGTCAAAAGCAAAAGAAATGGTTTACTAAATATTCAGTCCCTTTTCAAATTGAAAGTTGTCACAACATGATTCACAAGCTTTTTTAAAATAAAAGATATCCCATTATATCGTATCAATATGGCAATAATATTCGACAGAGTTTCATAAATTACAAGAGATAACTCTTGAAGGTATCACTGCATATCAAAACTGTGACTGTATATCAAACAATAATTATTCCTATTTTGTTGATACATACCACAAACATATATTTGCAGGTAATTTGGATCAAATACGAAATTCCGTTTAAATAGAATTAATGAGAAAATAGAGTTAGTCTTGCTCGTTAGTCAGTCAAAATGCAAATTATTGATGAGCTACATGCCTACCAATCCCGGTAGTGTGACTCAATGAGGCTTTGCACTCCACATGGGACTGATGTTACTGTCAACAATAGCGCACATTGCAATTGGTAACACACGTTTTAAGAGCCGCAGTTCCTACTCCGAAGCAATATCAATACAAGACTTTGTGAAATAATTCTGGATGAAAAGACAAATATAATTGTGGCAGAAAATAAGCTAGTGTTGCCTTTAAAGCAGACTTAGTTCCATATTCTACACTGATTGAGTAGACTAAATATGCAGCTAGGGCCTGCTTTTTAGGCAAAAGCCAGTGATATAGTAGTACCTGCCATTACCATCCCCTGTGGTCAGCGAAAACCTGCTTCAAACTACCAGTTTTACCATGCACGGACATTTTTATTATGATTAATGCACTGTCGTGAGTGACCCCCTGCAGTGACCGCAAAAATTTAGCAAAAAAAAACATAATACAACCGTTTTTGAATGATAGATTCTCCAGTGTAAAAAACCATGAGAAAGAAAAATATGCTAAATTAATATAATATACAAATATGAAAAGTGCACAGTTCAATCTGCAATTTTTAGGTTTCATTTGGGCACAAATTAATGCACTGTAACTTCGGTGAACTCTGCAGTGAAGCACATGGTCTGGCATTTGTTGATCAGCTATACACAGACATAACTGTGGTGTTGTGTTGTCATCTATGTTACATTCGATTGAATTTGAATTAATAGGTCTTAAATTCAGCATTATTTCTATCATACTATTAAACTATTGAACCAAGAATAATACTTTCATGTAACCTCAGTGACCTCTGGACACACAACCGCTTTGAGATTTGTTGATGTTAACCAAGTCAATAGCTGGCATATATATATATATATATATATATATATATATATATATATATATATATATATATATACATATATATATATATATATATATATATATATATATATATATATATATATATAAAGTGTGTGTGTGTGTATGTGTGTATGTGTGTGTGTGTGGTGTTTTGTTTGCCATTTATTCTATATTTGATTAAATTAGAATTATCAAGGACAAGCCATCCTCTCAACCAGCGTCCATGTCCACACCCAAGACACATGTGTCCTGGTAAAATCGTGTTTGACTTCCGGACAAGGAAAATATGCGAAAAACATGAAAGGTATGGTAGCAATACTTGTACTAAAACGTCATCATAAAAAAAGTATATGAACATCCTGGATCACACGCCCCAGCAGTAGATACTAGCGAAATTAATGGTGATGCTTTGATGGAAGTGCCTAGCCATCATCTCTACCAGTGTCCATGTCCGTACAGAAGAAAGCGTGTGTCCTACTTAGCACAAATCATGTTTGACTTGTGGACAAAAGAAAAATGAGGAAAACATGAAAGTTACAGTAACATTATTTGTACTCTGATTTCATCATAAATAAAGTAAATAAACTTCATGGATCACAACTGAAAGTTGTTGTCAGTGTGTCTATGAATAAGTTGCATTCGAATCTTCTGTGTCAAAAATGTCAAAGACATTTTCACAGTCGAATTAAAAATGCCAAAAAAGAAGAAGGCAATATGACAACCAAATGCCACCAAATGCAGGATGAGATTGGCATAAGGATGAAACGTTCAATTGTATATTCTTATGAATGATTTACGGTTAGTTACTGTGACAAATCTTGAATGCACAACTCCCATCATTACACCATGCTTCACTTTCTCCCTAATGACTTAAAAACTTAGATACAAATGTTGTGCAATTAGCATCACTTCCTAGCGTGCTATTGTGCATCCACATTGTTTGACCAATTAGATCTGTGTGCACCATTACACACTCGTCACCTTTCCTATCTGAAGACAGGAGATTCTCATGTTGTGGAATTCAGAGCGTATATGGACCATAAACCTCTTCACCTATCTATACTATGGAAATGTGCAAAAACATAATATAAAGCTTGGGAGTTTTCTTAGCAGAATTTAGGGCAAATTTAAGACATGTCCAGGGTGCTAGGGGCATAAAGAGGGGCCTAATGATCCGATTCCCACTTCCACAGGAAGTGTGGGTATTCAACATGACTGACTGCGTCAAATTCCAAGCAGTGAGTGGCATTGCTGTAGAAAAGTGGATCCCATTGGAGGCAGACCTATTGGTACCATCAGAGGTTAAAGACCAGCAGGTAGAGGTTTTTATTAACAGCTTTCTGATGCAACTGATTCAGATTACAAGACGCATGATTGGTTATCATATTCCATTAGGATGCTCATTGGCACATTCCCATGGTACCCATGATTAGTACTCCGCACAAATGGCTAAAGTGCTGCCCAACTTGTGTGGTCAACCAGGAGGAAACAGAGACAACCCCACTGACTGACATGCCCTTACTGTCATCTGTGATTCAGGTTATAAGCATGGACCTCATTGGCCCTTTTCTATCCACAGAGTGAGGAAAAAAAATAAATGTGCGCTTGTAACAGTGGACCATCTGAGTGGATGGGCTCAAGCCGTACTAATAAATAATTCCTCACAAGCAGTAGAAGATGGGGTAGTCTACGAATTCTTTTCTCTTTTCCAGGTATACCTGAAGAAGTTATAGCTGACTGAGCATTGGGGTTCAGCGCAATGGATTTCAAAAGGTACCTAGAAGAATTGGGAGTTGACTTCCAGCAATCAGTTCCATACCACCCTGAAACAAATGAGAAGGTAGAGAGATTTAATTGAACACTTAAAGCTGGTCGATAATGATACCAGACAATACCAAGCGATGCTTTATTTGCATATTACCATAGTGTTAGGGAATCAACCGCATTCACACCTTTTCTATTTGATGTTGGTAAAAGGGCCAGAATGCCATTGAATAAGTGTTTGGCACAAGAAGGTACCCTTCAAGATTGTTTAAGAGACCTCTCCAATGCCCTAACATTGGCAAGACAAAATGTTGCCGACTCTCACAATTATGATAATAAGGACTCCCTAATTCTTAAAGCCCAGGAAAAATGACATTGTTGACAGATTATGACCCCCACTATGAAGTCATTTGAACACTTGGACCAGTTCTTTTGATATACTACAGCTGAGGTTTAGCCAGTCAGCATGTCTTAAAACTGCTGGTTCAACCTAATATGGCCTAAAACAAGCTAAACAAGAGGCCTGTGCATAATGCCCTGGCCCAGTTCAAGCATGCCTTTGGGAATGCCCTTTGCTTTGATGGCTGGAGCAGGCCCTGACCCATCCGACGGGGTTGCCCTGCAACCAATGCAAGAGGTGAATCCATGAGAGAATAGCGATCTGACAGGCACTTAGAAGGACATGTGGACACGCCCATGCTTTGCGCAGTGATGAGGCACCACCAGAGACAGTGTCTGACATGGATGATAATATAACGCCAAGAACAGACCTCAGAAGGCCCCAGCATTGTGCTGACATGGTGCATGGATTTTAGTGGTGGAAGTTCTAAGCATACCTCTGCACTTCATTGAGCAACACGTTACCAGTGGCTAAAGTACATGCACTACAATTGTAATGATGAACTTTGTAGAATTATTCTGGATGAGAACACAAACATAATTGTGGCAAAGATGAAGCTATTGTTGCCTTTAAGGCGGACTCAGTTGCATTTTACTACACTAGTTGAGTAAACTAAATATGCACCTTGGGTCTGCTTTTGAGGCAAGAGCCAGTGATACAGTAGTATCCGCCATTACCATCCTCTGTGATCAGAGAATACCTGCTTAAATCGACCGTTTTTCCCAGGCAGGGACATTTTTGTAATGATAAATACACCGTCGTGAGGGACCACCTGCACGACGCGACCAGTGACTGGAAAATTTAGCAAAAAAACACATAATACAACCACTTTTTACTGAGAAACTACCCAGTGTAAGAACAGTGACAAACACGATTATTTTTCCAATCGCAGATAATGAAAATTTAGCGGTAGGTCACTCGGATATCATAATTCTTGCGAGTTTCGGACTATATTTCACACAATTCTGATTAATTTGAAGTGTATCGCATTTGGACAGGCAGGGCTCTCATTTATTTTCTTTTGCTTTGAAATTGAGCTGCCTGGTACCTTGTCCATGTGGTGCCATCCTCGGGGTGCCATGTACTACCAAGCCTTTCTTTTGCACAAAAAGACAACTGAACAGTCGCCAAAATATTCTTAATACATTACTTACTATCTTGACCTCAATCTGCATGCTGTCAAGTTCATTGCTAACTGTACGAAATCAAGAAAAAATATGCTCCTAGTATATTGCAAGTGCACAGTTGAATCTGCCATTTTTAGTTTTCATTTGGGCCCAAACTACTGCACCATAACTTTGGTGAACTCTGCAGTAAAGCGCTTGGTCTGGCATTTGTTGATTAGCTATACACAGACATATCTGTGGCGTTGTGTTATCATCTATGTTACATTCGATTATATTTAAATTAAGAGGTTTAATTTCAGTATTGTTTCTATCATACTATGGTTAAACAATTGAACAAAGAGAAATACTATCCTGTAACTTAAGTGAAGTCTAGACACACACCTGCTATGAAATTTGTTGATTAATATTAGCAAAGTCAATACCTGGCAGATATGTACATATGTGTTGTTTTGTTTGCCATTTATTTTATATTTGATTACATTAGAACTATTGCAAGAGCAAACCATCATCTCTACCAGCGTCCATGTCCACACCATAGAGAGCACATGTCTTCCCAAATTTTAAATAGAATGAAAAAGAAAAGAAATTTCCCAAACGCATTTAACATAGATGGTCACATTATTACTGACAAACAGGAAATTTCCGATGAATTTAATAAATACTTCATAAAGATAGGATCCAAATTAGCTTCAAAAATTAACGTACCTAATGATAAAAACTTTGTGGAATACCTAACAAATCCAACTCAAAACAAACTTCGGTTTACAAGTGTGACAGATGAAAAGATACTAAGTATAATAAATTCTCTTAAACCTAAAAACAGTTGTGGTCATGACAATTTATCAGTTAATTTATTAAAATTTATAAAAAAAGAAACATATAAAGCAATAATAATCAGAATAAACCAAATGATAAGAACAGGAATCTTTCCAGACTTACTGAAAATTACTAAAGTCATACCTATTCATGAAAAGAATGATACTAAAGTCTTTGAAAATTATTGGCCTATTTCTGTTCTTCTGGCGATTTCAAAAATATTTGAATGGGTCATTTTCGAGCAGACTCATCACTATTTCAAAACAAATAAACTCTATTATCAACGTCAATATGGTTTTAGAGAATGCCACTCGACCGAACTAGCGTCATACGAACTTATTGACAGAATATTAAATGAAATGGACAAAGGAGACGTACCTATAAACATTTAGATGGATATATCGAAGGCATTTGATACCTTAGACCATAAAATCATATTACAAAAAGTACACTATTATGGAATAAAGGACACAAGTCTGAAATCGTTTGAAAGTTATTTGAATAATAGAAAACAATTTGAGAGGATTGATGATGTGCAGTCTCGCTTATTAGATATAACGACGGGGTACCCCAAGGTTCAATCTTAGGTCCACTTTTGTTCATAATTTACAAAAATGATATAACAGTGGTATCAAATTTATTTAAATTCATTATATATGCTGACGATACCACACTATGTAGTACTATAAATTTACTGAAAAAACAAGATCAAAACAGTGATTTTTCTCAAAGCATTAATGTAGAGCTTGATAGAGTAAGCGCATGGTTGAAGGTAAACAAGTTATCTCTGAATATAACGAAAACAAAATTTATGTTATTCTATAAGCCTTTAAAGAAAGTTTCTATTCCTTCTCTTGAAATAGATAAGGTAAAATTGACTGTGTGGATGAATTTAATTTTTTGGATTTAACATTAGATAAAAACATGAATTGGGATAAACATATACAGAAGATTTCTACCAAAATCTCCCAGAAAGTAGACATTTTAAACAAGCTAAAAAGTTTCCTTTCAATCAAAGTCCTCTTAATCCCATATAACTCATTCATACTTCCACATTTTAATTATTGTCTTCTTGCATGGGGATACAAAGTAGATAGACTTTTCTCTATTCAAAAACGAGCAGTGCATATCATAAATAAGGCTGATTTTAATTCCCATTCAGAACCAATATTTAAAGGCTTGAAGTTACTAAAACTTCAAGACATATATAAACTACAGCTCCCTTTCATTACAAATTAAAAAACGAGACATTGCCAGTGTATTTTAGAAACTTTCCACTTTTTCAAAAGTCAAGTATACATGATTATAACACAAGAGGAAGGGGCAACATATTTGTAACTAGAACTTCTCGTATCTATGTGGATCAGTGTATAAGGCATCAATTGATTCATAATCTAAATGACACACCAGATGTGATTAAAGATAAGGTTAGTACACACAGTATCCAAGGGTTTTCAAACTATATAAAAAATAATTATCTTGAAAAATATGAAAATGAATGTCATTTACCAAATTGTTACATTTGTAATTCTGTAAGGTGATTTTTTTTTAAAGCGGAGTGATTTAAACACACAAGCTAGAGACCCAAATAGCATGCTCTTTCAAAAATTTAAATGATAATATATATTCCATCAGCTGATATAGACTTTCAATGAAAATTATCTGCATAAAGATAAATTAAGAGAAATTAAAATGTGGGTGGCTTGTGTGATAGCGGTCATTATATGACCTTAACACAAGTCTTCCAAATCAGTATATGTATATTGTGATATATCTCAAATATGTTTATGTATAATTTGACTATTTCTGTATCTTGATGCAATGTATGTATTCTGATTTGAATAAAAAATTCCTGATTCCTGATTCCTGATTCCAAGGTAAAATCGTGTTTGACTTGTGGGCAAGACAAAAAAAGGCGAAATGAAAGTTACAGGAGTAATATTTGTACTAAAAATCCATCGTAAATTAAAATTAATAAATATCTTGGATCACATGCCTTAGCTGCAGGTCCTAGCGAAATTAATGCTGATGCTTTGATGGAAGAGCCTAGCCATCATCTCTACCAGAGTCCATGTCCATACCAGCGAAAGCTTGTGTCCTACTGAGCACAAATCATGTTTGACTTGTGGACAAAAGAAAAATGAGAAAAACATGAAAGCTACAGTACCATCATTTGTACTCTGATTTCATCACAAATAAAGTACATAAATATCATGGATCCGAACTGGAATTTGTAGCTAGTGTGTCTTCGATATGTTGCATTCAAATTTTTTGTATAAAAAATGTGAAAGACTGTTTCAGAGTCGAATTGAAAATGCCAGAGAAGAACAAGGCGATATGATAACCAAATGCCACCAAATACAGGATGAGATTGGCATAAGAATATAATATTCAACTGTATATTTTTATCAAATGATTTATGGCTAGGTACTGTGATAAATTTTGAATGCACAACTCCCATTATTACGCCATACCTCACTTTCTCCCTAATGACTTAATTGCTTCGATATAAATGTTGTGCAATTAGCATCGCTACCTAGCGTGCTATTGTGCATCCACTTTGTTTGACCAATTAGATCTTAGTGTGCCATTGCAGACTCGTTGGCTTGCCCATCTGAAGACAGGAGATCTTTGTGGTGTGGAATTCACAGTGTATATTGACCATAAACTTCTCAACTCTCTCTATACCAAGGATATGTGCAAAACCATAAAATATAATGCTGGGGATTTTTCGTAAAGGAATTTAGGGCAAATATACGTTATTTCCAGGGTGCTAGGACCATAAACAGGGGCCTAATGATCCAATTCCCACCTCCACAGGAAGTGTGGGTGTTCAACACGACTGACCAGGTCGCATTTCATGCAGTGAGTGGCATTGCAGCACAAAACAGGATCCCATTGCAGGCAGACCTATTGGTACAATGAGAGGTTAAAGAGCAGCCGGTAGAGGTTTTTTAAACAGTTTTCTGATGGAACTGATTCAGATTACAAGGTGCATTGTTGGTTATTATATTCCATTAAGATGCTCATAGGGACATTCCCATGGTACCCATGATTAGTACTCCCACACAAATTTGGAATGGCCTTATATGGGGCAGGATGTCATTACATGCCTGAAGTGTTGCCCAATATGTGTGGTCAACCCAGAGGAAACAGAGACAACCCCACTGAGTGAAATACCCTTACCAGCATAGGGGATTCAGAGAGAGCACATGTCTTCCCGAGGTAAAATCGTGTTGGACTTATGGGCAAGAAAAAAAGGCAAAATGAAAGTTACAGGAGTAATAAGTGTACTAAAAATCCATCTTAAATTTCAATTAATAAACATCTTGGATCACATGCCCGAGTTGCAGGTCCTAGCGAAATTAATGCTGATGCTTGGATGGAAGAGCCTAGCCATCATCTCTATCAGCGTCCATGTACACACCAAAGAATGCATGTGTCCTAGTGAGCAGAAATCATTTTTGGCTTGTGAACAAGAGAAAAATGAGGAAAACATAAAAGTAACAGTGACATTATTTGTACTATGATTTCATCACAGATAAAGTAAATAAACATCTTGGATCACAACAGGAAGTTGTAATCAGTGTGTGTATGGATATTTTGAATTCGAAACTTCGGTGTCAAATAGTACAGAAAAACATGATCCATATTCATTAATTCCAAACCCATCAATGACAGCAAAGAGATTCCAAACTTGCCAAAGGATCAACATTTCTCTTTCAATACCAATGTGAAGAAGCAAATTTCACTCCTGACTTGAGACAGGCAGTCACCCATAAAAGGCAACTGATGGTTTTAAACCGGTCCTCACAGCCTTAAGAAATATTCACCATTAACTGCAAACACTAGTTCTTTTCGAAAATGTATAGGCCTAACCACCCAAAACACAAATTTCATTACTTCTGCCATAAATAAAGAGGGACCTGTTAGGCCTATCACCTTTTAGTTCTCCTGACTTGTCAGTCAGCAAAGTTTACAGCAAAAGAGTAAAGTAGGCCTACATCGTTTTTGTGATATTAATGAATCTGGAACATTATAAACACACTGTGCCTCCAATATAACTATGAGTTTGAGAACAAAGCCCACAGCAAAATGTGAAAGACAGTTTCAGGGTCGAATTAAAAATGCCAGAAAAGAACAAGGCAATATGATAACCAAATGCCACCAAATACAGGATGAGATTGGCATAAAATATTACGTTGACCTGTATATTCTTATGAATGATTTACGGCTAGGTACTGTAACAAATTTTGAATGCACAACTCCCATCATTACACCATACCTCACTTTCTCCCAAATGACTTAATTACTTAGATACAAATGTCGTGCAATTACCATCACTTCCTAGCGTGCTATTGTGTATCCACATTGTTTGACCAATTAGATCTGTGTGCACCATTGCACGCTCGTCAGCTTGCCCACCTGACGACAGGAGATCTTTATGGTGTGGAATTCACAGTGTATATGGACCATAAACCTCCGAACTCTCTATCTTTATGGTGTAGAATTCACAGTGTATATAGACCATAAACCTCTGAACTCTCTCTATACTAAGGAACTGTGCAAAACCATAATATAATGCTGGGGAGTTTTCTTAGCAGAATTTGGGGGCAAATACAAGATATGTGCAGGGTGCTAGGACCATAAAGAGGGGCCTAATTATCCGATCCCCACCTCGACAGGAAGTGTCAATGTTCAACACGACTGACTTGGTCGAATTCCACGCAGTGAGTGGCATTGCAGCACAACACATCATCCCATTGGAAAAGAAAAGTGGATCCCATTGGAGGCAGACCTATTGCTACTATCAGAGATTAACGATCACCAGGCAAAGGTTTTTTTAACAGTTTTCTGATGCAACTGATTCAGATTACAAGGTGCATGATTGGTTATTATATTACATTAAGATGCTCATAGGGGCATTCCCATGATACCCATGATAAGTACTCCCACACAAATTTAGAATGGCCTAATGTGGGGCAGGATGTGGTTACATGGCTGAAGTGTTGCCCAACTTGTGTGTTCAACCAACAGGAAACAGAGACAACCCCACTGAGTAACATGCCCTTACCGTCATACATGATTTAGGTAATAATCATGGACCTCATTGGCCCTTTTCTATCCACAGAGCAAGGGAATAAATATGCTCTTTTATTAGTGGACTACCTGAGTGCATGGGCTGAAGCCATACTAATTTCTAATAAGTCCTCACAAGCGGTTGCAGATGTGATAGTCTAAGAATTCTTTTCTTGTCACGGTGTACCCGAAGTAGTTATAGCTGACCGATCATTGGAGTTCAGTTCAACTCATTTCAAAAGGTACCTAGAAGAATTGGGACTAGACTTCCGGCAATCAGTTCCATACCACCCTGAAACAAATGGGAAGGTAAAGAGATTTAATCGAACACTCATAGCTGGTCAATAATGATTCCAGACAATACCAAGCAAAATATTCAATGCTTTATTTGCATATTACCATAGTGTTAGGGAATCAACCACATTCACACCTTTTCTATTTGATGTTGGTAAAGGGCCAGAATGCCATTGAATAAGTGTTTGGCACAGGAAAGTACCTTTCAAGATTGTTTAAGAGACCTCTCTTATGCCCTTACATTGGCAAGACAAAATCTTGCTGACTGTCGCCATTATAATTATGACAGAATAAAAGCCAGAGCTTATGCAAATGAATTGACCCCAGGAGACTCTCTAATTCCTAAAGTACAGGAAAAAATGACATTTTTGACAGATTGGGACCCCCAGTATGAAGTAATTTGAATCCTTGGCACAGTTTGTTTGATTCGCTACAGTCGAGGTTTAGCCAGCCAACAAGTTTTCATGATTGCTGGTTCACCCTAATATGTTCTAGAACAAGTTAAACAAGAGGCCTGTGCATAATACCTGGCCCAGTACAGGCATGCTTATGGGAACTCTTTATGCTTTGATTACTGGAGCAGGCCCTGACCCAGTTGACGGGGTTGCCCTGCACCCAATGCAAAAGGTGAATCCATGAGAGGATAGCCATCTGACAGGCACTTAGATGGTCATGAGGACATGTCCATGCGGTGAGCAGTGATGAGGCACCACAAAAGAGAGTGTCTGACATGAACGATAATATTACCCCCGAAGAGACCTCAGAACACCCAACCATTGTTCTGCTACGGTGCATAAATGTTAGAGGTGGAAATTCTAACCAGACCTCTGTAGCTCATTGAGCATCACGTTACCAGTGGATAAAGTACATGCACTATAATTATAACAATCGACCTGTTGTCAAGACTTAATCGCATAGGAAAGATGTAATAATCCTGGGCCAGTGCCCCAGCAGCAGGCCTGAGTGAAATAAATACTGATGCTTTGATGGAAGAGCCTAGCTGCTTCAATAAACTACAGGCACATAAGCAACTATCTGCACAATGGAAGGAAATGAAGATAGAGCAGAAGGGTCACTGCCTAGGGGTTTTCAAACTGGCAGCATACGTATGTGCTTTGGGATTGTGTTAGCAGTCAGCACCACATCTGTATAGCCTCTTCCAGATGGACATCTAATTACCAAGACCAATCAATTACAAGTCCAATCAGCAGAATGGACTGCTTTAGGGGCAATTGATCCACTGCACGAAAATTCTGCCGTGCTATATGGTGCTATAAGTACTTATGACTACCGCCCTTGGTTAACCCAACTGTGTTCATTCACATCTTATGTGTTACATTTTCACATGAAATCTTGAGTTCCTACCCGGTCATGTGTGAGAAGAGGGTTGTTTTGCTTTTCAGTAGGATAGGCCACACATTGTTTGGATTGGCCATAGATGGAGCTGTTGAGGAATGTTGCAAGGCCATCAGTTAAAGCAGTAGCACATTACAGGCAGTGGTCCATCAATTGCATGACCTCACTACTGTGTTGAATCAAACCCCGAAGACCATAAGTTGGCACATATATCGCATGAAGCAAATTTCCAAATTTATTATTAAAACTTTACCACCGTATTCTAATAGTATGTTGATTATCATAAACATTACCAACAGGCTTGTTTTTCTATAGGAACGGGTATTCCATTTTGATTTAAAAAAATGTTGTTGGAACAAATAACAGCGGCTTATGTCCAGGCAATTCTGAGATACTTTTTCGAAACAAAAGCATCTTCAGAAATTGGCTGCCTGACAGAAGATATGCTTTAGTCGTAACAATGAAACGAAATTTTAAAACAAGCCGCAACAAGTGCAACTTACCCAGTGCAGCATTTCACAAGCCATCATCAACATGCCCATGTGTATCCTATGTGGGGTGAGAAGACTAAGATTTATGTAATGAAACTTTGCCTGATTGACGCCATGACATATCACCATCCAGTTCCTAACAATGAGTTAGGCTTTTCCATTTAAATTGTAGTGGACCACTCTGACATAGGGCTTAACTGTGCAAATGTTGACATATTTCATACCTCAGGGTGTAAGGGATGGTAATTAATAGTGTGTCCTACTAGCACACACTTTACAGTCAGTGGGTGTAATTGTGTGTGAACCTGAATCCCTGAGAAAAATAAGAATACCCAAATGTGCAAGGTAACACTTAAAAACAGAACAATGACACCCAGATAACAGGAATTAGTTATGGAGACTATGTTCTCACTACATTGGAACAATCTGTACTACCCTGGTGCACAATGACTGCAGGTACCAGAAGAAACACTGTAAGATGGGTCCCCGCCATGTTAGTAGTTTCATGTAATGGACAGACAATGACAGGTATCATAGAAAGGATTTGACATATTTCGGTATCAGCACTTACAGTATTATTACCTGACCTCTTAGATATTACAAGCATTACTACGCAAGAACAGGCACTAAAACGTTATTGAACAAACTAGATTTTTATCAAGTCAGTCCCATCGCTATGGTAAAACGTGAGCCCTTACTGGACCGACCACCTAGCTTCAACAATACTGGGCACAATGATTATTGTTACTGTCATGCTGGCTGTAAGCATTTTAGCTTGGTGGAAAAGGGCAGTTTTTCAAGCCCAGTTGAGAAAATCATTGCATATATCTCCATCTGGAACAATCAATAAACATGTGGATGACAAAATAAAACCTCACTTATACCCCACCTTATTAGTTTATGAAAAGTCTCACCATCATGATGTCTACAGTTATAACAGAGTCCTATACTCTACCAGATTAGACAGTATTTCAGTTTACTGCACAATGACTGATACAGTATATCTCACCTGCCTGTACAGTTCTCATATATCCATCGATGTAGTAACAGTTTGTTACCAGGGGCTGCAGACCTGTCTATTTGGTATATGATTAAACATGGCCAGCTGATCATTTGGTGAGCCTGTACTATTTAGGTAACGCTATGCATTGTGCTTATTCTGCTCTGCAGTTGGTGTATAATGTTTACCAGTCCTTGATATATGTCTTTCGTGATATCATTAAATGAGTAACTTGTGCCTACAATAACAGCATCTATCTTCCCTGCGAATATAGTAGAGGTTGTAGGATAAAACTTACCTTTCAATATAGTAAAGGTAATAGGGTGAAAAGTACCTGTGACTAAAGTAAAAGTTGCAAGGTAAAAGACACCTGTACTGACAACTGAATAGGTAATGGAAATTATGAAGCATAGTTTTGGAGGCGCTAGATCCTGAAAAGTAATGAATTATACTCGAGTGTATGTTGCTTACTGATGGATGACCTAGGTAAACTAAATAATTAGATATAGGTCCATGCATGGCAACCTACATGCTTTGCCGACTATTAGTGTTTTGCATTTTAATGACTGACTCAATTTTCATCATGTTATAAGCTAGCTGAAGAATGACAAATGCACAGCATTAGTAAAAATTATACACCTTATAGAAAGACAACAGCTGCCAAGTAAGTCTGTTCACAGTCATTTTGGAAAAAACAAGGGAATTTTCCTTATATATTACCAAGAGTGAACTTACTAAGAGGTGACTCCAGGCCACCCAAAATCTTGCAATAATGATTGGTGTGGAGTGATTAACCAATCCTCTACTCTGGCAATTAAATTAGGAAAGGTAAAAACAAAGGCACATTTTTACTGAAAAACATCACACCTGGGCTACTATTACTGATGGTGTGACTACAGGACACCAGACTTTGGCAAGATTTTGCTTCTGTTTTGTGGCCTGGTGTGACTGATTCCCATTATAATCTTAAGACTAGAAGGCTGTGAAATAATTAACCCAAGAGACAAACAAAACCCTAGGTGCACGCCTTCATATATTGATTGATGTTTCCACAAAGTTTCATCTGAAATGCTTTTTTGAGGTATGCTACAGTTTAAATGTTGGACAGATGGGCCGACGGGCAAGAGCAAATCTATACTCCCCAAGTGGAGGGCACACAAAATCACTAGAGCGTGACCATTTGAGCAAACTTGGTAGAGACCCACCCAAGGTATATTACCACAGGTTTAAAATGAATTGTGTCCGACAGTTTTGAAAAAGAGCTCAAAAATGTGAATTTTTGACAATGGACGAAAACCACAAGATGAGGTCAGGTACTGACAGGTCAGACCAGCTAACAATGTGAACTGGGCACAAACACAGCTGTCTTTGACCAATATGACACCACTTATGTAACCAGGGGGCTATGTGAACAGCCCATGCTCAGCTGACCCAGGCATTCATCACACTTGCAGCTCCGTGAACTTGGGATAGGATCAGGGTCACCCATGTGCTGAGTAAGTCTGACCTTTATAAAAGAACACTAACATGTGCAGCATCAAAATCCTAGTTCAAGTAGTTCTCAAGTTATAGTGAAGAGTAAAGCTCATGCATGTTGCACTGTGCCCCCAGAACTAACTTATGAGCTGTCTAAGCATGACTTTCATAGATAAACATTAACATGTGCAACATCAAGCTCCTAACTTAGAACAGATCTCAAGTTATAAAGTATGCAAGTTAATTTTGTGCCAATTTTCCTGTGACCTTGGAGATGAGGTCAAAGTTCAAACATGACTAGACCATAACCATTTGCACAAAATAGGCAGACACGTATAAAAAGTACATCCCTACTAAGTTTGGCACGAGTCTGGCCAAAATAATTTAAGTTATAACCATTACAAGTTATTGCTATGTTAAACTTTCCTATTAAAACTTTTTAAAGAAGGTTTTTGAAAACAAAACAAAATAATAAATATAATGATAATAACAATAATAATAACAATGATGATGATGATGATGATGATGATGATGATGATGATGATGATGATGATGATGATGATGATGATGATGATGATGATGATGATGATGATGATGAAAGTAAATCACTGGAACACGACCTATTGAACAAACTTGGTAGAGACCCACCCGGGGTACATTGCCACCAGGTTTGAAGTGAATCTGACAGCCAGTTTCTTCACAGAAGTACAAAATGTGAATTTCTATAAAATGCATTAGAATGTCCATTGATTGTCATAGTAAGCAATAGAAAAGGTGCACTTACCGAAAAGTACACGAATTGAAGAAAGTCTTTAACAATCAGGAATCCACAGCAGTGCTAACTAGTGAACATCTTCCTAGACCCTTTAACAAGCAACATATGCACAAAGATTCAACTTAATCTGGAAAACGGTCCGGGGAAAAAAGTGACAAGTATCGAAAACTTACAAAAATTCATGAAACAAAAGAAAAAATTGCAGCATCAGCTGTTAAAAAAACTAAAAACTAAACGTCCCTTGAAGTGTTAAAAAAAAAAACAAAGACAGAAACAAACAAACAAAGAGAGAAAGAAACAAAAACCAAAAGAAAAAAATCCTTAGAAATCCAAAAATCACTAGAGGATGACCATTTGAACAAACCTGGTAAAAATCCGCGAAAGGTACATTGCCACCAAGTTTGAAGTCAATCTAAATAACGTTTTGGAGAAGAAGTCAAAGTGTGAATAAGCATTAGAATTCTGATTGAGTTACATGGTAAACTGGATTACAGATAAGTACCAGAATTGAAAAAAAAAATCGTTAACAAATTAGGATTCCACAGCAGTGCCATCTAGTGAACAAGTTTGTTTCACCCTTCCATATGCAACTTTCCACCAAGTGTCAGTTGAATCTGCGTGACAGTTCTGTAGAAAAAGTCAAAAACACACAATGCATCATTAACAAATTTAGACACAAAAAATATATCGCCACCTGGTGAAAAAAATCAGAACTAAAACTTCTTGGGAGTGTGCGATATCAAAGCAATTGGATGAGTGGTTTTGGGAAGAGTTTTGAAGATTTGCCCTGAAAAAAAACAAAAAAAATCATAGAAAAAAAATCCAAAAATCACTGACTATTTGAACAAAATTGGGGGAAACCCACCTAAGGCATACCCCACTTAGTTTGAAGTGAATCCGGCAGATGGTTTTAGCAAAGAAGTCGAAAAGGTGCATTTTGGACTACAGAAGGACAGACGATGGACGGACATCTCTTGTATGTTACACTTATGTACCAACAATAGTCGTAAAGTGAGTGTATAAGATAATTGACAACAGTAACCTCTACACCCAAGTGATGAAATAGGAGGAGCAACCAATGAATGATTGTTTCTGACTGTAGACATACTAGAGAAAAATGCTAGCTTAGTTTAAGTTAAATTATAGTATACCAGCCATCGCCCTACCACCAGTTCTATGTTAGCCTTACCTCAATCTATAGATTAATATAATCTGTTGGTGTCTTGGAATGAGTATTGTATTTTGTCAGTATTGTTCCATATCTATGGGAACACTTCAACCGAGTTTTAGATAGCTTTTTGGTGTCAAGGGTTTCGTGGCATACTCGTCGGACGGACCACGGATCGCTAATCATAATATAGGTTCAGCTGAATTGTCAGTTAGCTGAGCTAAAAAGTCATGCCTGACTACCATGTTCCGAACCCGGCTCACCACAGGTCACTACTATGTATTTTGGAGGTTTTGCTAAATGAAGTTGTCTGTAGACTGAGAGCCTATCGAGTTTTTGTAGTTTGTTCTCCATTCAAAAGTACACTGTTGGTGGGGCGTTCACTCCCCCTCCCACTATCATATCTACATATAGTAACCAGTCGTGCTCTAACTGGAACGTCTTTAGCAGTCAGTACGAGCCCATCTTATCTTTTGCAGAAGTTGCACCATTTTTCAATATTTTCTCATCTGGGAATCGCCCTGCCCATTGATTTTATACAGTTCATAAAATGTTAAATGATAAGCGTATATGTTAACATTATTTAACAAACAACAATTTAATATGGCACCGAAGCAGTATTGGCAGCCTACTTTCAGTTTCGATTCCCAAGAAGTCCCACATAAATGAGCAGACAAAGTACTTGTAATGAACCCAAAGAATGGCTCACTTGGCTTTATATCCATACAAAAAATAACACATTCATTTTCAAAATCTAACCGTCGTCCAGTGTCTTGAGTGTTTAAAATGAACGATGTTGTTGGTAATCATTGGCATGGACATTAAGTACATACATTACCACCGAAATAAATGCTCTCAATAGCAGTCAGAATGCGCGGATTGACCAAGTGAAAGCCCGTGTCTGTTACTGACAACTTGCTTCGCAAGATTCGTTTTCCTATTCTCGCAAAATCCTCAATCAGTAATCCAGTAACCATGGTTACCCAACGACACACAACTGGTGTCGTCTCTGTCGTCTGGTCGTCCTCAGTTTCAATTACATCTTTAATCGGCGAATTTGCTCCCCCCGTCCTATAAAGTTTCACTGTCTCCTGCTCGCACAACGGGTTGTTAACCCTCATATCCACGTAGCTTCGCAAACATCTATATGGGAGACCTGCACCCTGTCTTCGAGATCACAGGGCCACCAGTGTGGTGAATTTCAAGGTCAGCCTGTTCACACAGGCATCTTGATTGGTGTGCTTTTGCTGTATATTCAAGAAGCGTCATTTAATTTAAGTTGAAACTTTGCAGATATGTCTTTGTGAAAGGGTCAAACAAAGTTGCTCCCTAGGTGGCAGTGCTATGAATTTCTGATTTTTAACCATTTTTTCAAACGGCTTTTTATCCATACATGCGCCTTTCTATTGATTAATATATAAATAAATGGGATTTACATAGTAATCAATTAAACGTTAATAACCAGTGGATGTATTGATATTTAGGCAAATCCTAGAAATATTTGTAAATGTCATACGCACTCAGCGAAAGCTCGACACATGTCTATTTAGTTGCAACTTTCATTTTGTGAGCAAGTTTAGGTCAGCTGGGTACCGGTTCTTCAGGCAGCCCTCTAGTTTTTCTTGTTGACAGCGGGTGTGCATATCCAATATATTCCTTAGCATGTATACGAATCTCTTCTGACCAATTCTAAGGTAGAATTCATACAGCAGAGAGCTTTACTTTTTTAAATGTCGTTTTAAGAATTTTAAGAAGCAAAAAAGCTACGTGGCATACAATGTTTACTTATTTTTTAACTCAGTAATTATTCTGCTGCCGTCTTATCATACAATAGAGTTGATTCTACAAACTCACGACAGGAATTCAAGATTCATGTTTGATGTTTTGTCTTTCACAGGCTCTTGTTCTACATTATTTGGAAGACTGCATTTTAATAAATAATGGTACAAGGGCACAGGATGACAACGGTTATGTGTATTTTACAAACATGGCTGTCCTTTTGATAACGAGGTGCGCCATTATCCTAATTATTTATACATCTCCCCTTTTCGGAGGAGTCACGATAACTTGTGACGTAGCCATAAATACTATATTCATACTTTTATGTCCGTTCCATGAGACTTAATGAGTCCAAAACAACACCAAATATTCCGGTGGTCATCAACTGGACGACATTGATTTATGATTTATTGATTCTATACTGATTTTATTCCAATTTCATAAATAAAATCATTCAATAATGAAAAGACTCCTAAAAAAATGGCAACAAAAATATCTTAACTCATTTTTGCAGTGGTCCGAACATGAATAGCTAATCTAAAAAATATCCAATAAAATAGATAGCTCATAAATTAAACATTTAATAGATAATTAAAACTACAAATAGGAATTGAGTTCCGACATTAAACTATCACCAAATACACATTTTTACATATAATTAAACGAATAGTAGTGATAACATTTAGCAAACAAACCGAAGAAAGGTGTGACAAAATATTTGCATTTGGATACAGTAAAAGATATAACAAAAAAGGTAATATCCAATAACTTTATTTTTAACTGTCCTCCAGCCACACTGTGTGCCCCCAGCCCCACCCCCAGGACAATCACACATTTAAGCGTCAGCAGCAGGACCAGGGTACATCAGCCACGCAGATAAAGACCGGAGGGGAGGGCATAGTGGCAACCAGTAGAATGGTGGCCCTCATATTCTGGTGGATACGAATGCATACATGCAGACCACCAAAGTGACTGCCTACAAAAAATACTGGTAACTCTAATAAGGATTCTCCTTTGCTTTTGATCATCTTCTAAGAAAAATATTAACTTCATTTATATCTATGCTATTTTGTTCGATCTCTATCACCCCATAATAGCTTACTTTACAATATCTTTTCTCTTCTACAAAAAGACTCACTTCGTTCATGGAGCTACTTTTGGATTGTTTCGATTTTTTTATGGGTTTCAGTGTCCAACAGGCAATTTGGATAAGCTTTCTATCATATGGATTAAACGAAGGAAGTTTTCAATAGACAATTTGTGTGTTTACACACAGATACACTAATATGCATTAGAGAGTTCTAAAAATATTTCCTTAAAAGTGCAAGATTGCAGGTCATCAGAGGAATACATCCATATTTGCCCATATATGTTATTGCTAAAGTAGAATGTAACACGTGAAAGTTGTTTAATTTTGGGGGGAAAAAGTATCAAAGCACAGAGATTTGTTGTGTACACTGGTGTTGTCAAGTGGCTTTCGCGTAACATATCACCCTCTAAAAAATTCTGGCCAAAGAGACACGACCAGAAGAAAATATAACTACAGCACCTCAAAGACTATGGACGAGAGATAGAAAAGACAAGTAAAATACAAATTTTATCTGGTAATTGTTAAGAGTCCATGAGTCCATACTGTCCATATAGCAAAATCCACATGAATTTGTAGAATAAACGAGAGTTAATTTGATGGAAAATAAGTGACTTCTATCAAAGTAAAAACAGATACTAAAAACCAAAAGTCTTACCTAATTATAAGGCTTGCAGTATCTAGTAATAGACAATTTCACTCAATAATATATTTTGTATCTCATAGTCAGGATATATAGGAGTCCATTTATGCCATATCTAATTATTTATAAGGGTGGATGGACCACTTGCCCAGGTAGGCATTTTGCGTAATATTTCCTGTTGTTATACTGGCAGGTCTTGTCAGGTAAAAATAATTTATGGAAGATCCAGTAGCACGTTTCTTTTCATGCAAGCTGTATGGAAAATGCAGTTTCTTTGATGATTGAGACTTTCAGCGGCAATCAGAAATTCATATGCCTCAGCAGTCATAAGGTATATGAATTTCTGATTGTTGTTCCTTTGGGTGAAGTTGACACAAATACTCATTATTAAATAAAATTGCTCTTATTTCCTTATATAATTTCAAGTGAAATTTGCTTTCGTTGCCTTTGTTTCAAGGTCGTGCATTGCTTTTATATATGACCCGGAGTTACAAAATTCTATTCCAAGGCAGTTGTAGTTGTTTATGTATTCTAAATCTCGACTACCAAAGAAAAAAAAACGGGTGATACAATAGTTTCCCTGTTCTGTTGAAAATAATTACTTTGGTTTTCGATATTTTTTTTTTCTAATTTCAGTATATGTTTGTTATGTTCAGATATGATTGCAGCCCTGTTGGGGAATTTGACAGTAGCACTATGTCGTCTGCATGGAGAATACCATAATCTACTCTGCTGCTGCCTTTATATTGGTAGTAGGTCACCTGCAAAAGTTTCACCCTTAAAAGTTATCACCAGTAAAACGGCCTTTAAATATTTTTAGTTGCCTTGTTTTGCACCAATGTAAAACCTTTTGCCATACATTTTACAAATTTTATGTAGAGTCAACCATTTAGGGGATTTTAGTTCAGGAGTGTCCTATGAATGCTTGATATTACCTATTGACTAAGGGTCCACCATTACCGAAGTATAAGCCGATATGTTAGTTTGACCTTTCAAGGTCACAGTCCTTACAAAAAAAAATGAAAAACAAAAAACAAAACAAAAAATATATAAATAAAACAAAAGAAAACAAAACAAAAAAAAAACAAACAAACAAACAAACAAACAAAAAAAAAAACAACAAAAAAAAAAACAAAACCAGAAATCCAGCAACAACAACAATAAAAAAGTCAACCTGTGGAGATGGGCCTTGAAGAAACAAGTTGATATATTTTTATGAACATCTGTTATATCTGCGACATTTTTAAAGCACGTTTTTGAAGCATGCAAATTTTTCTTTTTATGATAAGAAAGTTAAATCTTATAAAAATATATTTTCGAAAAGACACACAGATTCAGGCTAACACCAAACAGGTATGCTTCACACTGTGTAAATTACTGTTCTACTTTGCCTTGTTTTTGTTATTATCACCAACAGATTATACACCTCTGTTTTGGTCCTCTGAGTTGATTCAAACGTCACATACATGACAAAATATGCTGCCAACACTGCATATGCAAAATCCACCCATGGTTAGAGCTGTGCCTTCAGTATAGCTGGTTCTAAGCTATGGAATGAACTGCCACTGAAAATAAGGACCTTGCCTAGCTTAAGTATTTTTAGAAGCAACTAAAGGTCTACCTTTTTACATGTTATTTTAACTAGAAGAACAAAATCATTTCCTGTGATGAACAGTTACGACCGGTGCTTCCATCCAGCGTTTGTGTTTTTAATAGTTTTTATGCTTAAACATTTTTATCAATTATACTATTATTTGCTATTATTCATAAAAAAAACTTATTGACCGACCTTCCTTTGTATTTACAGCATTCTAGAGTATGGTTGCCATGGAGTTTATGTTGTACATAATATACTATTATTATCATCATCAGAATCATCATCATCATCATCATCATCATCATCATCATCATCATCATCATCATCATCATCATCATCATCATTAGTAGTAGTAGTAGTAGTAGTAGTAGTAGTAGTAGTAGTAGTGCCCATCGTCTGCTTAATGTCTGTTTGTCTTGTAATGAGCATGTGCTACACGAGAAATGAAAAAGGTACCAGTTCATTTACCAGTTTGTCTCTCGGCTGCCAGATGGCTGATCTGAAACTATACACTCTTACTGTTTTCAAAGCCAATGTCATGTGCTGCAGCTGAAATGTGCGTTCACACACGGTTAAGAACGTCAAGACCTAAATCTAGAAAAGAGCTCTGGGTAAGGGTTTATTCGGAATTTTGGGGTAGATATTGAGATACAGTGGTTTTGAGAGCAGTATCATATGCCTCTACCGAACTGCCGTATACCAGGCTGAAATTTGGGATAAAACACGTTAAAAGTGGGTTCAACTGTCACACAACAACATTTTGTGGGAAAAAAAAAAAACGGTTGATATCATACAGCTTGGAATAATTTTGCCGCTTTTCCCCGTAGCCTTTCAAGTTTAATATGCATATGGAAATATATTACAGGCTATTGATCAGTATACGTTGGGTGACCCATAATCAGGCTAAGGTCCTTGGTAATTATAAAAAAAAATTACTCTGGAACCAAAATGCACTAAGTATGTTTTTTTTCTATACTTTGGAGACCTGCCATCATCTTTCCTCATGCTCAGCTTTGTATACTTCGAATGAAAGGTAACGTGTGCCAATTTACCTGACAGAAGAGTTTGCAGAATAAATGAAATTGTGAAAAAATTCAAATGTCGAAAAAGTGAAGCAAGTGGGGAAATTAGTACTTTTGTAATTTTTGCAAATAGGGTATGTTTTTGTTTTTCGGAAGGTCGTACACTTAGGGGCCGTGATTATAATTAATAAAAGCCATGGGTCATCATGCTTTAATTGACCAAATATAAGGCCAAGGTAATCAACATGAACTGAACATGCTTTCATTGTCCCCTCCGAAGAATGCTCCAATTCTATATTCCGTCAAAGCTGATCACGAATTATCCATATGCTGGCAGAAACCTAGCACAGGGTCATTCTCAACATGCTATATATTAACACCAAATTTCTTTCTTTACCTTCAAAATGAAGAGAGGGTTACTGCATGTGGATGTGAGTTTGAAGCTAATGCGACATATTCCTTATAACTGGTTCCTGAAGACATTTCTCCTTTCGAATAGACTCAATATATGTAGAAATGCATGCGTGACAATAACGCAGGGGGTTACTGCAATTTTCAATATGGGCAGCACACAACACAAATGAAATCTGTGATAGTGTCAATCCAATTTGAAGCTACAAGAATAGGTTTAATGCTAGTTTCCAATAGGTAATTAATATACGTATTTACGTGAGCCACAATTGCAGTTAATTATGATTGTGAGGATGCTTTCAGTGAAAATTTGCTGCAAATGATTTGTCACGTGACCACATACAACTGAAGTCAAAGAAACCAATAAGATAAATATAATGTCTCCAACGTCACCCTTTGGCACAACAGCCAGCAACCATTCTAAATCATTTCATAATCAACTTGAGCAATTGAGCTGGCTTTTAAGTGGGGAAAGAGGAAAGATGTGTCACATACTATTTTTAACACTTGTTAATCAATATGTGTAACCTCAGGATCACAGATCAAGGAATAATTGCCGCACGACATGATGTCATGAAATTTGAGGACTTTTTAAAGCTGTGATGCTATTCCGTATTGCCTATTCATGCAGTCACCACATTTGCAAGTATCAGCACATGGTAATATTTATTCCGGCCCTTGGATCTTTTGGTTGCACACCTGGTAGAATGCCCTTAAAACGGTAGCTGTTCGCAGGATGTAGCCACAGGAGGAAGGGATAGTAACACTGGTTTTAGGTTACCCTCTGCAAATTTTCGTCCACGTGATGTAAAAGAGGGGAGATCTGGGCATGGTGTGGTAGCCTTAAGCCAGACAAATGCTTGATAGTGTGCCTCTTCAATATGATACCTAACAGCATCACTAATCGGTGCAACATGTTCATGGTTTATTGCCTCCTTTGAAAAAGTGCACCCATGCCTCCTCTGTGGTTGCCACACAAGGGACAATGTATATTAAATAAATTCCTCAGCGTTTGCCCTTTTTCGCCGTTCATGGGTTCCATGCCAAGACCATTCAATAGCTCGCTATGATTAAAGAATACAGAGAGAGCTGTTTTCTTGCAATGGTTTAATTGAAATGAAGTGGCGTCACATGCAGTCAGGGAATAAAACGGTAAACCCAACTTTGCAGTATACAGATTTAAGACATGGATATTACAATATCTTTGATGGGGACATATTTTGGTTTCTTATCGGTCCCTGCCATCATCCAATGACTTGATCTCCTTATATTTGCAAAGTGGGCAACAACTAGAAAACACATATCCTTGTTAATTGCTAAAACCACAATAGTTCAGATTTTGTCTCCATGTAGAGCAAAATTATGCAAGTGTCAGCTTCCTCATCTTTGCTTTCAAGTTGTAGTAAATTAACCTCATTACCCTGGTTACATGTCACAACTTTTTCTTAATTAAGTCCTCCACACCTAACATATTCTTATTGCTCAGAGCATTTTTTATGACTTCTTTAGATAGAAAGCTAGCCAGATTGACTTTGTTTCCACAGATGAGAGGAATTTCTGCCAATCATAGAGCAAAAGAACATCTTTAGATGCCAGCTGTTTTCATAATGAGAGAGCCTTTGCTCCTACAGATACTTGTCCCTGACTTGTTAAAGGTTTTGTTATATCCCACAAAAACGACGTCTCCCAGCTAGTAGAGTGACAACAAGTCGCTGGAGAATGGACCTGTCTGCTCTCAGTGAGGCACCTTTTTATTGCATGTTTTGGGAGCATCATAAACGCTGGAAAATGCCAGGGCTTTGATTTTGAGCACAAAATCTGATTTTTTTTGGGGGGGGGGGTTTAATGTGAGAGGAAATCAGTCCCTTCTCAACGAAATCTTCAAATTTTTTCTGCCCTATGTCTATGGCGTGTATTGGAGCCTGACTGACATCATCTTTTGCTGCATCTTCTGTAGCAATGTTTTGCAACTTACCATTGCCAGGAGAATCTACGTTAAACTCTTGAAATCGAAGTAGTATCCCTTCCCTTTTCTTGTTTACACCATTCAGCCATGCTTGACTCTGATCAGGTGCAACTTGATTGAATTTTGACTTGCCAACCTTGACTGCAAACTTTCCTGCCTACACCTTTGAGGATCCTCAACAGCCAGCTGCTTCATGTTATCAGCAGAAAAATGGATAAAACGACCTGGAACTAGGTTAGGTGGAACTTTACCTCCATTTGCAGGGTCCATGACAGATAAAAAAAAAATTCAAGTGCTAAGGACGTGGAGGATATTTTTTTACTTGATGATGTCGCCTTATGGAACAAGTCTACAAGTTTTTTTGACTACGTAGCCTGATGTATAAAATATCTGAAACCGACATACTTTGGCATCCACTTTTTGCCGCCAAGCACGTCAAAGACATAACTCTGGCCAAAACTCAAGATTTTTTCAGTTGTAGCGGCCTACTTAGCAGAGTCACTCTGACACATGTTATCAAGAAGAGGCAGGTCACCATATAGCACGGTAAGGAACGTGAGCAGACTCTCAGGAACAGAAGCTAATGTATCAGCTTTCGTGACACTGGCACCTCTGTACGGGGTGTGCTCATGTATATCTGCTCCGAGCTCTAGAGCAGCATGTACAATAGACATGAATTTAGTATCCTTTGGTTCATATATCCATATATATATATATATATATATATATATATATATATATATATATATATATATATATATATATATATATATATATATATATATATATATATATATATGTATGTATATATAAGAATGGCACCTTTATCGTTCTCTGAGTCCACAGAATATTCCAACATGTTGGCAACTGGTACATGAGCAAACTTTTTTGATAAAAACTATCTCAGATGTACTTTACAGGAAATAATTCTTTTCTTTTTCTAGTTCTCGAGTATCGTAGATTACTCCACTATAGCCTGATCAAAATTTTTCCCTATTACCATACGTTAAATGTTCTGCGATGGATAATGCAGTGCACATGAAGTGATGGAATCGGACATGTGGCTTCTCAAATCTTGTCCAGAAGTTGTAAATCGACATCAATACAGCCAAATCCCATGTGTCATTTAACTGTCTCTTAGGATGAACTACATATTAAACGTTTTTTACCATACAAAAATCAGCAATATTGCCAAAATTATGTAAATATTGCGGTATTTCTGAGCAAAAAGAAAAAAAGCACACACAATTTTGATTCAGAATGCACGAGTTTTCCATTTTAACATTAATAGAATGTAGTTGCCACTCGGTCTTGCCTTTAGTCGTTAACCAGGAACAATGTCAATATTTTTAAAATATGTACCGTCCATATGTCACGAAAATGCGGTATTTATATGACCTGAAAACCTGAATACTTGACTGCATCATGCTTGTTTGTGGAAAGTGCCCACTGCATTTGCTTGAACACGTGCAACTCATTTGCATGATCTGTGCGCCATTCAGGGTCCGATCAGGGCAAGAATATCGCTGAAGCAGGGAGGGAATATCGCTGTCTCTTATTCTTAGTTTTACCTCGGAGATTTATGCTAGATGACGACATTTTGGTAGGCAATAATGACAATTTACGTTAAAATGAAAGCACCTGATGATATTAGCGAGGTTCTCACGTTTTCATCGATACCAAACATGCCAGAAACCTGGAAGAGAATTGTGTGTGAAGTTTCAAGCGGCAAAATACACATATTTAAATCTTTTTTGTGGATTTTTACCGGCAAATGTACCTAACAGAATTGATTACATGTTTAGTTAGACGTCTGTATGAATAAAATCGTCACATTTACATAACAAACATGTTTTCTTGTAGCAAAAATAAA
Organism: Hermodice carunculata; assembly: GCA_964020975.1. Taxonomy (NCBI): domain Eukaryota; kingdom Metazoa; phylum Annelida; class Polychaeta; order Eunicida; family Amphinomidae; genus Hermodice; species Hermodice carunculata. The sequence continues at coordinate 88,933,722 of OZ026625.1, forward strand.
GCAGTTTGATTGATTGGAAAAGAGCATAAGGTGTTTTTGTTTACATATATAAACGTCCATGTGGATGCCCTGAAGATCGTATTTATGGTGCGATGCCAAGATAAAATAAGAGAAGAATTGGTCACAAATTATTCCAATTTATAATTAAAAAATGTATTACATAATGTACTACTCAGTTTATCTTTGAGGCACCAACAATATTACAAATAACAGAACCGTCTTTATACTATCGGCTCGCCCAAAAATTAACAGATTACTTAAGAATATGAAGACAGATAAACTAATTACAAGCTTAAGGTACAGGGCCTGCATAATACTTGCTTGAAGAGGATTGGCAACCATACCTCTGTTATATGTAATAGTTTTTACAATCACTCAGGGCTTTTTTATAGAGTGACATATCTTTAGAAAATCTTTATGTGACAGGTGGGATGTATTAATTTTCAATTAGTCTGAGGAGTTGTATGCATAGAGTAAAACCAATTAAAAAAAAACAAAAACAAAAAAACAATCCCAAACCACAGCACGATGAGATAGTTTCCTTTTTTGAGAACGCACTTAAAAAAAGAAAAACGTCGAAAACATCAGAAAATAATGCCACAGACAGAGCTAGCCCAACGTGACTACTCGGTGTATATTTTATGTGTGTCTTTGATTTGCACTGTTGTCAAATTTCAAAGGTCACCAATTGTCTGAATTAGTTATCTTACCTTTGAAGTAAAATCTTCATCAGCCCATAGAGTTGACAGGTCTGGATAAGAAACTTTGAGTAACTTTTGTCATTAAAAGGAAAAGCGAATTTTTGCTGCTCAAGCGAGTTTTTTTAGATCGCATCGAGTAAAACCAGAACAAAACCAACTCACCACCAATACAATAATGAAATGGAGAACAGGCCCACAGCAAACCATGGCCAAAGGTGAACCTCAATTAGGTATAAGCTACAAGACTGCCTATGTTCTTTCAGTGCAACCAACCTTAGAAGGACTGGCCAAAAGCCGCAGCATAGTCGTTTGTAAATAAGCACTCGAATGTATGGAAAAAAGATGATAAAAGTATGCAGTACCAATTTCATAATGAAACAACAAGACAAAATCGACTCCTCATTGCATAATACCTGTATGAATAAATGTTTCCTTCACTTGGGTTTGGTATACTTTTGGGTTTATTGTCTGTCTGTTGTTACAATCTAGTACTCTAAAAGTTGCATATTCTCTGAAAGAAAACTTCGCACAATGTTAGATTCTGGTACTAAATATAAAATATCAGCATGGCAATTCATTAAAAAATAATATTTAGAACTCTTAAATGTTGCGTAAATTTAAGAAACTAGAAATCAGAATTCATTTGAGTGCATACAGCACACAGCTCTCCCTAAAACTATTTAGAAATGTTGAAAAAAGGCCTAGTTCTAATTCCATTGATATTTTTAAATGATAATGTTAACTTTAAACATCCTGTAAATTTTGAATTAATACCCTTATCCAAAATTTTGCAAACAATTTATGTTGAAAATAATATCTGCCACTGTACACTACACACTTACATATATGTCGTAGACAAGCTCGACATACACACAGGTCTAGAATGTTTAAAATCGATTTTCTTATAGGTCACAATACAATCCTCACTGCTCCAAAATTGCGAATTATTAAATCCGCAACTGATTTAGGTTTCAAGCTATCACTCAAAAACCAAAAACAAAAAAGAACGAAAAAAAAAAAAAACAACGAACAAACAACCAAATCAATAAATAAAAAAAAAGAAAAAAAAATATACAAAAATCCAAATTCAAAGCAGTGACCATGTGACGTTGGAATATGTTTTGTAGATACGTAGAGTTTTAACCAAGCCCTTTTGGTGCACTACCGGAAAGTGCAACATGGACGAATTAGTGCATGTAGCTATTGTCCTAAAGGGAAACCCACAAAACCTAATGTTTGAACTTCAATATGAGATCGAGGTCAGAAAATGCTGTACAAAACCTACCTTGATAGAAGAAAATCATTATGTACAATTTCAAAGTCCAATCTAATGTAAGGCGGTTTAAAGAAGTCCAATATAATGTAAAACGGGTTAAAGAAAATGTCCTTTTTCAGGTCGCTTTTTATTGTTCGCAGAAGTAATGAAATTTGTGTTTTGGGTGGTTAGGCCTATACATTTTGGAAAAGAACTAATGTCTGTCGTTAATTATGAATATTTCTAAGGTTGAGAGGACCGGTTTAAAACCACCAGTTGCTTTTTATGGGTGACTGCCTGTCTCAAGTCAGGAGTGAAATTTGTTTCTTCACATTGGTATTGGAAGAGAAATGTTGGTATTTTGGCAAGTCTGGAATCTCTTTGCCAGCATTGTTGGGTTTGGAATTAATGAATATGAATGTTCTTCTGTACTATTTGATTATTTTTTAAAATGAACATAAAGCAAATTCGTTATTTGTTTGAATCATTAACCATTTTTCACATTCACCTTATTTTATCGACCTGCCCAAATAAAAAATTATAACCAATTTGCAAGAGGATCTGGCCAACAGTCTTGGGGGAAAAAAATCATGCATTTACTTTACTATCCCCATACTGACTTGCACTTTTGCATTGCATACTTAATCTCAAATCTGTTTGCAAGTCAGGAATATAATCAAAACCACTGGATGTCCAGTGAGGTAAAGATTAAGTTAAGCTACCCCTGACACTAAACTTCAAAGAAAAATCTGGTTAGCGGATTGGGAAGAGTGTACAAATGAAAACAAAGTCATTATTTTTTTGAAAATCACAGAACCCCTGGCTGGTGTAAAATATTATACCCAGGGATACCCAGATGTGTTCCTGTATACCTTTATAGGAATTGATAGATATGGTGGTATTGTGAATTTGGGTAGAAAGCCTTAGTGCGTTTGAGGAATCAGATCATTGAAGCACGAACAATGGAGTACAAATGGCGGAAAATGTGGCCAACATAGTTTGATAAATTTATAACCTTTCAAACATCAGTTTCCTCATGTGGTGATCACACTATCTTATACCCCTTCTGATCATTATGCAATTCAAAATATCACTGACAATCAGGAAAATATAGCAACACCTATGAGTAAATACATTTGGTAAGGACAAAGTCAGGGTATATTCCAAAATAGTTTAAATGAAATGCGGGCGAAAACACAACAGGACTCGAGAAAGTCAGAGCAGCATTTGTTAATTTTGTAGAAAAAACCCAGGGGTGTTACCGTACAATTTTGAAGAAATCAGAGAGTGGCTTAGAAGAAGCAGCCGATTAAGGCATTGCATTTATGTCAAATGCACATATGAATACAAAAACAAAAATATGTATATGCATATATACACATACACACACATATATGTATATATATAAATATATATACATATGTATATATTTTATGTTCGGAACGAGCGGGATTCGAACCTGCAACCTTTGGCACCAGTCGCCTAGCGATATATATATGTGTGTGTGTGTGTATGTATATATATATATATATATATATATATATATATATATATATATATATATATATATGTACATATATATATATGTATATATATATGTGCATAAATTATTTTGATAACCTTGAGTTTCTCCATGAAAAGAAAATTGAAGCAATGTTGACATATTTCATCCTTTTTTTATCAGTACGTTGGTCTCATAATATGCCCAGGGTAGACTGTCAGGGCTGTGCAGTAGTACAGGCATGTTCAGCTATGCTCTGTGTCAACTTTGCGCCCATTTTGACCTGGTGAAGACCTTATTTGGGCGTGACCAAGGGCGATGGGGTGCGGTGGGGTGATTGACTGGTTCAAAATGCAGATGCCCACAACTCTGCGCTTTCATTGGATGAAGCTGGACAACACACTGCAGAGGACGTAATGCTCCATAATATTATAATTGTTTCTAAAGACTTACCTGGGAAATGTACCCTAATCCTATATATCGGTGGTATGGTAAGGTGTAGCATACCATGGTAAGGTATGGTGTGGAACAGAGGTTGACTGTACAACCTATTTAGAATGCCATTGTTGGGTTGGCTATCCTTTTTTTAATTTTACAGGCTGAATCTAAGCCAAAAAAATACCATACTATATCCACTCTATAGTAATGGTAGTAGAAATGAATATATATATATATATATATATATATATATATATATATATATATATATATATATATATATATATATATATATATATATATATATATATATATATATATATATATATAGATTGTTCAAGAGGTATAGATGGTATTGAAGGTAAAGGCTATCACAAATCAAATCAAAATTTTGAGATGTAATTGTGCTGTGCTGTTACTGTTTCTCTTGATTTCAAATATGTGATAATACTGTATTGTCGCGGTATGGGTTGGGTTCAGTTTATGCACATGAGATATTTCAGGCTCTCCGCAATATTTCGAGTGGCTAAGCATTCAAAACGAATCTTTGTGTTTTATGAATTTTCTTAGGATACACTACAGGATGAGGCTTATTGATATACTTTATTCAATTCTAGCATGTTTCATACAAATCATATTTCATCAACCTGAATTTCTGAAGGTGGTTGATCATGGTAAGAAGCAAGACAGTTTCTACAGTTTTTGCATTGTTTACATTTTGGTCATTCTAAGATGCATTAAATTAAATGATACTCTTTGGTAGTTTTTAATGCATGGTTTCACAGTTTAAGTCAATTGAACACGTAATTAAAACACAAAGTGCAACCATTTATTCATAAATACATTTTATAGCTCCTACACACAAAAATATGCTGCTATTAATTAGTGTTGATGTTTTGGTAATTCTTGACTCTTTGGTGTAAGTTATAGATTTTTTTTTTTTTGGGGGGGGGGGGCAGTTGGGCACATGTGTTTTGGACAAAAAGCTGGGGTTAGCTGTTTGTGAGTTTTTGAAAGGTTGGTGGGGGTGAGGCCCAATTTGGGGCCACCGGGTCCCTTTTGTTGATGACTGACTGTTTTGGATAGGGAGTGACATTTTGTTCTTCGCATTGGTTTTGGAGGTTGGATGTTAATCTGTTGATATTCATTGAGTCTCTAACTTTTGCTGTGGTTGACTTTGCTCCCATCATGGGGTTTGATTTATGATAATGGGCAATGTCTTTCTGAAATATTAAATTGGCTTGCCTTGTCGGCCCATGTTGTAGTGAGGATATGTTCAAAGACAGTCACAAGACAAATAGAGTATGATCTTGGTCAAGGTGCAAACATCATAAATATATTTTTCATAATTGAAAAACAAAATGATACGCCTAAGGAAGCTTTTATTAAGATTCTTCATTGGGGAAAAGCTACTTCTATGTAGACGTAATTTCGGAAGCTCATATGATGACAGTTGATCCCCGGGTAGTAACGCATACCTACCATATATTTTCATTTTATTGCGCTCTTTGCACTTTGGGAATGTAAACGAAATGAGATAATTGCATTACATTCAATCAAACTGCTGGCCGTGCATAAGTAAGTGTCATTATTGCCTACAGTTTTTCAAGAATTAAGAACAAAAAACATTTGACACACGTCTTCAAATTGCGTACAACAGCTGCCTACTGAACTTTTACTGACCACGAAAAAGAAACAAAAGCACAATTAACACACGGTTACCATTGCGTTTGACGTAAGTTTCATGAATCTACAACGTGACTGACGACAGTCTCGCATACTGTAAATTGCTTTAATTTCGCTCTATTCTTGGTTTGGCTTATATCACTGTTGGCACAAGACCATGAAAACAAAAACCCAGTGAAATAGCATTTTAATAGCTTGAACAGGAATTATGACTATAATGGAGAAACTCAAACAACAGTAAAAGTCAAAAATGCAAGGAACCGCGAAAATTAAAACAAGTAAAAATGAAACAATTTACAGTGTTTATGATTGGTCCTAGAGTCTGCAGAGTAGGCAACTGAATCAACTTCACGCTTGGTCAAAACATTCCAAACTCAACCCCGCAGAACAAAAATACATAACCGGCATCGATGTCAATGGGCACGAGTTCAAGCCCCAACATCGTGAGGGATAGCAACACCATGAACTTCCACTAGACCATGGCCTAATAAAGATATTTAAAAGAGTTGCAGTCCATGCTACTCTCGAGTAGGCAAAGTATCCTTGCCTGCAAAATCAAAGGATCTGCTTTGACTGTTAAAAGCCATATCTGGCTTCTGTATGCTATTCCAGCTTGGCAATCACATGCAAGAAATGACCTAATCGGCAGAATCCCACCGGACACTGGTGACTAAAAAGGGCAATGTGCAGACTTCCAACACGAGTGATGATTGTAATTACACCATCACAAAATGTCTTGGAAACAATACATCTATAGGAATCATATGTTCTAATTTGAAAATGTATATCGACTCGAGTGCTGGTGTCAACGTAATCACTAGACAAACACGTATCAATAAAGAAAAAAACATCCAGTGATGACTGATAGATAGGCAGCAATTTTATTTGTCTGTTTAGTCCCTCCTTTGGTTCTTTAATTGAATGACAGGTTCATGGTCACAATGTCGATTACAATACAATGATGGGAAAGCATGTCCTTGCATCAGTGTATTTTTCCCAAATGGATGGCGCTTAAGAGTTAGAGCAAGAAGTTGGGCCCACACACAATCCTCGGTGGTGTAAATGTATTGAGCTCTGACAGGGGTTCCACATTCAGGCCATCCCATTGCATTGCTATGACTCCATTCGGAGACCTGGATACCAACATGACTTTGACAGCATACCAGGACAGGAGTGGACGACATATGAAAATCTTGTAGTACATCATCAGCGTTTCAGTTAAAAGACAGCCATGGCCTACTATGTGCTGGGTTACACCATATAGCACCTTCATTTTATGTACAGCGCCTTCTAGCTAGTATGATTAGCTCCTCTCAGTGGCAAGATTGTTGAAAATGAGGTATCAATAGCTTCATCTCCCGTTGAGGGTACCAAGGCAATTGGTTTGCATGTAGCATCATTTGGATAACATCATTACATCAGTCTCATATAGTGTCTGTTACACATTTGGCAAATGTGTGCTGGAGTGGCCATTTTCCTATTCAATCTGTACAATTTCGATGATCCTTTCCCCATACCACAGATAGTGTAAATTGGGGGGGGGGGGGTTACTTTAATTTTGTGCACCTTTTTTTATGAATCTACATATGTATACCACAGTGAGCAGCAGGTTTAATGACCAAGAAACTAGTATATTGTGGCTGCAGTGGCCACATATGTAGCTGTGAGGATCACGCAAAACAGAACGCACATGTAGTCGGTAAACTTTTGCATATCAAACTTTATACAAATGAGATGCTGGACTGCCTTGAGTAGGTTGACTAACACTGTGCTCAGTGAAGTGAATGTTCTGTGAATGACAATTTATAAATAGCTCCTTTCCCCATTATGCAAAAACTGCTTACCCTTTGATATGCACATTCAAAACAGATAGTAATCAGTGCTGCACACTTGACCACGCTGTTTTTAAGGCGCAATAAGTGCAGCGTTGTTGCAGAGAAAATGAAGGAAGTGACCAAATTCATGTCTGATTAAGGATTACGGTACTTTGCAAAACCACTTTCTATTTTTCTCATTTCAGTTTTAAGTTCATGCCCTTCACTGCTTTGGGGAATCATTTACCAGCGTTGGAAACATTTAATTTGCAATTTAAGAAAGTGCTACTTTATTATCAGTACCATAATTGATATCTTTATTTTAGTATTTAATGATAATGTAACTGGGATTAAAAGAGAGTCTTACATTGGAGAGATTTTAAATAAAGGCACAGAAACGGGAGAAAAAAAAAACTCAAACGGCATTTTGAAATAAGAACACAGAGAAAATATGCATCATTGAATGGGTGCAATAACTGTGTGGTGTGCCATATTGATACATCTGTGATTCCATTCATCATTATTCAATGAATAACATCGTAAGTGTTTGGAGATGCTTGGATTAACTATCAGCATGAAATTGCTTATACGAAAATGAATATATTGAAAGGGTTCAGATTTGAAAGAAAAAAAATGTTATGGTGTAGCTCGCTATAGATTCATTCTGTCCTGATGATGATGCAGACTGAAATGATCTGATCCCTCATGCATTACAAAACTTGCCATCATGCATTTTTGTTTAGAGTCTGTCTGGGCTTGGACCAGAAAGGCCCACTGTTTATTTTGTGCTATAATGACGTCAAATGCAAGATATTGTGGTAAAACACCAAATGATGCATGGACCATACATGAATGTGGTAAAACTTACTTTTGGCTTGCAGAGCGTTTGTTTACCAGGCAAGGACTGCCCATCACGGTGTTGATAATCATACTTTAAATGGAGAACTATGTTTAAAATGAGACAAAAGTAGCCTGACCAACATCCTTTCACTGGCATGTCATTTTCGAATGACAATTACAACCTCAGCATAGCTTCCAACTACTGTCCAACTCTAAAAAAAGGCGGCATTCCATGGAGTTTTATCAGTTAGAAAAGATTACAAGTAGGCCCCCGTAAAATATCTCAGTCCAACGCAGGTCATAAGCATTCATAAACATTTTCGTTTTCATAATGGTCTAATGAACAGTTAAACCGGAATTTGAATGCGGTTTCAATAAACGAGAAGTCCTGAAAGTGACCATTTTAGCTCAGCTAATTTCTCAGTCAGCTAAGTTTATATTATGGTCCTTTTTCAGCATCCTTCCGTCTAAGATTCGCATTTTCGACCTCTTCTGCAAAAGCAATCCTTTTCAAATTTGCTGGGTATGTGTATATAACAAGTTGTTGAGGTTGTTTCGGTCCAGTGAGTTTTGGACTTTTTGTGATTTTTTTACGGGGGGGGGGGGGCAGAATATTTGGCTAAATTTTATTGAATCACTTCATGTGACTCCAGACTTTAATTTGTTCAAGAGGTGGCGCGGCAATTTCCTTATTTTTTCATGAATTTAGATGCTTTAATGCTATTTTCGACTTCTCCTCGAAAACTGTCACTCAGTTAGTGCTAAAATTTGGTTGAAATGCAGCTGATGACAGAGTTAAACCATGTTGATCGCTAAGTGGTTACACGATGTATTCCTGATTTTCAACATTTTTTTTTAAATTCTGCAATGTGTTGGAGAAAGAATGCAATCCGTCTGGACACTATATTACTCAATGTAGATTGCAATAAAAATTCACGTTTGATTTCTCCAAAGCTAACCACCAGAATCACTTGTTTTAAACATATTTTATTCGCAAGAATTTACAACAAAAATCTAATGAATAAGTAAGCATTTGGGAAAAAGGGCAAAGCCTTATACTGATCCCTCTTGCAGAAAGGGGACAAGCACACAGGACAAAACAAGACACATGACCAAAGAGAAGGTGACAGTATCACATGACAAGACAGAAAGTGTGGCTGAATTATTAATCTTACATAGTTAAAATATTATTCCTTTTAGGGTTCATGTATATTTGGAGATGTAAAGGAGATTCATCCATAGCAGAAATTAAATTTGGAACAGCTGAAAAAATGTCAATATTTTCGGTAAAGGTGTATTCGAAGGAACCGTAAAATATTGTCTGTAATGTAAAGGGAGCATATTTTAGAATAATACAGTGGAGAACAGATTTAGGGACAGTATTCTTTGCACAGAGAAAAAAAAATAATGACGTGTCTCCTCATTGGGTGAACTGCATGGCAATTTGGAGTTTGGTTCACACCAATTTTGAAAAGATGAGAATTTAATTGAATTGTACCTAGACGCAGACGTGTGTGCATAACAGCAAAAAACCTATTGCCGAATTGAGTACTTTGGGAAAATTAATGGGGCGGGATAAAAGGTACATCTATCCTTGATTTGAACTGTCAAATCAAGGCTGAACTACCGATTTCTAGAGGCAGTTGATTCCCTAGTCTGATAATGGAGGGGAAGAACGCTTTGTCAAATATGTCAGTACGAGCTCGGAAATGAGGAAGACCATACTGTTGACGGGTATTGAAATCACCAGAGCCTGAATGAGAGGCAGTAGTAAGCGTAGAACATAAATATTCGGGAGCAGGTTTGTGCACCAATATATACATTAGAGTCAGGATAGATATATCCCTCCGTTTTGCCAGAATTGACCAACCTGTTTCCTCATATTATTTAGTGTTACTGGTTCCATGCATAGCGCCAGTACCGCCACGATCTGCACTTATCTGAATACTTTTAACTTTTTCTGCATCTAAGGCTATACAACCGTTCCATACAGGACTACCATATTAAAAAATAGGCCTCATGAAGGAAATGTAAATAGTTTCAATGTTTTCTTTATCTAACGTAAATTTTAAATTCTTCATGATATTGATTAATTTGGTTGATTTCTTATATATATATTTATATATATATATATATATATATATATATATATATATATATATATATATATATCAGTGATATGATCAGACCATCTAAGGTCTGAACGTTTTGTGATGCCAAGATATTTATGTTTACCAACATCCTGCAGGGTGTGCCCATGGAAAGAAATAGGAGGATGTGTAGGAGGATTAGTTTTCCCAGAGACAAGCATTGAGTCTGTTTTCAGAGCATTGGAAGTGACAAGACAGTCATTGGAACATTGATCAATATCTGAAAGACGGAGTTAAGACTTTCGGCTGCAGTAGTTGAATAATCAATGGTCATTTTATATTTGATCCAACAAGGTCTATTATGTCGTTTACAAAAAATGAGAACATGCACTGAGCCTTGAGGTACACCTGCACAAATTTTGCCCCAGTTAGAAGACTGGCCTTGAACAACTACCCGGTGATAAGATTCGACCAATAATCCGAAAACAAATCATGAAGAGCTCCTGCAATACCACTTTTCCTTAATTTATGCAACAGTCCGACATGCCAAACTGCATCGCATGCTTTACTTATATCCAAAAGTATAACACGGACCTCTACTCGATGATCAACTGCCAAACTTAATTCGTGATAAAGGAGAAGTAATTGATTAATGGTGGAATCCCCAGGCATGAAATCCGGATTGGTGGGCAGATATAACAGTATTATCTCGAGAGAAAGTGAACACATAATTAAATACTATTTTCTCAAATGTTTTCCCGGTACAACTAAGTGATGACACAAGCCTGTAATTATTATATATGTCATTAGGGCCTTTTTGTGCAGGGGAGTAACATTTGTTTGTTTGTTTGTTTGTTTTTCCATGCTGAAGGGAACTGCTTTTTGAAAAGTGAAAGGTTAAACAATTTTGAAAAGAAGAGATAGCGTTGCCGTCATGTAAAAGAGAGGGAATAGTCGAAGAATGATTTCTATTAAGAAAGTGTTTGACAGTGCACAATCAACATAGGTTAAACAATTTTGCAAGAGAAGAAGAGATAGCGGGTGCAGCTTCTTTTAGAAGTTTAACAATTATTCCATCAGGACCAGAAGCTTAAGTGGTGTCGAGACCTGAAAGTATGTCAAGTACTTCCATTTCCGTTATATTTATGGAATCAAGTTTAGGAAAAGGCAGGTCAGTAATTTCAGGCAAAGTAGCTGAAGAAGAATCAATCTGGCACTATTGCAAAAAGAAAGAGTTAAAAAACTCAGCTTGAAGGAAACTATCTGATATATGTTTGCCGTCATGTAAAAGAGAGGGAATAGTCGAAGAATGATTTCTATTAAGAAAGTGTTTGACAGTGCACCATCAACATAGGTTAAACAATTTTGCAAGAGAAAAAAGAGATAGCGGGTGCAGCCTCTTTTAGAAGTTTAACAATTTTTCCATCAGGACCAGAAGCTTAAGTGGTGTCGAGACCTGAAAGTATGTCAAGTACTTCGGTTTCCGTTATATTTATGGAATCAAGTTTAGGAAAAGGCAGGTCACTAATTTCAGGCAAAGTAGCTGAAGAAGAATCAATCTGGCACTATTGCAAAAAGAAAGATTTCTATTAAGAAAGTATTTGACAGTGCCCCATTAACATTCGGTTGATGGAGAAATATTTTTTGAGTAAATGCACAGTTTTTCATTATATTATTTTTTCAGCCTGATTCAATTGCTCTTGATGATGATTCTGTAATGGACAACATGTTTTCCATGCAGCTGGTTCAAAATTTCGGGTCTTTGTTTTTGTATTGTCTTTTGACTTGACGCTTAAGTGATCGGAGGCAGGTATTATATGAAGGTAGGTCAGAAGGCTTGACTTCAATGTTTTTTTTCGGAATGCAGCTTGCTGTACTGTCTGTGAATAAATTTGACCACGAATTGCAACACAAGGCAATATCGTCGGTAACAAAACATTGTGACCAATCGATCCCTCTAAGATTAGCTCTAAACACATCAAAGGCTGCTTTTTGGTAGTCCCATATGCGACGTTTAAATACAGGATCTTTCTTAAGACAAAAGAGTAAATTAGCCGCCACAACACAATGATCACAACTTGATACTGGAGGAATTATATGAATTTCACGGCGATAATTGGGAATATTAGAAATCATCTGGTCCAGACTGGTTGCTGAACGATTGGTAATACGAGTTGATTTATGTACATGCATAGTAAGAAAATTAGTTCTAACATATTGATTAAGCTTTAGGCCAGACTGAGTTAAGAAATCGGAATTTGAAAAAGATTTGGAAACATACAGAACTACACCACCACCTTCAGCATTGGGGCGGTTGCGTCAAATAATATCATGATTACCAGGTATAATAAGATTACTAACATAAGAGTTTGGGGAAAGAAATGTTTCAGACAAAGAGATTATGTCGAATTCCGGTGCGAGATCTGAGCAAATCGACCTCAGCTTATCCATGGAGAGGCTATGAATATTAAAATGACAGAAAGAAATATCGTGGAAATGTTCTACAGTGCTGGGGTTTGTATGGACATCTCCAGCTAAAAGTACTACCAGGGGACTGAGGGCCTTCTAACAGAGAGGTTTGAGTTAAGGATTATTGTGGCCAAACTCATGTATATAAATATATAAACAACTGGGCAAACAGAGTAAACCGATCGTTTCACTAACATGAATTCATTATCAGTTCCAATAAATGCGTAAGAATAAAATACAGAGTCACACATCATAATATGTAAACTTCTGTGCACCGTTTAAAACATGTTACTAGTAAATGATAATATGATATTCAAACTGATTGCCCAAGTTTGGTCAAAAGACGTAAATTGCAGCAATACTAGATTGACAATGAGCAGTATCCTACAACATATAAAGATCTGAAATACATTCGGAGAAACGTCAAATATTGTAATACAGTCCTCTGTGTAATACCAATGAATACAGTAGAGAATATATGTGGGGACTGGAACACAGGAAAAGACTGCTCCAATACTTAAATACAAGAAATGTGCATAACTACTGAGCATAAAGCTTCCCGTGGTTAAAGCAAAAGTTGACAACATACTAAGCATAGCAATAACAGCTGCTTGTGTGAATATTTTGTTAGGTATCCAATAAACCTTAGTGGGACTGCCCCAAACGTCACAAGGCGCTGTACAGTATTTCATAATACAGGTAGGCTCCACACATATTCGATGTATAAATAAGTACAAATGAGTACAAATTCTATACATTATTTCCCTAAAATATCTTTCTACAAGGTAGAGATCGGCATAAAATAGACTAGCCAAGTACAATACAAAATCATACAATGCGTGAAACAAAATATACATGAAGCGTGTAATGTGACATCCTGAGATATACTCAGCAAGGAGGTATAAAAAGAACTTAAACGTGAAGTGATCAATATCTAGAAAACTTATATTAGCGTATATGTACGTCGCAAAAGTGTATTTGTAACTGCTTTGAAACATGTGCAAATACATAATGGCCGCAACACATAAAAGACACACAAAGAACACATAAACAACAAACACTGGAATAATCACCAGAAGTCCTGAAAAGGACATTGATGACAGTATGACAGTGAGCATTTTACGAAGAAATGCTGAGCTGAAACTCCCTATTGTGCTATCAAACGTAAATGTGCTAAAAATGCACAAGGTCAGTACATGTCATATATTTCCATCTCGCGTACTAGTGAATGCGAATTATGTAGTCAAGTTTTCAAATTATGCATAAGAGGCGTAGATGTGTTAGTTATTCTGCCTAGGAGCACATAAACAAAGTGTCGATTATGGATATTAAACCAGGTGCATGACTCTATTAAATAGAGAAAGTACGAAATCTGTACCAAACAATTTGCGTTACAAGGAAACTTTGCACAGAAGTGTACAAAAATCCAAAATAATTTAACGTATGGCACTAATAATATTATGACGAATTGCCACCTATGAAGCATCGGTTTACGAGAAGAAAATGCAAACAAGTAGACATTGAAAACACAAAACAAATAATAGAAATATATAAAAATAAATATGATACCACGGCTGTTCTGTATATATTGTTCAGTGTCAGGTACATGTGCTCTAACGTGATAAAGATTAATTCCACGTTTGCTTGTACAAGTGGAAAATGAATCTTAGGAACAACAACATGTTCAACATTTAGATGTGATACACGCTTGCTGTATATATAAATCACAAAACTGCTTACAGTACGAGATTTATGCACCAAGCATCAGTATCACAACCATTACCAAAGCTACTCAAAACTGTACAGTTTATATTTTGTGGCGCTGTGTATGTAGCACAATCACAGCAATATGTAGAAGTAATAGATAGACCAGTGATCAAAGACTGGTTAGAATTAGATTTGTGATGGAGGCTTTGTTGTTGCACAATGACAGACATGATTGTAATACAGGCAATACACAAGCAGCCCATAAGCATACAAATTACAATGATAGTAACACACAGTTATAATGTATGATAGTATTTAATATATTGTCATAATGTATAAAAACATAGCTATAATAGTAGGCCATTATCAAGGGGGGGGGGGGGGAGTTCGTTGTAGGGAAAGGGAGGGGAATATTTACAAAAGAGATAAGATACAAAGTTTAGTGTCTATTTTAATGTTGAGATGATACAATGGGGAATGAATATTTCACTGTCTAGTGTTCAACTGGGACGATCTATCAGTAAGATGCATTGTCATATCTTATAATCTTATCGATTGCATCAAGGAAATTGCCTTGCACTTTGTGTCCTTGTTTGGGTTTGGCCCACACTTTACCATGTACAAGCCGTGCACTGTCGATGTCTTCATGGTTTTTCAGTCTATTGATGAGGCACCTGTTGCGATAGGTAGAGTCTCCAAATACAACATAGCCAGGGCCTTTCAGGTTTTTTTTCTTGCCCCGGTGATTCTGTCAACGTAGTCTCTGCCAAGGAATTTGACCAAGAGAGCGTGCTTCCCATCCACTTTGGCCCCAACATGATGCGGACAATCTATTACAGTTGCCAGTATGTCTAATCGTAGGTAGTTTTTAAAGAAATTGCTGGCCAGCTGTTTGAGTTTGTTGTCCTTTCTTGGGCCAGTAGGGGCATCGAGGCCATGAATACGAACTGCCTATGTACGTCCGTGCTGTTCAAGATTGTTTACATCAGTTTTTGTCTCATTTATTGCTTCTCTGAGCCGCATAAGTTCCCTTTGTATTCCTTATAATTGCTTTGTTAGGTCGTTAATTGAGCCAGCGGTCACAGTTATTTTCCAAAACATAAACCCGAGTTTCAATTTGCTCAAATCTTGAATCGAAATGTTCAATGATTGGTCGTTTTTTTGTCTTCCAGTTTACTCCTGAATGTTTTTTTTTTCTTCTTTTCAAGTTTACTATCCAGCAGATTTTCCATAACGGTATGGATCATTTTAGATAACTTAGAGTCACCATAATCATCATCAGTGTCATGATCCTTGGTGCGACCAACAGTCCTAGTTTTCCCTGTGGGCTTAGTGGTACTCATAGTAGCTGTTAGCCAGACTTTAAGATCTTGTGGTCTTCACTGTCAAAAGCTTTGGACAACGTATATAATATATACGATCCTAACTTACAAGTCCTAAGAGGTCTCACACAAGTAAGTGTCTGTACTTTAACGCTTGATACAACCCTCAGTCCGCAACTTTTTCCAAAAAATTCAGGGAGCTCTGCCTATTTCGAACTCAACCCGCCATACCCGTCACGTGATGACTACAATCAAATCGCTTCAGATTGGTTGGGGATGTGTCTTAGCTGGCTCTTCACCAAGCTTGTTGAAATGGTCAGGCCCCAGTGATTTTGGGAATTTTGATGTTTTTGGCCATTAGTTGCAACCAAATATTAAAAAATATCTGAAGCTATCCGGCCAAGTGCTTTGAAATTGAATATGAACACTTGGTAGCTGTTACTATCAAGTTAATGAAAGTTGAATATCTCCGCGGTTTTAAAGTTTACTTCCCTGGAATAAATTAATAATAACTATAAAGAGCACAGACTTTGCTCAGTTTTATTTTGTGTTATGAAGTTAGATTCTTCTGGCTGATCAAAGCATCTATCAAGATGTCACAAACTCAGAGAGCAAATACATATAGTTTTTTTAGGCTTTCGTGGCTTGTGAAGCTTTCATAAAACAAGTGTGTGACATATAATCCGTATTTTCTGTCACCCATGTTACAACAAAATGGGAATGACCTGCATCGAACTAATCAGTGATCCCACTTGATATATGTTGGGTCTCCATCGAATTCAAGTGAAGCGACCTTAGCACCTTCTTATCTTTCTATTTTTTCCGTTGCAGTGTACTAAATGCTTTGGTAACTGATGATGTACAATCTGGAATAATAAGCTCTTGAAAATATCCAGTGTAGTACCTTATTATTTTGGAATTACAGGCAGAGGAACTGATGCAGTACATCAAAATTCTGGAAGCATATATGTATGTGTATGTATGTATGTATGTATGTATGTATGTATGTATGTATGTATGTATGTATGTGTGTGTGTATGTTTGTATGTATGTATGTATGCATGTATGCATGCATGTTTGTATCTGTGTGAGCATCTATGTATATATGTATGTTCGTACGCATGTATGTATATGTGAAAGATCCTGCATACACACATTTTCTTCCTCTTCAAAATGCCATTTAATATGAACTACACCTTGTTTTATTTGCTCTTACTGCGTCATATATAGAAATATAGAGCACACACACACACACACACACACACACACACACACACACACACACACACATATATATATATATATATATTGTATTTGTGTCTTTTTGTCCAAAACCACTTCCTACTAGTCATTACCCTAATCCGTAGTCCGAACTCTTTACTCTCCATAAGCTAACCTGTCCCTGTCTAACTTATATACATAGAAGTTCTATTGTCCATATTGCACACGTTCCTCTGTAAAATTTTGACATAGGCTGTACATTATATATATATATATATATATATATATATATATATATATATATATATATATATATATATATGTGTGTGTGTGTGTGTGTGTGTGTGCATGTATATCCTGTGTGTATGTGTGTTGCTGTGTGCGTGGCAAAAATATGGCACTAAATTTATTTTGGTATTATTGTTTTATTATAATCTTTGTCTCATTTTTCTTCACTTTGGCCAAGCTGTACTGCTTGGTTGAACGTTAACTGATCTGTCTAACATTCTAATAATCATAAATAAGAAGCCAAGCATACAAAAAAAGGGCATTTAGAAATTGAAATTTCACTATCTGGTAACTAATAAACCGAAATATTAATAGACATACTCGTAGGCACCAGAACAGAAGCCGAAGCCCTCATTTTCTATTTTATGCAAAACATTCAGGAATACCGTTTGTCACACGAGGAATGGAAAATATCATGCGCTGTATAAATCATAAGCCTTCATAAAATAATGTATTCAGAGTATGAGGCTAAGGTCTTAAGACTCCGGACTCAGGATAAACTTTTTGGGGCAATAAATTTACATATTAAAATCCAGCATTCCATGAAAGAGGAACGAGCAGGTAGAGTTTGTTTAAAACCAAATATTGTCGTTGTTATGGAAACCACTCTTAAAAGACCATAATTGTACAGTGTGTCACTTTATACATGGTATAAAAACTCCTTTTCAATTATGCAATTTGATTCACAAGAAAAATTCATTGACGAAAGGCGTTCGCTTTTTGTAAATTAAGATATTAATTAGGATTTTTTAGACTCTTCATATACATAATTATGCATTGATACATACATATATACATACATACATACATACACACATACATACATGGCAACTTATCAAGAAAGAACGGCACACAAAAGCTCTTATCACATATACGTTAATACTTTACCTGTATCAAAAAGGGAAGATGCAACGTGCTCATTTAAGAAACATTTTTCCCCGAGGGTACCAATACATGCACATAATTAGTTTTGTATCTTTGAGTGATATGGTAAATATCAATGAATAAATTCAATTTTTTTCTGAGGGTGCACCAGTGCGTGTACCTTGGGCCCACAATAAATTGTTTTTGCAAGCAACACGAGCAAGGACAGGTACCCACTATAAACAGAGAATCTCTATTGACCTTTATATTGTGTGTTAGCTAGTTTCACAAAAACTAACAAAGAAGAACAATAAAATAATAAGGAATCACTGACTTCTGGCCGATACATATCCCTATGACTATATCTATATTCACAGCATGCCGTAATGTTTCAAGCAGGATATAGTGTAGTTTTAAGGCCACATTTCTTAATCATTTTATAGACATTGCTCTCGAAGATCTAAGATTTGAATGCTGCAGTGCTTAAAATTTTCAAATATGACAATTTGCTAGACCCAGAGAGTTAACACAAGGAAATGATTACAAAAGGAAGATTTTTGGATTAAAACACTTTATTCCGCTTTTCATTTTGGACTCAGTGGCGCAATTGTAGGCCTTGATATTTTAAGAGTTTGGGCTTTAGGAGTTTTGATAGCAGTCACGCACCTTCCCATAATTATAAGACTGGTATTCAAATAAGAACATGCTATCGACAAAAGCCAAAAACAAACAAACAAAAAAAACAAAAACAAAAACAAAAACAAAATACGAAAAAAAAAAAAAAAAAAAAAAAAACGCGGGAAGAAACAGGAAATTTAGGAACTCTGTTCCCAAAGATCTTTTTCAAATTTTACCACAGTCTTCCTCTAAACACTTTGGTCAACTACGTATAGCTATTAAAGCACCACCATGTCCAAAATAATCAGAATCAATGGATACTGGGGTCTTGTTTATTCTGAGCTTCCAGTCCCACAAAATGTTTGTCAAATGTTTAATACTTACACAACAACTATTTGGAAACGAGATCCTTATAAAAAAGCATTGGATCAAATGTTTTCATCATTCCTGTCAAACGCAAAAGAAATGGTTCCCTAAACATTTCGTTCCTTTTCAAATTGAGCATTTTCACAACATGATTCACAAGGAATAAAAAAAAATCTCCAATTATATCGTATCAATATGGAAAAATATATTGGACAGAGATTCATAAATTACAAGAGATAACTCTTAATGAAATCAACATTGTGGCTGTATATCGAACAATAATTATTCCAAGTTTGTTCATACATACCACAAACACGTATCTGCAGGTCCCTTGGATAAAACGCGAAATTCAGTATTGAAAGAATTGATGAGAAAATAGAGTCTGCCTTTCTTGTTAGTCAGTCAAAATGAAAATTATAAATGAGCTTAGTGCCTACAAATCCCGGTATTGTGACTCTATGAGGCATGGCACTCCGCATGGGACTGATGTTACTTTCAACAGTAGCGCACATTGTAACTGGTAGCGCACATTTTAAGTGCCGACAGTTCCTACTCCGGGTCAATGTCACTATACGAATTTGTGAAATAATTCTGGATGAAAAGACAAACGTAATTGTGGCAAGGATTAAGCTAGTGTTGCCTTTAAAGCAGACTCAGTTCCATTTCTCTACTCTAATTGAGTAGACTAAATATGCAGCTTGGGTCTGCTTTTGAGGCGAGAGCCAGTGATACAGTAATACTTGCCATTACTATCCCCTGTGGTCAGCGAATACGGGCTTACAACGACCATTTTCCCATGCACGGCCATTTTTCTAATGATAAATGCACTGTGGTGAGTGACCATCTGCAGGACGCAGCCAGTGACTGGGAAAATTTAGCAAAAAACACATCATACAACTGCTTTTTACTGAGAGACTCTCCAGTGCAATAACAGTGACAAACCTGATTCTTTTCTTGATCACATAAAACGAAAATGTAGCTGTAATTTATTCAGATACGATATTTCTTGTGAGTGTCAAAGTTTAATTCAAATAATTACTACTAATTTGAACTGTTTTGTAATTGGAAATGCAGGGTTCTCATTTGTTTTCTTTGATTGAAGTTGAACTGCCTGGTACATTGTGCATGTGGTGCCATCCTCGAGGTTCCATATACTACCAAGCCTTCGTTTTGCATAAAAAGACCACTGAACAGTCGCAAAAATATTCTGATTTGTTTTATCAGCTACAGCAGCCAACTTGTAGAGATCCTCGTCACCTAAGCAGCATATTACTTTGTACAACAATGAATCTGTGAGCTGTAGACCAGCCTCTGCTGTAATCTCACCAGGAGCATAGTATTCATGTTGCAACTTGGAAGTATTTGTTTTGATACGGGCTCTGAGGATGCCGATGGCTTGGTAAATAATGGCTTCATCTGATGGTAAAATTGTATCTTCATAATGTAGACTTGTTCATCAGGGTTCTGGATACCTTTGAGCACTTGGGCTAATTCATTAAGCTTCAGCGATGCACTACTTTGTGACACATATTTGTGAAACACAAGGTCTTGCTTCCCAGCCTTTGTGTAGAATGCTAACTCTGGCCACAAAGCACTCATCTTTACCTTCAGACATCTTGTTGGATATGTATCATTTACCTAAAAACTGTTTTCTGATGCTAACTAAATGAACCTTGCCTTTAATGGTGACATCATGAAGGCTCCTGTTTTCTTGACGAGCGGATCTTTAATTGAGGATGAGGGTGTTTGGTTCAACAATTCATGCACCATTAATACTTCACAAGATAATCTTAATGACTCTGACAGGGATTAAATTTTAAAAAATGTATATAAATACACATTATGCACCTGTATCTTGCAATTCATCTAGAAGTAATTTAAAGACATTTGTGGAAAATCCTGCAATTTTCCTGCAAAAGGATTTAATGTGTATTTAAACAGATAGGACACAAAGTGTTAATATGTGAATGGGTCCAAAAATCCTAAATAATATGATATGTCAGCACAACATACATATATATCATAGTTATGTGACAAAGTTCCACATGTTTAATTTCGTTATCACATTTGACACAAACATAAGAACATGTTTTATAGCTTTGAACCTTACTTTGAATATACGTGCAATTTGATGTAAAGGCAAAGGGTTTACTAAGTAAAAATGTCCTTAAATATGAGAGATTTACCTAAGAAGAGTCAATACTGTCTTACCATGATCATGCAATTATATTTCTGCAGTGCAGAGTAAAATGTATGTAATACATTTGTGATATATTCTACTACTATTCATATTCTCCACAAATTTTGTTCCAAATATTTAGGTTACAAAGGGTTAAATTTTCAAAATCATACAAAGTGTCTGCAAAGACACCCGGCAGATTCATAATCCTGATATTCTCAGCTTTCCAACAGTATAAGATGCACTTTAGTTACTTTCACTACAAGGTGGTCACAAATTTTGGTCAGCATGCTACAGCACTATTGACTAAGTAATTGGCACAGTAAGGTATCCTTCAAGATTGTTTAAGTGACCTCTCCGATGCCCTTACATTGGCAAAACAATACCTTGCTGACTCTCGCCATTATAATTATAAAAGATTAAATGCCGGAGCTAATGCAAATGAGTTGATCCTATCTAATTCTTAAAGTGCAGGAAAAAATGACATTTTTGACAGATTTGGACCCCGGTATGAAGTAATTCGAACCCTTGGCCCAGTTCGTTTGATTCGCCACAGGCGAGGTTCAGCCAGTCTACAAGTCTTAATGACTGCTGGTTCACCCTAATATGGCCTGGAAGAAGCTTAACAAGAGGCCTGTGTATAATGCCTGGCCCAGTACACGCATGCCTATGGGAACGCCTTATGCTTTGATGGCTGGAGCAGGCCCTGACCGAGCTGAGGAGGTTGCCCTGCAGTCAATGCAAGAGGTGAGTGAAAGAATAGCCATCTGACAGGCACTTAGAAGGACATGAGGACATGCCCATGCGGAGAGCAGTGGTGAGGCACCATCAAAGAGAGTGTCTGACATGGCAAATAATATAACCCCAGAAGAGACCTCAGAACGCCTCCGCATTGTGCTGCTATGGTGCATGGATTTTAGTAGTGGAAGTTCTAACGAGACCTCTACAGTTCATTGAGCAACACGTTACCAGTGGCCAAAGTACATGCACTGTAATTGTAATAATAGACTTTGTGAAATTATTCTGGATGAAAAGACAAACATGATTATTGCAAGGATTAAGCAAGTGTCGCCTTTAAGGCAGACAAAGTTGCACTTTACTACATTAGTTGAGTAAACTACATATGCAGCTTGGATTTGCTTTTGTGACAAAAGCCAGTGATACAGTAGTACCTGCCATTACCATCCGCTGTGGTCAGAGAATACCTGCTTAAAAAGACCATTTTTCCCATGCACCGACATTTTTGTAATAATAAATACACTGTCGTGAGTAACCACGAAAAATTTAGCAAAAAACACATAACACAACTGTTTTTTTCTTAGAGACTCTCCAGTGTAAAAACAGTGACAAATCCGATTATTTTCCCAGTCACATATAACTAAAATGTGGCGGTACTTCATTCAGATATCATAATTCTTGTGAGTTTCAAACTTTATTTCAAACAATTACGATGAATTTGAAGTGTATCGCACTTGGTAAAGCAGGGTTCTATTTTTTTTTTTTTTTTTTTTTTTTTTTGCTTTGAAGTTAAACTGCCTGGTACCTTGTGCATGTGGTGCCATCTTCGGGGTGCCTTGTACTATTAAGCCTTTGTTTGGCACAAAAAGACAACTGAACACTTGCAAAAGTATTCTGAACACATTACTTACTATCTTGATCTTAATCTGGATGCTGTCAAGTTCATTCTTAATTGTAAGAAATCAATAAAATATGCTCCTAGTATATTGCAAGTGCACAGTTGAATCTACCATAACTAGGTTTCATTTGGGCACAAATTACTGCACCATAACTTTGGTGAACTCTGCAGTGAAGCACTTGGTCTGGCATTTGTTGATTAACTATACACAGACATACCTGTGGCGTTGTGTTGTCATCTATGTTATATTCAATTAAATTCAAATCAACAGGTCTTAAAATCAGCATCGTCTCTATCATAAACAGGTAAAAAAGACAACCCAACTGAGTTGCATGCCTTTACCGGCATAATTGATGCAAGTAATAGGGATGGACCTCATTGACCCTTTTCCATCCACATAGTAAGGAAATAATTATGCGTTTGTAGTAGTAGTGGACCACCTAAGTGGATAGGCTGGAGGTAAGCCAATTCCTAAAAAGTCCTCACAAGCAATTAATCATGTGATTATTTAAGAATTCTTTCCTTGTCATGGTATACCTGAAGCAGTTTTAGATGGCCAAGCATTGGAGTTCCATGCAACTCATTGCAAAAGGTACCTAGAAGAATTGGGAGTGGACTACCAGCAATCAGTTCGATACCACCCTGAAACAAATGGAAAGGTAGATGGATTTAATCAAACTCTCACAGCTGGTCAATAATGATTACAGACAATACCAAGCAAAATTTCTTTATTTCCATATTACCATAGTGTTAGTGAATCAATCCGATTCACACCTTTGTATTTGATGTGCGGTAGAAGGTCCAGATTGCCATTGAGTAAGTATATGGCACAGGAAAGTACCCTTCAAGATTGTTTAAGTGACCTCTCTGATGCCCTTACATTGGCAAGACAAAATCTTGCTGTCTGTCGAAATTATAATTATAAGAGAATAAATGTCAGAGCTAATGAAGATGAGTTGATCCTGGGAGACTCTCTAATTCTCAAATAGCAGGAAAAAAAATGGCATTTTTGACAGATTGCCCCCCCCCCCCCCCCCAGTATGAAGTCATTTGAATCCTTGGCCCAGTTTTGTTTGATTCGCCACAGGCGAGGTTTAGCCAGTCAAGAAGTCTTAATGAGTGCTGGTTCACCCTAGTATGGCCTGGAACAAGCTAAACAAGAGGCCTGTGCATAAAGCCTGGCCCAGTACATGCACGCCTATGGGAAAGCCTTATGCTTGGATGGCTGGAGCAGGCCCTGACCCAGCTGACGGGGTTGCCCTGCAGTCAATGCATGAGGTATATCCTTAAGAGAATAGCCATCTGACAGACACTTCGAAGGACATGAGGACACGGCCATGCTTTGAGCAGTGATGAGGCACCACCAAAGAGAGTGTCTGACATGGATGATAATGTAACCCCAGAAGAGACCCCAGAACGCCTCCGCAATGTGCTGCCACAGTGCATGGAGTTTTAGTGGTGGAAATTCTAACCAGACCTCTGCAGTTCAGTGAGCATCACGTTACCAGTGGCTAAAGTATAAGCATTATAACTGTAATAATAGACCTGTTGCCAAGACTCGATCACTTAGGAAAGACATTATAATCCTGGGCCTGTGCCCCAGCAGCAGGTCCGAGTGAAGTAAATACTGATGCTTTGGTGGAAGAGCCTAGATGCTTCAATAGACCACAGGAACACAAGCAACTAGCTGCATAATGGCAGGAAATGGAGATAGAGCGGAAGGGTCAATGCTTAGAGGCTTTCGAACTGGCAGCATATTTACGGGCTTTGGGATTGTGTTAGCGGTCAGCACCACATCCTTAGAGCCTCTGCCAGATGGACATCTAATTACAAAGACCAATCTATTACAAGTCCAGTCTGCAGAAACAACCACTTTTGGGGGCAATTAATGCACCACAGGAGACTCCTGTACTGCTAAATAGTGTTAAAACTGTGATTCATCAGGCAGACAAGACAGTGAAAAATGGTGCTACAAGTACTTATGACTACCGCCCTTGGTTAGGTCAATTGTGTTCATTGAAATCTTATATGTTGAATTTTTACATGAAATCTTGAGTTCCCACCCCACCATGTGTGCGAAGAGGGTTGCTTGGCTTTTCAGTAAGCTGGGCCACACATTGTTTGGATTGGCCACAGATGGAGGTGTTGATGAATGTTGCATGGCCATCAGTAAACCAAGAGCACACAGCAGGCAGTGGTCCATCCATTGAACGACATCACTACTGTGTTGAATCAAACCCAGAAGACAGTAAGTTGGCACATATATCACAGGAAGGAAACTTCCAAATTTATAATTTAAACTTTACTACCATATCCTAATAGTATGTTGAATATCATGAACATTACCAACAGTTTTTTTTTCTATTGGAACAGGTATTTCACTTTGATAGAACAGTTTTATTGTTGGAACAAATAACAGCTGCTTTTGCCCACACAATTGAGAGATACTTTTTCAACACAAAAGCATCTTTAGAAATTGGCGGCCTGACAGAAGATATGCTTTAGTCGTAAAAATTCAACAAAATTTTAAAACGAGCTGCACCATGTGCAACTTACCAATTGGAACCTTCCTAGGGTGATCATGAACATGCCCATGTGTATCCTGTGTGTGGTGAGAAGACTATGATTTATATAATAAAACTGTGCCAGTTTGACGCCAGGACAAATCACCATTATAATGATGCAACATGCCTAGTTCCTTGGAATGAGTCAGTCTTTTCCATTTAAGTTGTAGTGGAGCACTCGGATAGGGCTTAACTGTGCAAATGGTGACATATTTCATCCTTCAGAGTGTAAGGGATGGAAATTAATAGTGTGTCTTACTAGCACACACGTTACAGCCAGTTGGTGTAATTGTGCGTGAACTTTAATCCCTGGGAAAACTTAGTATTCCTAAATGTGCAAGGCAATGCTCAAAAAACAGAACACCCAGATAAATTGAACTAGTTATGGAGAGTAATTTCTCAGCACATTCGGACAAACTGTACTAGCGTGGTACACAGGGACCACAGGTACCAGAAGAAACACTGTAGGAGGGGTCTACCTACTTAAAGTCCCCACTATGTGAGTAGTTTCACGTAATGAATGGCCACTGACAGGTTTCATAGAAAGGACATATTTCGGGGTCAGCACTTAAGGTACCGTTGCCTGACCTCTAAAATATTATAAGCATTACTTAGTGGACCGACCACCTAGCTTCAATGATATTGGGCACAATGATCATTGTTACCCTGACGCTGGCAGTGAGCATTTTAGCTTAGTGGAAAAGGGCAATTATTCAAGCCCAGCTGAGATAATAGTTGCATATATCTCCATCTGAAACAATCAAGAAACATGCGGATGACAAAGGCAAACCTCACTTGTATTTTATGAAGAGTCCCCCCATCATGAGTCTAAAGTAATGACAGAGTCCTGTACTCTGCCAGATTAGACAGTATTTCAGTTTACTGCATAATGACTGATAGAGTATATTCCAGGTGCCTGCACAGCTGTCAGACATCCAACGATGTAGTTGTAATTAAATTATACAAGCAACACATCCACAAAGATTCAACTTAATCGGGGAAACGGTCCGGGAAAAAAGTGACAAGTATCGAAAACGTACCAAAATTCATAAAACAATAGAAAAAATGCAGCATCAGCTGTTGAAAAAAAAGTGAAAACTAAACGTCCTTGGAGTGTTTAAAAAAAAGCAAAAAACAAAAAACAAAAAAACAAAAACAAAAACAAAAACAAAAACAAAACAAAACAAAAAAAAAAAAAACAAAGAAACAAAAACCAAAAGAAAAAAACCCTTAGAAATCCAAAAATCACTGGAGCATGACCATTTGAACAATCCTGGTAGAAACCCGCCAAAGGTACATTGCCACCAAGTTTGAAGTCAATCTAACTAAACGTTTTGGAGAAGAAGTCAAAAGTGAGAATTAGCATTAGAATTCCGACTGAGTTACATGGTAAGCTGCAAACAGATAACAGATAAGTACCAGAACTGAAAAAAAAAAAAATCGTTAACAAATTAGGAATCCACAGCAGTGCCATCTAGTGAACAAGTTTGTTTGACCTTTCCACTAAGTGTCAATTGACTCTGAGTGACGGTTCTGGAGAAGAAGTCAAAAACACACACAGCATCATTAACAAATTTAGAATTAAAAAATACATCGCCACCTGCCTAAAAAAATTAAGAACTAAAACTTCCCGGGAGTGTGCGATATCAAATCAATTAGGTGAGTGATTTGGGGAAGATTTTTGAAGATTTGCCCCCAAAATGACCCCAAAAAAACATAGGAAAAATCCAAAAATCACTGACTATTTGAACAAACTTGGTAGAAACCCAACTAAGGCACATCTCACTACCTATGAAGTGAATCCGGCAGATGGTTTTAGCAAAGAAGTCGAAAAGGTGAATTTTGGACTATGGAAGGACAGACGATGGACGGACATCTCTTGTATGTTACACTTGTGTACTAACAAAAGTCGTGAAGTGAATGTACATGTATAAGGTAATTGACTACAGTAACCTCTACACCCAAGTAATGAAATAGGAGGAGCAACCAATGAATGGCTGTTTCTGACTGTAAACAGATTAGAGAAAAATTCTAGCTGAGTTTAAGTTCTGTAGATTGAGAGCCTATCGAGTTTTCGTAGTTTTTTTTCTCTATTATGAAGTACACTCTTGGTGGGGCATTCACTCCCCCTCCTACTATCATATCTACATAAAGTAACCAGTCATGCTCTAACTGTAAACGTATATAGCAGTCAGTACAACGAGCAGCTTATCTTTTGCAGAAGTTGCACCATTTTTCAATATTTTCTCATCCGGGAATCGCCCTGCCCATTGATTTTATACAGTTCATAAAATGTTAACTGATAAGCGTAAATGTTAACATTATTTAACAAATAACAATTTAATATGACATCAAAGCAGTATTGGCAGCCTACTTTCAGATTCGATTCCCAAGAAGTCCCACATAAATGAGCAGACAGAGTACTTGTAATAAACCCAAAGAATGGCACACTTGGCTTCATATCAATACAAAAAATAACGCATTCCTTTTCAAAATCTAACTTTCGTTCAGAGTCTTGAGTGTCTTAAATAAAAGATGTGGTTGGTAATCATTGGCACGGACATTTAAGTACATACATTACCACGGAAATAAATGGTCTCAATAGCAGTCAGAATGCGCGGATTGACCAGGTGAAAGGCCGTGTCTGTTACTGACAACTTGCTTAGCAAGACTCGTTTTCCTATTCTCGCAAAACCTCAATCAGTAGTCCAGTAACCCTGGTTACCGAACGAAACACAACTTGTCTCGTCTTTGTCGTCTGGTCCTCCTCAGTTTCAATTACATCTTTTAATTGGCGCATTTGCTCCTCCCGTCCTCAGAAGTTTTACTGTTTCCTGCTGTTGGGCTCGCACAACGGGTTGCTAACACTCATATTCACGTAGCTTCTCAAACATCATCTATATGGAAGACCTGCATCCTGTCTTTGAGATCACAGGGCCACCAGTGTGGTGAATTTCAGGTCAGCCTGTTCACACAGGCATCTTGATTGGTGAGCTTTTGCTGTATTATATTCGAGAAGCGTCATTTAATTTGAGCTGAAACTTTGTGGATATGTCTTTGTGAAAGGGTCAAACAAAGTTGCTCTCTAGGTGGCAGTGCTATGAATTTCTGATTTTTAACCACTTTTTCAACTCGGCTATTTATCGCTACATGCGCCTTTCTATTGATTACTGTGTAAATCAATGGGATTTACATAGTAATCAATTTAACGTTGATAACCAGTGGATGTATTATTATTTAGGCCAATCCTAGAAATACTTGAAAATATCATATGCACGCAGCGAAAGCTCAACACATGTCTATTTTGTTGCAACTTTCATTTTGTGAGCAACTTTAGGTCAGCTGGGTACCGGCTCTTTAGGTAGCCCTCTAGCTTTTCTTGTTGACAGCAGGTGTGCATATCCAATATATTCATTAGCATGTATACGAAACTCTTCTGACCAATTCTAAGGTAGTCTTCATACAGTAGAGAGCTATACTTTTTGAAATGTCGTGTGAAGAATTTTAAGAAGCAAAAAAGCTACGTGACCTGCAATGTACACTTATTTTTCAACTCATTAATTATTCTGCTGCCGTCTTATCATACAAAAGAGCTAATTCTACAAACTCACGACAGGTATTCAAGATTCATGTTTGATGCTTTGCCTTTCACAGGCTCTTGTTCTACATTATTCGAAAGACTGCATTTTAATAAATAATGGTACAAGGGCACAGGATGACAACGGTAACGTGCATTTTACACACGCAGGATGAAAACGGTAATGTGTATTTTACACACATGGCTGTCCTTTTGATGACGAGTTGCGCCATTTGCCCTTATTATTTATATATCTCCCTTTTCGAAGGAATCAGAGTAACTTGTGACGTAGCCATAAATACTATATTCATACTTTTATGTCCGTTCCATGAGACCTAATGAGCCCAAAACATGACCAGATATTCCGGCGGTCATCTACTGGATGACATTGATTTATGATTGATTGACTTTATACTGATTTTATTCCAATGTCATAATTAAAATCATTCAATGATGAAATGAATCCTAAAAAATGGCAACAAAAATGTCTTAACTCAATTTTTCAGTGGTCCAAAAACAAATAGCTAATCTAAAAAATATGCAATAAAATAGATAGTTCAGAAATTAAACATTTAATAGATAACTAAAACTACAAATAGCAAATGAACTCACACATTTAACTATCACCAAATACACATTTTTACATATAGTTAAACGAATATTAGAAATAACATTTAGCAAACAAACCGAAAAAAATGTGACAAAATATTTGCATTTCGATACAGTGAAAGATATCGACATGAGTAGTCTCCAATAACTTTATTTTTAACCGTCCTCCAGCCACACTATGTGCCCCCAGCCCCACCCCAGGACAATCACACATTTAAGCGTCAGCAGCAGGACCAGGGTACATCAGCCTTGCAGATAAAGACCGGAGGGGAGGGCATAGTGGCAACCAGTAGAATGGTGGTCTTCATATTCTGGTGGATACGAATCCATACATGCAGACCACCAAAGTGAATGCCTACAAAAAATACTGAAAGCTTTAATAAGGATTCTACTTTGCTTGGGATCATCTGCCAAGAGAAATATTAACTTCAATTATATCTATGCTAATTTTGTTCGATCTACATCACCCCATAATAGCTTACTTTACAATATCTTTCCTCTACCACAAAAAGACCCACTTCGTTCATGGTGCTACTTTCGGATTGTTTCGATTTTTTTATGGGTTTCAGTGTCCAAGAGGCAATTGGGATAAGCTTTCTATCATAAGGATTGAACAAAAGAAGTTTTCAAAAGACAATTTGCGTGTTTACACACAGACACACTGATATGCATTAGAGACTTCTAAAAATATTTCCTTAAAAGTGCAAGATTGCAGGTCATCAGAGGAATACATCCATATTTGCCCATGTATGTTATTGCTAAAGTAGTATGTAACACTTGAAAGTTGTTTAATTTTGGGGGGAAAAAAGGATCAAAGCATAGAGATTTGTTATGTACACTGGTGTTATCAAGTGGCCTTCGCATATCACCCTCTAAAAAATTCTGGCCAAAAAGACACCACCAGAAGAAAATATAACTACAGCACCTCGAAGACTATGGAAGAGAGATAGAAAAGCGTAGTAAAATACAAGTTCATCTGGTAATGGTAAAGAGTACATGAGTCCATACTGTCCATATAGCAAAATCCACATGAATTTGTAGAATAAACGAGAGTTCATTTGATGGAAAGTAAGTAACTTCTATCATAGTAAAAACATATACTAAAAATCAACAGTCTTACCTAATTAAATAGCTTGAAGTGTCTAGTAAAAGACAAGTTCATCCAATAATATATTTTGTATCTCATAGTCAGGATATATAGGAGTCCATTTTATGCCATATGTAATTATTTATTAGGGTGGATGGACCGCTTGCCCAGGTAGGCATTTTGCGTAATATATCCTGTTGTTATACTGGCAGGTCTTGTGAGGTAAAAATAATTTATGGAAGATCCAGTAGCACGTTTCTTTTCATGCAAGCTTTGTGGAAAATGCAGTTTCTTTGAGGATTGAGACTTTCAGCGACAATCAGAAATTCATATGCCTCAGCAGTCATAAGGTATATGAATTTCTGATTGTTGTTCATTTGGGTGAAGTTGATACAAATACTCATTATTAAATAAAATTGCTCTTTCATCCTTATATTATTTAAACTAAAATTTGCTTTCGTTGCCTTTGTTTTAAGGTCATGCATTGCTTTTGTATATTACCCGGAGTTACAAAATTCTAGTCCCAGACAGTTGTAGTTGTTTATGTTTTCTAAATCTCGATTACCAAACAAAAAAGGGTGATTCAATAGCTTCCCTGTTCTGTTGAAAATAATTACCTTGGTTTTCGATATTTTTTTTTTTTTCTAATTTCAGTATTTGTTTGTTATGTTCAGATATGATTGTAGCCCTGTTGGGGAATTTGACAGTAGCACTATGTCGTCTGCATGGAGAATACCATAATCTACTCTGCTGCTGCCTTTATATTGGTAGTAGGTCACCTGCCAAAGTTTCACCCTTAAAAGTTATCACCAGTAAAACGGCCTTAAAGTATTTTTAGTCCCCTTGTTTTGCACAAATCTAAAAACCTTTTGCCATACCCATTACAAATTTTATCTAGAGTCAACCATTTAGGGGATTTTTGTTCAGGACTGTACTATTAATGCTTGATATTACCTACGGACTTAGGGTACACCATTACCGAAGTATAGGCCGATATGTTAGTTTGACCTTTCAAGGTCACAGTCCTTACCAAAAAAAATGAAAAACATATAAACAAAACAAAAAATATATAAATACAACAAAAGAAATCAAAACAAACAAACAAAAAACGGCAACAACAACAATAAAAAGTTAAATCTTATAAAATAATATTTTGGAAAGACAAACAGATTCAGGCTAACACCAAACAGGTGTGCTTCACACTGTGTCAATTACTGTTCAACTTTGCCTTGTCTTTGTTATTATCACCAGCAGGTTATACACTTCTGGTTTGGTCCTCTGAGTTCATTCAAACGTCACATACATGACAAAAAGATGCTGCCAACACTGCATATGCAAAATCCACCCTTGCTCAGAGCTGTGCTTTCAGTATAGCTGGTCCTGAACTATGGAATGCACTGCCACTGAAAATAAGGACCTTGCCTAGCTTAAGTGTTTTTAAAAAGCAACTAAAGACTTACCTTTTTACATGTTATTTTAACTAGAAGAACAAAATCATTTCCTCTGATGAACAATTACGACCGGTGCTTCCATCCAGTGTTTGTGTTTTTAATAGTTTTTATGCTTAAATGTTTTACACAGTTATACCATTACTTGCTATTATTCGTAAAAAGAAATCTTATTGACGGACCTTCCTTTGTACTTACAGCGTTCTATAGTCTGGTTACCATGAATTTTACGCTATACATAGTATATTATTATTATCATCATCATCGTCATCGTCATCGTTATCGTTATTGTTATTATTATTATTATTATTATTATTATTATTATTATTATTATTATTATTATTATTATTATTATTTTTATTATTATTATTATTATTTGTGCCCTTCGTCTGCTTGATGCCAGTTTATCTTGTATCGAGCATGTGCTACAAGAGAAATGAAAAAGGTACATTTCATTTACTAGTTTGTCTCTCGGCTGCCAGATGGCCGATTTAAAACTATAAACTCCTCCTCTTTTCAAAGCCAATGTCATGTACTGCAGCTGAAATGTGCATTCACGCACGGTTAAGAACGTCAAGACCTAACTATAGAAAAGAGCTCTGGGCAAGGGTTTATTCGGCATTTTGGGGTAGCTATTGAGATACAGTGGTTTTGAGAGTAGTGCCATATGCCTCTCCCGAACTGCCGTATACCAAGCTGACATTTGGGATAAAACACGTTAAAAGTGGGTTCAACGGTCACAAAACAACATTTTGAAAACAAAAAAAACAAAACAAAAACAAAAGCAAAACAAAAAACAAAAAACAAAAAAAAAACCAGTTGATATCATACAGCTTGGAATAATTTTGCCGCTTTTACCCGTAGCCTTTCAAATTTAATATGCATATGGAAATATATTACAGGCTATTGATCAGTATGTGTTGGGTGACCCGTAGTCAGGCCAAGGTCCTTGATATGTAAAAAATACAGTTACTCTGGAACCAAATTGCACTAAGTATGCTTTTTTTTCTATACTTGGGAGACCTGCAATCATGTTTCCTCATGCTCAGCTTTGTATACTTCGAATGAAAGGTAACGTTTGCCGATTTACCTGACAGAAGAATTTGGAAATTAAATGAAATTGTGAAAAAATTCAAATATCGAAAAAGTGAAGAAAGGAGGGAAAGTAGTACTTTTGTACTTTTTGCAAATAACCTATGTTTTTGTTTTTTGAAAGGTCTCACACTTAGGGGCCGTGATTATATTAATACAAGCCATGAGTCATCATGCTCTAATTGACCAAATATGAGGCCAAGGTAACCAACATGAACTGAATATGCTTTCATTGTCCCCTCCCAAGAATGCCTCAAATTATATATTCCGTCAAAGCTGATCACAAATTATCCATATGCTGGCAGAAACCCAGCACAGGGTCATTCTCAACATGCTTTATATTAACACCAAATTTGTTTCTTTACCTTCAAAATGAAGAGAGGGCTCCTGTATGTGGATGTAAGTTTGAAGCTTATGCGACATATTCCTTATAACTGGTTCCAGAAGATATTTCTCCTTTTGAGTAGACTCGATATATGTAGAAATGCATGTGTGACAATAACACAGAGGGTTACTGTAATTTTCAATATGGGCAGCACACAACACAAATGAAATCTGTGATAGGGTCAATCCAATTTGAAGCTGCAAGAATAGGTCTAATGCTAGTTTCAAATAGGCAATTGATATACGTATTTACGTGAACCACAATTGCTTGTGAGGATGCTTTGAGTGAATACTTGCTGCAAATGATTTGTCACGTGACCACATACGACTCAAGTCAAAGAGCCAATTAGATAAATACAATGTCTCCAATGTCATCCTTTGGCACAACAGCTAGCAACCATTCCAAATCATTTCATAATCAACTTGAGCAATTGAACTGGGCTTTAAGAGGGGAAATAGGAAAGATGTGTCACATACTATTTTTTACACTTGTCAATCAATATGTGTAACCTTGGGATCACAGATCAAGGAATAATTTCTGCATGACGTGATGTCATGAAATTTGAGGACTTTTTAGAGCTGTGATGCTACCTTGTATTGTATCTTCATGCAGTCACTACATTTGCAAATATCAGCACATGGTAGTTATTTATTCCAGCCCTTGGATCTTTTGGTTGCACTCCTGGTAGAATACCCTAAAATCGTCAGTTGTTCGCATGATGTAGCCACAGGAGGAAGGGATAGTAACACAGGTTTTAGGTACCCTCTGTAAATATTCATCCAAGTTATGTAAAAGAGGGGAGATCTGGGCATGGTGTGGTAGCCTTAAGCCAGAAAAATGCTTGATAGTGTGCCTCTTCAATATGATACCTAACAGCATCAATAATCAGTGCAACATGTGCAGGGTTTATTGCCTCCTAAAAAAAGCGCACCCATGCCTCATCTGTGGTTGCCACATAAGGGAAAATGTACATTAAATAAATTCATCAGTAATTGCCCTCCTTCGTCAGTCATGGGTTCCATGCCAAGACCATTCAATAGCTGGCTATGATTGAAGACTACACGGAGAGCTGTTTTCTTCCAATGGTTTAACAGAAATGAAGGGGCGTCACATGCAGTCAGGGAATAAAACAGTATACCCAACTTTGCAATATACAGATTTAAGACATTATAATATCTTTGATAGGGACATATTTTGGATTCTTATCGGTCCCTGCCTTCATCTAATGATTTGATCTCCTTATATTTGCAAAGTTGACAACAACTAGAAAAAACATATCTTTGTAAATTGCTACAACCACAATAGTTCATATTTTGTCTCCATGTAGTGCAAAATTATGCAAGTGTCAGCCTCTTCAC
Source organism: Hermodice carunculata (assembly GCA_964020975.1). Classification (NCBI taxonomy): domain Eukaryota; kingdom Metazoa; phylum Annelida; class Polychaeta; order Eunicida; family Amphinomidae; genus Hermodice; species Hermodice carunculata. The sequence continues at coordinate 88,968,837 of OZ026625.1, forward strand.
CTTTTGCTTTCAAGTTGTAGTAAATTAACCTCATTACCCTGGTTACATGCTACAACTTTTTCTTTATCAAGTCCTGCACAACTAACATAATCTTATTTCACGGAACATTTTCTATGACTTCTTTGGATAGAAAGCTAGCCAGATTGACTTTGTTTTCCCGGATGAGAGGAATTTCTGCCAATCATAGAGGAAAGGAACATATCTAGATGCCAGCTTTTTCTTAATGAGAGAGCCTTTGCTCCTTCAGATACTTGTCCCTGACTTGTTAAAGGTTTTGTTATATCTCACAAAGACGAGGTGTCTCAGCTACTAGAGCGACAACAAGTCGCTGGAGAATGGACCTGTCTGCCTCGGTGTGGCACCTTTTTATTGCATGTTTTGGGAGCATCATAAACGCTGGAAAATGCCAGGGCCTTCATTTTGAGCACAAAATCTGATTTTTTTTTTTTTTGGTCATCAATGTGAGAGGAAATCAGTCCCTCCTCAACAAAATCTTTAAATTGTTTCTGCCTTATCTCTATGGCGTGTTTTGGTGCCTGAGTAACATCATCTTGCACTGCATCTTCTGTAGCAATGCTTTGCAATTTACCATTGCCAGGAGAATCTAGGTTAAACTCTCCAAATCGAAGTAGAACTGCTGAACCATGTTCTCTGCATCTGAGTCCTCAACAAGTTTGGTGTTCCCTACAATACCTTTCCCTTTCTTGTTTACATCATTCAGCTATTGCTGACTCTGATCAGGTGCAACTTGATTGAACATTGACTTGCCAACCTTGACTGCAAACTATCCTGCCTACACATCTGAGGAACGTCATCGGGCAGCTGCTTCATGTTATCAAAAGAAAAATGGAAAAAACGACCTGGAACTAGGTTAGATGGAACTATACCTCCATTTGCAGGGTCCATGGCAGATAAACTTCAAGTGCTAAGGACGTGGAGGAAATTTTTATACCCAATAATGTGACCAGCTTCATGGAACAAATCTACGAGTTTCTTTGACCACTAAGCCTAATGTATAGAATATCCGAAACCGACATACTTTGGCGTCCACTTTTTGCAGCCAGGCACGTCAAAGACATAATCCTGGCAAAAACTCAAAATACTTTTAGTTATAGCGGTGTACTTAGCAGAGTCACTCTGAAACATGTTATCAAGAAAAGGCTGGTCACCACATAGCACGGTAAGGAACGCGAGCAGACTCTCAGGAACAGAAGCTAATGTATCAGCTTTCGTGACACTGGCACCTCTGTACAGGGTGTGCTCATCTATATCTGCTCTGAGCTTTAGAGCAATATGTACTTTGGTTCATATATATAAATATGTATGTATATATATATATATATATATATATGTATATATATATATATATATATATATATATATATACATATGTATATATATATATATATATGTATATATATATGTATATATATACATGTATATATTTATATATATACATGTATATATATATACATATATATATATATATATATATATATATATATATATATATATATATATATATATATATATATATATGAAAGGCACTTTCATCGTTCTCCAAGTCCACAGAATATCCCAACATGTGGGCAGCTGGTACATGAGCAAACTTTTTGAGAAAGACTGTCTCAGATGTACTTTACAGGAAATAATTCTTTTCTTTTTCTAGATACGAGTATCGTAGATCACTCCACTGTAGCCTGATCAAAGTTTATTTTTTCCCTGTTACCATACACTAACTGTTCCGCGATGCATATTGCAGTGCACATTAAGTGATGAAGTCGCACATGTGGCTTCTCAAATTTTGTCCAGAGGTTGTAAATCGACATCAATCCAGCCAAATCCCATGTGTCATTTAACTTCCTCCTGGGATGAACTACACATTAAACGGTTTTTATTATTAAAAAAATCATGAATATTGCCAAAATTATATAAATATTGCGATATTTCTGAGGAAAAAGAAAAAAAACACACACAGTTTTTATTCAGTATGGTTTTGACCATCACGGAGATTGATTGACAATGCATACTAATGCACGAGTTTTCCATTTTAACATTAATAGAATACAGTTTCCATTCCGTTTTTCCTTTATTGGTTAACCAGGAGCATTCTCAATATTTTCAAAATATGAACCGTCGATATGTCACGAAAATGCGGTATTTATATGACATGAAAACATAAAAGAACCGTGGACTTGAATATTTGACTTCATCATGCTTCTTTGTCAAAATTGTGCACTGTATTTGCTTGAACAAGTGCAACTCATTTGCATGATCTGTGAGTCATTCAGGGTACGATCAGGGCAAGAGTCTCGCTGAACCAGGGAGGGAATATCGCTGTCTCTTATTCTTAGAGTTTTACCTCGGAGATTTATGCAAGTTGACGACGTTTGGTAGGCTTTAATGACAATTTACTTTAAATGAAAGCACCTGATGATATTTGCCAGGTTCTGACGTTTTCATTGATACCAAACGTGCCACAAACCTGGAGGAAAAATGTGTGTGAAGCTTGAGGCGGCAAAATACGCAATTTTAAAGCTGTTTTGTGGATTTTTACCGGCAAATGTACCTAACAAAATTGATAAAATGTTTAATTAGAAGTCTGTATGAATAAAATGGTCATATTAACATAGCAAACATGTTTTTGTAGCAAAAACCAAGCAGTTTGATTGACAGGAAATGAGCATACGATGTTTTTGTTTACATAAATAAACGTCCATGTGGATGCCCTAAAGATCGTATTTATGGGTCAATCCTAAGATAAAATAAGAGAGGAATTGGTCAAAAACAAATTATTTCAATTTATCATTCAAAAATGTATTACTGAACTCGAGCGGTATACAACATACTATCACAGTGTTTCTTTTATTTCGCTTTAACACCAAATATACAAAGTAACCGAAAATGAGAATTGTATACGAGAGAATATGATCATTTTCCCCGTTGGTTTCCTGCAAATCAAGTGTTGATGATATTGAATTCTTTTTCAGCTGTTACTTAAGTGTGATCAAACTTAATAATTAGATAATGGAGCTCAATGCCATTCTGTGGAATACTGATGTTAACTGCTTGGGTCTTCCTTTTTAAGTATGACAAACGTTGCTAATCATGCCCTTCATGTGACATTCAGACAATTATTTTTTTCTTATAATTTGGGCAATCGGCATATTTTTACATCTTTAAGGGGATGGGTTGCTTCTCTTATCATTGATCTGGAAGAGAACAACACAAGTAAACTGTGAACATATTATGTTGATATGATCAAGACAAATGGGCGAAATAGATATTACTATAATCTTGCGATGAAATTCTGAACGACCTAGTTACCATGTAATACATGATAATTAGTACATTCCAAGTTTCACAATTTTCAGGGCAAATTTTTCAACTTTGGTTTTTTCTTTTTTTTTTTTTTTTTTTTTTTATTTCTTTTCATATTTTGAGTTTTATATATATATATATATATATATATATATATATATATATATATATATATATATATATATATATATATATATATATATATATATATATATATAGAAATTTTCATTCAGGCAAAGTGACAAGCAAAAATTGAAAGCAATCTGGAAACAGGGATTTCTTTACCGTCATGAATTTTCAAGTTGCTTAAAAGGTGTATTTTGCCTGTATTTTGGGGCGGGGGAAGGGGGTCAAAACAATGGAAAATAGCCAGAATACATATTTTTTGCTTGCATAATGGTGTGGGCTTCCAGACTCCTGGACCCAGTTGTTTTCGCTCGGAATATTTTCTACTTGATGCTGTCTGTCTGCAACTCTGTAATCAAATGAAAGGCTTGGCATATAAGATATCAGTGCTCTACACGTGGTTATATTGGGATATGGGTTGGTTACAGATTTTGTTTTCACGTATGCTGAATCACCTTATATTTTAACAGGAAACAACATTCAAAGCAATATAGGCTTGGATACGAATATCAGAATATTGACCACTGGGAAAAAAGTATGACAACTATATGGCTATAGTTTTGTACCCCTAAAGTGCGATATATCAGCTTTAACGTTATTTCTTATTTTTGTGCACTTGCCTGCACACAAATACTGTTGCTGCTGCTGGTGATAGTCATGGTAGTATTAGTTGATAAATAAATACATACACAACACTGGGTAGCATAGTTACCAATTTGTGTTGGTGCCAATAAAGTTACCTTCATTAAATATTTAGACTATATTATATCGCCTCAGTTAATCTATGAGGCACCAATAATATTACAAATATCAGAACCGTATTTATACTATCGGCTAACCCGGAATTTAATAGATTTCTATATATATTATAAAGACAGATAAACTTATTTCAAGCTTTTCGTACAGGGCCTGCATATTACTTGCTTGAAGAGGATTGGCAACCATACCTCTTTTATATGTAATAGTTTTTGTAACTACTCAGGACTTTTGTTATAGAGGGATATATTTTTAGAAAATCTTTATTTTTACTAAAAGGTGATAGGCCTAGCAGGTCGCTTTTTATTTTTGGCAGAAGTAATGAAATTTGTGTTTTTGGTGGTTAGGCCTATACATTTTGGAAATGAACTAGTGTCTGCAGTTAATGATGAATATTTCTAAGGTTGAGAGGACCGGTTTAAAACCACCAGTTGCCTTTTATGGGTGACTGCCTGTCTCAAGTCAGGAGTGAAATTTGATTCTTCACATTGGTATTAGAAAAGAAATGTTGATGCTTTAGCAAGTCTGGAATCTCTTTGCTGTCATTGTTGGGTTTGGAATTAATGAATATGGACCATGTTTTTCTGTACTATTATGTGACAGGTGGGATGTATAAATTTTTAATTAGTTTGAGGAGTTGTATGTATATAGCAAAACCAATTTTAAAATAACCACAATCCCAAACCACAGCACGATGAGATAGTTTCCTTTTTTGAGAACATACTAAAAACAAAACGTCCAAAACATAAAAAAAATAATGCATCAGACAGAGCTAGCCAAACGTGACTACTCGGTGTATGTTTTTTGTGTGAAAGCATTAGCCAAATCTTTGATTTGCTCTGTAGTCAAATTTTAAAGGTCGCCAGTTCTCTGAATGAGTTCTCTTACCTTTGAAATAAAATCTTCATCAGTCCCTAAAGTGGACAGGTCTGGATAAGAAACTTTTGTCATTAAAAGGAACAGCGGAATTTTGCTGCTCAAGCGAGTTTTTTAGATCGCATAAAGAATTAAAACCAGAACAAAGCCAACTCACCACCAGTAAAATAATGAAATGGAGACCAGGCCCACAGAAAATCATGGCCAAAGGTGAACCTCAATTAGGTTTAACAACACGGCCTATGTTCTTTCAGTGCAACCAACCTAAGAAGGAATGGCCAAAAGCAGCAGCAGAGTCGTTCGTAAATAAGCACTCGAATGTATGCACAAAAAAATGATAAAAGTTAAAGAGTACTAATTTCATAATGAAACAAGCCAAAATTTAGTCCTCAATGTATAATACCTATATGAATAAATCTATCCTTCACGTGGGTTTGGTATACTTTATGCCTTTTGGGTTTATATGTTTATTGTCTGTCTGTTGTTACAATCTAGTACTCTAAAAGTTATATATTGTCTGAAAGAAAACTTAGAACAAAATTAGATTCTGGTACTAAATATAAAATATTAGCATGGCAATTCTTTTAAAAAATGATAAATTAAAACTCCTAAATGTTGCGTAAATTTAAAGTAGCATTTCAGAAATCAGAATTCATTTAGAGTGCATACAGCACACAGGTTTCCCCAAAACTGTATTTAGAATTCTTGAAAAACGGCTTAGTTCTAAGTTCGTTGATGTTTTTAAATGATAATGTTAACTTTAAATATCCTGTAAATTTTGAATTTATACCCTTATCCAAAAATTTTAAACACGGTTTTTGCTGAAAATAATATCCCACACTGTACGCGCTTGTGCCTTTTGTTGTCTTTCCACAAGAAGGGTCAAAATGAAAGTTTTTTCACTAACCACTTAAAATTTGATATCTACACACTTACATATATGTCGTAGACAAGCTCGACAAACACATAGGTCTAGAGTGTTTAAAATCGGTTTTCTGATGGGTTACAATACAATCTTCACTGCTCCAAAATTGCAAATTATTTAATCCCCAACTGATACAGGTTTGAGTTATCACTCAAAAACAAAACAACCCCCCCCCCAACCCAAAAAAAAAAAACGAAAAACAAACTCCAAACGAGCAAGCAAACAAATAAAAAAAAAAAGAAAAAGAAAATATACAAAAATCCAAATTCATTGCAGTGACCATGTGGCGTTGGAATATGTTTTGTAGACACGTAGAGTTTTAACCAAGCCCTTTCCGTGCACTACCGGAAAGTGCAATGTGGACGAATTAGTGCATGTACCTATTGTCCTGAAAGGAAACTCACAAAACCTAATGTTTGGTCTTTAATATGAGATAAAGGTCAGAAAATGCTGTACAAAAACTACCTTGATAGAAGAAAATTATTATGTACAATTGCAAAGTCCAATCTTATGTAAGGCGGTTTAAAGAAGTCCACTATAATGTAAAACGGGATAAAGAAAATGTCTTTGATTCTTTTTTAAAATGAACATAAAGCAAATTCGTTATTTGTTTGAATTATTAACAATTTATCACATTAACCTTATTTCACCGATCTGCCCAAAAATATTCTAACCATGTGCAAGAGGATCTGGCCAACAGTCTTGGGGAAAAAATCATGAATTTACGTTACTATCTCCATACTGACTTGCACTTTTGCATTGCATACTTAATCTAAAATCTGTTTGTAGGTCAGGAATATAATCAAAACCACTGGATGTCCAGGGAGGTAAACATAAAGTTAAGCTATCCCAGACGCTAAACTTGAAAGAAAAATCTGGCCAGCGGATAAGGAAGAGTGTACAAATGAAAACAAAGTCATTATTTTTTGAAATCACAGAAACCCTGGCTGGTGTAAAATATTATATCTGGGGATACCCAGATGTGTTCCTGTATACCTTTGAAGGATTTGATAGATATGGTGGAATTGTGAAATTGGATAGACAGCCTTAGTGCGTTTAAGGAAAAAAATCACAAAAACAGATCACTGAAGCACGAACAATGGAGTAAAAATGGCAGAAAATGTGGCCAACATAGTTTGATAAATTTATAACCTTCTAAACACCAATTTACTCATTTGGTGATCACACTATCTCATACCCCTTCTGATCATTATGCAATTCAAAATATCATCGACAATCAGGAAAATGTAGCAGCACCTATGAATAAATACAGTTGGTAGGGACAAAGTCAGGGTATATTCCAAAATAGTTTAAATGAAATGCGGATGAAACCACAACAGAACTCGAGAAAGTCAGAGCAGCATTTGTTATTTTTGTATAAGATACCCAGGGGTGTTACTGTACACTTTTTAAGAGATCAGAAGGTGGCTTTGAAGAAGCAGCCGATTAAGGCACTGCATTTATGTCAAAAGCAAATATGAAAACATATACATAGATATTTGTATGCATATATATATATATATATATATATATATATATATATATATATATATATATATGCATATATATATGTATATATATATATGCATATATATATATGTATATATATATATATATATATATATATATATATATATATATATATATATATATATATCTGTACGTGTGTGTGTGTGTGCATAAAATATTTTGATAACCTTAAGTTTCTCCATGACGAGAAATTGCAGCAATTTTGACATATTTCATTTTTTTTTCATCAGTACTTTGGTCTTATAATATGCCCAGGCTAGACTGCCAGGCCTGTGAAGTGGTGCAGGAATGTTCAGCTAAGCTCTGTTTCAGCCTTGCGCCCATTTTGACCTGGTCAAGACCTTATTTGGGCGTGGTCAAGGGCGATGGGGTGTGGTGTGGTGATTGACTGGTACAAAGCGCAAATGCCCACAATTCTGTTGTCATTGGATAGTACAGAAAAACATGATCCATATTCATTAATTCCAAACCCAACAATGACAGCAAAGAGATTCCAGACTTGCCAAAGCATCAACATTTCTCTTCCAATACCAAAGTGAAGAAGCAAATTTCACTCCTGACTTGAGACAGGCAGTCACCCATAAAAGGCAACTGATGGTTTTAAACCGGTCCTCTCAACCTTAGAAATATCCATCATTAACTGCAGACACTAGTTCTTTCCAAATTGTATAGGCCTAACCACCCAAAACACAAATTTCATTACTTCTGCCAAATATAAAAAGATTCCGGTTAGGCCTATCACCTTTTAGTTCTCCCGACTTGTCAGTAAGAAAAGTTTACAGCAAAAGAATAAAGTAGGCCTACATCGTTTTTGTGATATTTATGAATCTGGAGCTTTATCAACACACTCTACCTCCACTGTAACTATGAGTCGGAGAACAAAGCCCACAGCACAACATAGCCAATGAAGTAATTTTCAAATGATGAAGCTGGACAACACACTGCAGAAGACGTTATGCTCCATAATATTATTATTGTTTCTAAAGACTTACCTGAGAAATTTACCCTAATCCTATATATTGGTGGTATGGTAAGGTGTAGTATGCCATGGTAAGGTATGGTGTGGAACAGAGGTTAATTGTACAAAATAGATTGGTGACATAACTTAAAAGGTAAAATATTTCGAGAAGCATATATAAGTATGGCTACTTCAAATATTGTAATGTGTACATCAGGCACTGTTCGGTGGTGCCCCTTATGTGCGTCAAAAAATATTATCCATATTGATGAATTTGAACCCAACAATGATGGTAAAAAATTCAAAAGCTACAAAACATCGATTCATCTCCAATACCAATGTGAGGGAAAAGCTTTCACTCCTGACTGGAGACATGCAGTCACCCGTGAAGGGAAAAAAGGCTAACGCAACATAATTAAAGGGTCATTATCGCCATACATAGTGTGACATTCAAATGGCATGGTTAACAACGTTGCAATCTATAATTGATTTCAGAAAGAGCAAAAACAAAATGAATGCCAACTTCATGTCATGTTATCACAAGTTTCTGGGAAAGGGTGATGTGATGTGCAACTTCAAATATACCACTCTTTTACCGCTTGTCTCTCAGAATGAGTTGCCCAATACTCTCAATTGGCAATTTAATGCACTTGTAAATTGTCACCCCAGTACTATATTGTAGTATCTGCTCTTCAAAAGGCAAGCAGACATGCAAATTATAAACACGTTTTCTTTTATCCAAAGGCACCCTTTTGAGTCATAAGACAACGTTTTGAATAAAGATTGTAAAGATTCCTATTATGATAGGAGGCCTAAGGTAAACAGATTTCCAAGGCATTGGTTGAACACAATTCGCCCGTCCCTTGAAAACAAAAGCTGTTGACCATGTGTTATTCTGACAAGGACAGCGTTAATCATAGGTACGACAATATGAATCTCTCTTCTACTGTTCTTTATGCTTGATACACAATAGTCATTTGTGTTACATATTTCGGGTCCAGTGTGCCAAGGTCTCAATTGACGCTAAAAACCATATGGCAGCCATGCAGCACAACTATTTCATAACTTTATGATCTGCAGTTGCATGCTTTGTTTTTACTGTATATGTATATATATATATATATATAGAGAGAGAGAGAGAGAGAGAGAGAGAGAAAGAGAGATGGATGGATGGATGGATGGATGGATGGATGGATGGATGGATGGATGGCTAGATAGCTAGATAGATCGTGAGGAGTTAAACCAGGCATATTAATAATAATCCAGTAAAAATTCATGAGAAGGCGACGTTTTTGCTTGGGCGGTAAAAATGTCTGTGTCACTCTTGGGGCTTGTAGCAGTGGGCTATCTACACTATATTGTGCCATCCGTTCTTTTCCTTGATACATGGATACCTCGTGATCTCTAATTACAAATAGAATAAACACCCTGAGAAGGAAGGTTATATGTTGTATTAGTTGCAGATCACCATGTGTCCGTGTATTGAGGAAACAGAAATTGATATGATATGGAGTGGAAAGCTAAGGTTATGCCTGTAGAGTGAAATGTCGTGGAAAGGAGATACTGGCCTGAAAGGTGCAAAAACTGTGTCAGTGTGCAGTGCCATTGTAACCGGGTCACTCACAGCCCTCTCAACTCTACAGGGCAGAATCATCAGTATGTTGGAGATATATTCATTCCTGTCTTATCAGTGCCCCTTATAAAGCCCATAGGAATGCTAACACCAGAAGCACATTGCTGGTCGTTCTTTCAATTCGAGGACATTTTCATTTTTTGTGATTGTACCGGCATACCGTAAGCTATTTGTTCTTTGATTTTTGCCACATAGAGAAACAAGTACTAAATCCTGTAAGCTCTGGTGTACTCATTTAGCTTAACGTATACCTTGTTTATCTCATGTTATAAGTATTTCTGAATTTGTTTGTGTAATGTGTTGAAATTGATTCAGTTTGATATTGTATTGGTCATAATGACAATTTATTGGATGGTGGCACAGGGGACTTTCATGCCATTCCTTATCAATTCTTTTCGCGTTCATTTTTTTTGTAACTTTGCGGATGATAATAAACAAAACGTTACCCTGCCCACGTTACACAACATTCCATGTGACACTCATGTTTTCTATACAAGTCAATATTTAGACGCGTTTATATTAAAAAACAAAATTGGAATTGTCGTTTTCCCTCAACAAAGCAACAACATACGCCGCACTGAGAGAAGCGTCAGTCTGACATATCAACCTGTATAGGTATAGTGGACGTTTTGGCACCATAAGGAAGCTGATAACATGAAACAATTACTAAAATTAATTTTCCTCAAGATGTACACTACTGGGCTAAAGAGAGCAAAGCACAGTGTATTAAGTAGCACAATGTCGAGGAGTTGTATGGGGGAAAATGGTGATATAGAAGGCATTACTCTAATAGACATTATAAGCAAAACTGAGGGGAAAGTGCTCCCACAAATGTCAATTGCAACGTTACAGAAGGCTCTTGAGTTGTTCGTTTTTCTGGAAGTACGTTGCTGGCTTCTATGAACAGTTATAATACACGAAACATTACCAGCGACATTCCATACTATCAATAGTGTTAAAACTAGAATGTAAGATGTTTTTAGTGCTTTAAATGCATTGTCTGTTGAGGATAATATAAGGGGAAAACATATTGATGTAGTGACGGGGTGTAAATGTAGTATATCACGTGGCCCCAGGGAAAGTACTATGGCAAGAGCACAAAAGCAAATTGTAATGATCTGAATGATTACAGGCAGGACAACATTCGAAGGTTCATACTGAAATATTAACACAATATGTATGAATCGCTCCAAAGTAAGGACAGCATAGATAGAGGATATACCCATTATACAACATGAAGATATTGTTCTGCTCAAAATACACCATTTTCCTGTCAACCAGTATTTTCTAAAAATTACGTAATTCGCACCAAACAAGTAATCAAAGGCCCCAATAATATATATGTACATACAAAGTAATGAACTTACAAACAGAATACACAATTGTAAAGACTGTACGGTGCGTAGCTTTCTTATGCAGAGGATGTTGCTTGCAGTACAAGCTATCAAGATAACACCGAAAGTGGTTAAAGACATAATCAGTACACGTGTACGCTTTAGCGGGAGTAGTTGTCTGCACATCTGCTCTTTATCTGTGTATGGATAGCAAAGGTCAACGCAGGCAGCTATACAGCACAGTTCAAAATGGTTGCTCTGTAATTCTTCTAGTTCTTTCAGGTTTTGCCTAATATCCACATGGATTGCAAAGCTATTTAAACAGTTTCCACTTATATTCAATTTTCGTATATTTTGAGATTCACGAAAAATGCCACTTTGCAAATCTTTTAGGTGATTACTGGCCAAGTCCAGCAATTCTAACGTAAATAATCCAACAAATGAATCAATATCAACTTGTTGGAGCTTTGTGTCATATAAAAACAACTTAGATAGCATATGCAACTTGAAAAATGTATATCCATACAAATATACTAGTCTATTCTTTGATAAGTTAAGTGTAGTTATCCATTTGAGATCTCCAAACATCTTTGGGGAAATGATGGTTAACATATTATTACCAACGTTTAATTCGTGGAGATTAGGCATTGCCGCAAATGAACCAGGTTGGATTTTTTGTATTAGATTACAACTTACATCCAAACGAAATAGGAATGGATTAGCAGGGAAAGGAAACCTCTGGAGCCGACTTAGGTGGTTTCCTGAAAAAAGTATGACTCTGTGAGTTCTTACAGCATTGGGTATACTTGTCATTTTTAACCTCAAGCACTGTAATGAATGTCCCCGGCATGTACATTGTGACGGACATTGGTCAACTTTACATAATAGTTCATCATCAAGTGACTTAGTACAATGCACGTCCCCATCGCAAACTTCAGATGTGTGGAGGCAGGTCTTCATTTTTTTACATCGAAACTGATGTGGGCAGTGTACTCTGTTGCATATTTGTTCTTCAATCCCACCAAAACAATCCCAAATACCATCACATACCTTCCGAACTGGTATACAGTATGATCCAGGACATTTGTATGTTCTGGTACATTCCATGTGTTGGCAGTTTGCCAAATGTTCTCCATTGGAACAAAATTTAATGCTTGATCGTACATCCACATCAAATAAGCATTTAAACGCTCTCGGGTAACAAGGTGAGCCAGGCCAATGTGAGCAAGGCAACCAATTCAGGTCGCTACACAACTTGGGGTGCAATCTGCCAAGTAGAAACTCAGAAGTGGTTGCATTGGCCTTGTTTTGAATAACTTCAGAATGTCGCTTCATTGCGTTTAAAGCATAATTCGTATCATTGGCCGCACACACAGTTTCATCTGAGTGGTCTACACAGTCGCTAATTCCATTGCATAATTTTGACATTGGCACACAACCGGAGTCAAGACACTGATAATACAGCGCTGCGCAATGACAAAATTCATGCTTGCAGGAGTTGACACAAAACAAAATTCCAGGCTTTGCTTCATTATGCAGGTGACACACTGAACTGCAGTTTACTTCATCCGACCCAGTTGGCTCCATGTCGATACAATCTGAAATTCCATCACATATATTATGCCCGGGTATACATTCCATATTAAGACATTGATAATGACCTGGCAAACAAACAACATTGGAATTCTGTTTGTCTTTTGCACACAATACCCCATGGCCCGTTTGTGAGTTTAATTCCGACAAGCGAATGGTTGCATTAAAATAAACTGGAAAGAAACACTGAAGTGAGTCAAATTTATATGTTAAAGATTTGTGATCATCTGGTTCTACGGGTAATACAACGGGATTCATTGTTGTAAATATAATCGGTTTTACTGCATCTTTTATACCTGAAAAGTTTATAATAAAACATATCCATACTCGAGAATTAACATTGAACCAATTCCAGCTATTTATAAGGTTCAAAAAGGTGACTGAATTTATTTCCAATGAAGACTTGGAATACTTATAACATCCGAGATACTCATGCCAATAGAGGATAGAGTGAGAACCTGATGTGCTGCTTACAGCAAACATCCCTTTTGCTATGCCATATGTCCAATATTCATATGTATTTAATGACACCTGTAGTAAGTTTCCATCAATGATGGCGACGTTGCTGCTGAATTGTGAACAGATGGCAACTGATAGTTCTGAGTCTATAGTCATGGATTTATTTATGTAAAGCATCAGACATCTATTAGCCGCTAATAGCCAATATTTGGGGCATTCTTTGATTGCATTTAAAGTCAAGCTTTTTTTTCCCCGCTGCACAAAGGGAGTAGATTTCCTGTGTTTTTGGCAAATATAACCACTATTTTGGAACGACACGTGGCATGATGTTAACATCCAATTTGAATATCCATGGCTAGTGCACATGGACATTGATCCACATCTATGTTGCTTATCCATTTGATTGTTCACGTTATGAATAAAGTGTTTCATGACATATGTGGACTTTGTAAAACTGCGGAAGGCGTATAGAGTATCACAGTCAGGATAAACTTTATTTGACATCCATTCTGAATAAGTGACAGAATTTCCATCTATCCAAGCATATTTGTGATTCTAAAACAGAAATTGGCAATACCATACAGAGGAAAAAATTGAGAATACAAAAACTAGATGTGACTGATTTTGCAACACAAAACCAAATGTCTCCTGCTGACACAGCTTTTGCCTTTGGAGATAAGTGGTATGTTGGTATAATGGCATGTATAGATCATACTTTACTTAAACGGTGGTAGAGGTGGATGTTGGCAGCCATTAAAGGTCCTATTTAACATCACAGAAAGAAATACTATAAATGCTTCCATATTACTGTGTAATAATAACCATGGACTGAGGATCCACCAGTGCTAAGACATAAGCCAAAATGTGAGCCATACCATATATGCTACGGCAAAGTTGATACATGACGATGGAATGAGGCGAAGGTCACTAGTATAGCATTGCAAGCACTCTATCGGAGAAAATACTTGCAGCAAATGTTTGGGGGAAGCTCTTTTTATTCGAAAGTTATAAATTTTATTTTGCTGGCGCTGCATTTAATAATATTGAACTCTCTGAGCGTTGAAACATGACTAAGGTTGCTGATATCAAATATTTTGTAAACTGTTAATACAAAAATTCCCCATATCCAATTTGGCTGAAAAAGCTCTTTTGAGTCTCAAGTTATTACGATGAAACTCAACATGCAAGAAAACATTTAAAATGGACTAATGTAACCTACACACTTGATCTCTGTGAGGTTGAAGCAGGTCAAGGCTAGTTGTATATAATTATTTTCAAGCTCGCCATGAGAAGGGTCTACACACTAGATTTGATTGAGGTAGCTCAGTAATTCCTAAGTTATCGCAAAGAGAATACATATATTAAAGAACTGACAAATTGTACCCGAATGACCTTGGAGGAAGGTTAAGGTTGGCAATATGTCCCAACCAAGCTTTTTCGTAAAAAGGTTGGACACACTATTCGGTTGGCATAGGTCTTTGCATTTTTAGGTAATTACTTTGTATTGTATCTCAACCTATAATTCGAATTCAATTATTATTCAGAATTGATCATGCTAAAGTAAAAACATGTGTACATTACTGACCACTACTTGTTTAACGATTATTTAAAGAGATGTTGACAATGTTGTTAGCATGTTGTTCAAAGCTACCATAGGCAGCGCCATGCTACACTTTATGCTGCCTTGTATCCTTGATGGCACTCATGCAACTGATTAGACCCTAGAAAAGTCACTTCCTGCCGACAAAGACACAAAGCCTTAAATCCTGATCTACTATTTAGCTACCGTGTGTTGCTCAAGTTCAAACCTGCACCCGTTATCAACTTCGTATTGCAGGTAAAATCAAATACTAGTATAACAAATGGTTGATTACTATAAGTAGTTAGTTCCAGCGTCACCAAACATAAAATCCAACAGCAAAATAGCAGAAAAATGTATAATAATACATACAGTGGGCACGTCTAATGAACATGTTTGTCATATATATATGTACATCCTATGTGGTTTACTGGTGTTTGTGTGCTACTGGGGTATAATCGTGCAAACAACAGCAGAAACTTTCAAACAGAGATTACCTACTTACCATGACAAGGTACTGGCCAGATTACAATCTGCCACTTCCCTTATTTGCATGGTAGGCTGCATTGAATCCTGTGTGGGTTTTTAATGTTTATGTGCAATGGCGCCAATCATGTAAATGAACTACAGAAACAACAGGGCCAATGGATACGAATTTCATCATATTAAACTGTAGCCTTTCAGATGTTCACTTTGCAGTTTAAAGTACTCAAATGCTCCTCACAAATATATCAATGCAATTACACTTGTGTTCTGGTAGGATGGATGGTGAACGATTCATATATCCCGATTAGATCGGACAGAGAAGATATAACTGTTCAGTACATTCATTCATCATAGCGGTCAGAAATATTTTTGAACATAACTCTACCCTTCTAATAGCGTTGCCACTAGACCCTAACGATTTATTTTATAGGCTGATCAAACTATTTTTTGCGATGTAGCTAAGTACGAGTACTATTTGACTAGCCAAAACAGATTTCATCTGCATCGTACTTTTTATGACGACAGTAAACAAGGTTCTTGTTATAAAAAATCTACTACAGTCTTTGCTAAAAGGAAAAATACATGTCTAAACTCGTCATTTATGGAAATTGGCTATAGAATGTTGTGCTCAAAACAGGTGAAATAACCAGATGATAGTGCCAAATTTTAGACGATGGCTTCATAATTTACAAGGTAAATTTATTTATTTATTCGTCGTTTTAACCGAGGGACCCCTCCAGTGATGCAAAACTGTTATCACAGGGTCCCTGAAAAAAAACATAATAAAATAAAAAGTACACATACACAAAAAAGACACAGACAATATATACATTATATACAATATTTAAAATATCCTACGTCATTAAAAAAAAAAAAAAACAGTGTTTCAAAACACTGATATTTATTCTTTTCAATGTCCTTTGTACTAAGTCTCTTGAAGGCTAGTGTTGTTGATGCCTGCCTGGTGGTGTTATTGAGACTTTTCCACTCCAGGCATGAATCAAAGTGAAACATTTGTTTGCCGAAAATTGATCTGACTTTGTAAAGCGTCAATCCATTTGAAGTGGCATGACGGGAGGGGTAGCGACTGAAGGTAAACTTTTCGTAAAGGTAGCTAGGGGTTTTGGTATGAAGGACATTGAAAAAAATATTGCATTTGTAATATTTCCATCTGTCAATAACGGTAGTACAGCCAAATAATGCTAGTACTTTGGATGTTGAAGTGCACCGAGGTAAACCAAGTAACATTCTTCCGGCTCTTTTGCAGAGTTTAACTAAAGTTTTTAGGTTTGAATTTGTAGTATTTAACTGAATAGCCACACAATAATTAAATTGAGGAAGAAGACATGTATACTCGAGATGAACTGAAGAAAGGGCTATTCAGACAAATGACACTTTCCTGTTTGGCATGTGCAAAGAGGAACGTAACACTGTTATATCGTTACTTGACACTTTTCTGTTTGGCATGTATAGACAGGAACGTAACACTGTTACATCGATACTTTGACAAGTCAAGTCTGAATATTATGATAATTTGATTCAAGAAAGTATGTCTCAGGCTGACAAATTATGGTCAACAGTTTAAAAAGATACTACCAAAAAGAATTCTGACCTCACTATAAATCTTGAATCAAATGGTCGACTTCTTTCGAGTACAGTTGAAGTTGCCCATACATTCAATACTTTCTTCACAACAATAGGTAAAAAATTAGCTGCCAAATTTGGTTTGATAAACCTCCAAAGTGTACCTATCCACACAACTTGTAACAACAAATTATCCTTTACAGATGTACCTCCTTGAAAAGTCGAATCCCTTTTGTGTAAATTATCAACCAGGAAAACTATTGGCGTGAATGGAATAACTTGTAGGTTGTGAAAAAGAAGCAACACCTCAAATAGCACTTCCTCTGGCAACTCTTTTCAATTTCTCATTGCAAATGTGCGAACTTCCAGATGCTAGCTAAAGTTACACCTGGTAATACAGAGATGGGTCTGCACTTGATGCCTCAAATTAAAGACCCATCTCTGTATTACCAGTCTGTTTAAAGGTGTTTGAAAAAAATAATTCATGAGCAACTATACAGCTATCTTGCCATGAATGGCCTGTTCAGTGTGTTACTTGTGTGTGTTCTTACTGGTATTATATTTTCAAACTTGAAAAGGCCTTTGATACTGTTGACATTCCACCTCTGTTGTGCAGATTACGGGCTCTTGGCTCAAGGGAACTGCGTTATCTTGGTATTAGAATTATCTGTCAAATCGAAAACAGAGAGTATCTATAAATGGGCAAGTCTCAGATCCTCTCAGTATCGATTATGGTGTACCTCACGGATCTGTTTTAGGCCCCCTCCTCGTTATAATTTACATTGACGACCTACAGTACCAGATGAAACATTAAAAAATAACCTTATATGCAGACGACACGGCAATATTCTTTGCTTTTAAAGATATTGTGACTATCCAACAGCGATTACAGGAGGATCTGGGTCTTGCCTAGACATGGTTAACAATGAGTAAGTTAACACTGAAGACTACAAACACCAAATGTATGATCTTTGGAACAGGCAAACGGCTGTCTTCTGGGAGAAACCTTAGTATGAATATAGATGCAGAAGCTCTAGAGCAGGTTGAGAGTTTTAAGTATCTTGGTGTGTGGTTTGATCCCACTCTCTCATGGTCAGCCCACATTGGCAAAACCTGCTCCAAGATATCGCAAAGACCCGGAGTCATTGGGAGAATAAGATGCCTACCCAGGGGACAGACAAAAAGCTTTTACAATCAATGGTTTTGTCTGTTGTTGATTATAGAGATGTTGTTTGGTCATCCTGTAGCAACACCCTGCCGGATCGACTGCAGAGTCTCCACAATCGGGCCGGGAAATTGATTTTAAAGTGCCCTTTTACAGCAGCCTCTGTTGAAGTCCGACAGCAACTTTAATGGACTTCGGTCCGTGAGAGACAAAATTTCCATATCTGCAGTATGACCTATAAATGTTTTTATAATCTAGTCCCCCCGTATTTTCAAAATTGCTTTACACCTATCGCTAATATCCATACCCATAAAACAAGACCACGTGCATCTGCAGGGATGTACGTAAATTCCAATTCGACAAAGGCTGGCATAAATAAATTCCCATCTTGTGGCACTAAATTATGAAACACCCTCCCATAATCAGTGAAGTCTTACCATTAGTAGAATACTTTAAGGAGAACTACTGGAAGCATTACTGGTCAAACCAGGTTAACCAGGTTTGACCAGCAATGTTTCTAGTCACCAAGTACAACAAGCATTGAACTGTAATTTATCATATTATAGTGTAGTTTTTATTCTTTTAAGCATTTTATAGTTATTCTAGTATTATGGAACACTTGTATCTATGTGTTTTACTATGTATGAATGTATTTATTGTATGTATGTACAGCGCCCCCTTGTAAAGAAGCTATGTTTCATGCTTTATGGGCTATCCTGTATAAAGAAATTGTATAAATAAATAATAAATGAACCATAGAGTTAAAAAAGAGTTTCCCATGTTGAATGGGTAGGTTCTTTGAGATACCTTTTGTCCTATATAGTTTCGAACTAATTTTTGCCGCAATTTTTGATATATGAGTAGAAAAATCTAGCTTATTATCTAGTCAAACGCCAAAGTACCTGAAAGTTTAAACTTGCTTTATTTTATCGCCATCGATTTCAAGATCCAGTGGGCTGCGTTTCGTAATTTGTAGGAACTTCCAAAGAGCAAGCACTTGGGTTTATCTATATTTAGTCAAGCTATTTGTGAACAGCCACTTCGATACTACGTCTTAATCATGATTTAGAACCTGCTTGATCTTTGAGATATCATGATTGCTGTACAATAAAGCTGCATCGTCTGAATACAGCACTGTTGTACAGCTTTTCCGGAAATCTGGTAGATCATTCATGTAAAGAGTGAACAGTAGAGGGCCAAGTATCGAGCCTTGAGGGACGCCACAGCATATGGGCAAAATATCAGAGAAACAGCCATTAACATAGACTGCTTGCTTACGATCCAAAAGATAAGGTTATATGCTTGCTTCCCTGAATACCATACAACCCCATTTTTTTTAAGTAGTATTCCATAATCAACTGTATCAAAAGCCTTTTTAAGGTCAAGAAAAATATACCAATATAGTTGTCTTTGTCCATTTGGTTCAAAATAAAGTCTGTAACATGAATTGGAGCAGTAGCTCTTGAGAAACCTTGACGGAAATCGACTGCCATCTCGTCATAAGTTGTCTCTGTTGTAGGAATTGATACAGCTGATCATGAACAGCCGATCTAATATTTTAGAAATTACAGTTAATATCGAAATGGGTCTATTATTGCTTGTTTAATCACGATCCCCACATTTGTAGAGTGGAACCTTTTTTGCCTGTTCTCACCCATTTGGATCATTCCCGCTATGCAATGAAAAAATGAAGATAAGTGAGGGATGGTGTCATGTAGGGGGATTCAACCTTCAATGACCTCTTTTCTGTCCTCAAACTTTGATTGTTTTGTAGGGGGCATGTTCATAGGTAACATATAGAAAAAGATGTTTCCAGCACAACCATGTATCATTTATGTCATCAAATGCTTCTGTGCATGACCACGGTACATATTTTATATCGTTGGTGAAAGATAGTTCATCGAAAGTTTTATAAGACCTAGGTTCACATTTCGTTTATTCGCTTTCCGAACACACACAAAAAAATGATTTTATGATCACTTTGCCTGCATGATAGGGCTCCTTGGTCTACAATACACTCGGGTCTAGTACCTGTGTGATCAATCAGTGTTTTTGTATTTTCAGTGATACATGTAAGTTGATCTATTATCTGTTTTAACTGGAAAATGTTGCACACTTGGACCTCTTTACTCGCCATTCCTGTTACGTGTAGGTAGCAGGTCAATGTTCAAATCACCAAGGACTATCATTTCTTTTTCATAAGTCTGTGACAGTGCAATATTCGTCTCAATCCGGTGAAAGACATCGACACTAGATGGTGGCGGTCTGTAGAAATTACCTATTTTAGTGGTTTGGTTTTGGGCAGACGGGCCCATAAATATTCTACATCTTCTTCTAGGTTTTCAATAGGGCATGAAGTTAGGGATTTTCAGACATAGCAGGCCACGCCTCCTCGATTTGGATCCCGGCTCCTTGTAAATAAATCATACCCTTGTATGTGTACATATCATTGTATGTGTAATAGCTCAATGGGAACACCATTAGCCACCTTTGTCTCAGAAAATGTCAATATATCAGGACGGCTTTCTTGGATGGACATTTTCATGTCGTCAAGTTTGCCTTTCAAACCTTTTATATTTAAATGGACGATATTGAGTTCCCGTTTGTTTATGATTTTGAAAACACCATGCCCAATTACATCATTACCTTCGGGTAATGATATATCACAAAAGAAGTGAGGACTGTCTGAAGTATATCGATTTCGTAGATATGCATGAATTTCTCTATTGCCAATGAAAATGTTTATCAACAGGTGGCGGTCTTGACTTATACTCGTATGTACCTTTGTGTGATCCAAACACATATTTGGTCTGGAATGTTGTTACAAAACAGTCTATTTTGGGGTGATGTCAGATAAATATTCTTCAATTTGATTTCTTGTTTTTGATTCAATAATTGCCAGAAAAAGTTGGGAGTGTCTGTTGGCTGGCAAAGCAGTAATGTTGATTTTTGACAATGTAAGGTTGATCACAGATGATACACTGGTGGTGTTTGTCTTATTTGGCAGCATGTCTGTCCATGAAACGCCACACTCCGTTGCCCATTTGCAAGTGGCACTTTTGGGAGAAAACGAAGAGATTAGAAGTAGTACAATACAGCTGGGTACAAATAGGTAATCTATGAACTGCAGGTTGAATGCCTGTGATTTGATATGCCTTTAACCCGGAATATCTGCATGTGAGATTGGAAAACCCAAACTGTATGACAAAAATGAAGTTTTCCAGGCCCATGATGTTGGAAATGGGATATCTATATCTTCATTAAAATGAGGTGTATGCTTTTTCTCCTGCCAACACGAATGCACATTTTAGGATTACAATTTGTAAAGGTTTTATTGGGAAGTTCTTATGAAAGAATAAGATTTACTTGCCTCTACAACTATCCATCGTACATGATAAACAACTGGTCCATTTCCACTCTAAGTATTTAGATATATTCGATATTATTTTAAATGAAAAATATCCAAAATTATGACAAATATTTCCCATTCCCATGTTACCCAATCACAGAAATAAATTTTGCTCTTCTGCTGCATTACGTTTTGCTCTGTTAAAAATGTCAGCTCAACTTATCATTGAGTTGCAATTTGTGAATGTGGGCCATACTATTAAGACCTTTATACAAAAATTATAGAAAACGTATATGAATTTGTTAACCTTTAACTTCAATTTTTAATTTTTCTGTAGCATGGGAAATATTCATTTGTCTATGGTGAATTTATAAATCTGTTTGAACATTTGATAGATTAAACTTTTCGTCTGGTGACAACATGTTTAACAGGTCATTGAAGCTCCCTTGGGCAAGAACTTAAAATGACAAAAGATGTAAAATTACGATTTAAAAGCATATAAAGTTACCGTCAGATATTTAAATAATGAAGTGTCAGTGCTGAATAACTCACAAAGATGTATAATACTTTATTTTGTGATACAGAGCAAAAAGAAAAAAAAGTGAATCTACTACATGTTTGCTTTTTCTTATCCATCAGTCAGTGATAGTGAATTGAAGTAAGCAGGTAATGATTAAAGATATGATTTCAGTTTTGACAGGAATAATTATGCACAAAGCAGCTATACCCCTTCTAAATCATTCTTGATAACACACATATCCAGTTGAATCCTGTGAAATATGTCTGTGTCTCACAATTTGATTTCTCGAGTAACCTATCATAATATTTTGCAAATCGATGAAAATTACTTTGCTGCAAAACTGTTTAAGGAGCAGATGTGGTTGAGCTGTAATGGTAAAATCACGACCTAACACAACATTACCTTTTTTCCATTTTCACACATACTGCCACTTTATATTTCGTTCCCGAAAGAGCAAAATGTATGTGATACAAAGGGAAAGACATGACCATGCTTTAGTTGTCTATAGCACTTGTATGCCTGTTGAAAAATGTATGCCACATAATCAGCCATAGTTTGGATAGCTTCCCCCAACCCTGGGTAGTAGCAACAGGAAGCAACCAATGTAACCTTTTAGGTGAGCTGCTTCTAATGACCACTGCTTATTTGATTTATTTTGGTGACCAAATAACTAACAAAGGTAAGGAAATAATGGGACTTAGTTTTTTATTATTATTATATTTTTTTTTTAGTTTTGTATTCCGATGATGAGAAAGGGTAGGGGGAAGGAAATGGAAGATAATAGTTGGCCATTGACCCTGGGACTCACAAAGTTAATCGATAAGGTTTTACAATGGAGGAGGAAGGCCAGTTTTTTCCTCCATAGTTTCAACTGATGCATTAACCATTCAGTATTATGTGTTTACAAACACTGAAAGCCAAAAAAGGCCATCGTCTTGCCCTAAAAACTTCATTTACTCTGTCGTGGCAAAAAGATCACTATCATCGAGGAATTCCTACTACTCCACTGGACTACCTGTCTACAGATAAATACTTTACAAACCATCAAAATTGACATTTGGCTTAGCGTGAATAATTATGCGTGCCTTCAGATTTATAACATTCTAAACTGTGGAGTTTTTGGTCGCATCAGTTCAAAAATGTGCTGTTGTTGTGACTGCGTCCATGGACTCGAGAGAACGGAGAGGAAACCCAAGGCACGGACCAAGTGTGAATGTATGTGAAGTCGATGGAAGCTATGACGCGTGTCCTTGCTTTTTCGTGGTGTGTCATCTGAAATGAGTGTACCATCTTCAGCACATTTGTGACAAACTTGCAGAAAAGCAGCAGTAAAATGAAAACCTTGAAACAGATTTGTATGAAGCATACACCCCATTAAAACTGGTATCTTCTGTGGCCTTCGTGTGGAAAGTTTTCAAATGTCAGATGTACGAACCTGTCTGCTTCATGGGGGGGGGGGGTTCAAAGTGCATTGGGCCATTGCTCCGACTTCGAAATTATATTAGAGGTGTATTTCATAAATTGTCGGTCTGTGGAAGTGCCCTACCGTGTCAATGTACAAGCCACACCTGCTATAACGTCACCCTGGGTCCTTGGTCAACCTTTTTTGGGGTTGTCCCGATGGCCTAGAGGTCAGCGTGTTGGACTCTACATTTGGCTAGGCGAGTGTGCCGAAGGTAGTGGGTTCGAATCCCATACAGGTCGACATGAATTTATCGTATTTTTCAGTTGAACCAGGAAAACTTTATATGAAGGGTGAGATTTTGATCTTTGATGATCAGATGGATAAAACAGACACATTACTGTTGTGTTTTTGTAAATGACTGCAAATTGGCTCTTCACACTGTTTTTATTGGTTGACTGCAAAACAGCCTTATTGTTAATTTGCGTTATTGTTAAATGTTGATTAAAGTGTGTGTCACACTGTCAGAATTCTGCGAGCAAACACGGTTCGTCTTGGCAGGTAAGAAACCTTCACCATGCGTACAAACTGCAACGTCGTCACCTGGGTCATGGTGTAATCTATTAGCCTCTGTAACTAATATTAGATCAAAGACTATGTCGGGTAAATCAGAATGCAACTTTAAACAATTTACGTATTTTTACAGTGCACGTTAGATGCATTCGATAATAAGTGATATACACTCAATGTCACAGAAAGGTTAGAGAGGGGTGAAGAGAATGGTATCTAACTGAAGATCTAACTTGCCTGTGATGGCAATTGTAAAATTTAATTTCTGAAATAAAAGAAGAACAAATCTTCCGCACTCCTCCCTCCCCCGGCTCCACGTACTGTTTGCCTAGCTGGAAACTTTTTCCCCACTTAGCTATCCATTTACTTCATTTTCTGTTTTACTTTTCAAATAGTCGTAATGCGATTTTTCCATTCTCCCGGTATAATCACAAGTAGTCCCAGACACTGTATGGCCAAAGTCCCGCCCATGCCATTTATAAAGACAAGTTGCTCTTTGATCAATTTGTTTTCCCGAGTAGCCTATCTTAATATTTTGTGCATCGATGTTAATTACTTTGCTGCAAAACTGTTTAAGGAGCAGATGTGGTTGAGCTGTACTGGTAAAATCATGACCTAACACAACATTACCTTTTTTTCCATTTTCACACATACTGGCACTTTATATTTCTTGGTACGAAGCATGAATCCCCGAAAGAGCAAAATGTATGTGATACAAAGGGAAAGACATGACCACGCTTTAGTTAGCTTTAGCACCTGCATGCCTGTTGAAAAATGTATGCCAAATAATCCGCCAAAGTTTGGATACCTTTCCCCAACCCTGGGCCGTAGCAACTGCAAGCAACCAGTGAAACCTTTTAAGTGAGCTGCTACTCATGACCACCGCTTATTTGCTTTATTTCGGTGCCCAAATAACTAATAAAGATAAGGGAAATAGAGAAGCTTGTATTTTCTTTTTCTATTCCTATGATGAGAAGGGGTAGTGGAAGGAAATGGACGTGTCTTTGCTTTTTCCTGGTGTGTTATCTGAAATGAGCGTACCATCTTCAGAATATCTGTGACAAACATGCTGAAAAGCAATTTTAAAATAAAAACCTTGAAGAAGATTTGTATGAAGCATACACCCCATTAAATCTAGTATCTTCTGTGGCCTTTGTGTGGAAGGTTTACAAATGTCAGATGTACGGACCTGTCTGCTTCTTAGGGGGGTGTTTCAAAGTACATTGATTCAGAAAAACTTGATTCCCAGAGGTGAAGGGTGAGATTTTGAACTTTGATTATCAGGTGGATAAAAGAGACACATTACTGTTGTTGTTTTGTGGGTGTATGAGTGTGTGTGTGTGTGTGTGTGTGTGTGTGTGTGTGTAAATGACTGCAAATTGGCTCTGCCCACTGCTTTTATTGATTGATTAGAAAACTTGTTGACTGCAAAATAGACTTTTTTTTAATTTGCGTTATTGTTAAATGGTGATTAAAGCGCATGTTACACTGTCAGAATTCTGCAAGCAAACACAGTTCGTATTGGCAGGTAAGAACCCTTCACCATGCGCACAAACTGCAACGTCGTCACCTGGGTCATGGTGTAATCTATTAGCCTCCGTTACTAATATTAGTGTCTGACCAAAGACGATGTCGGGAAAATCAGAATGCAACTTTAAACAATTTACGTATTTTTACAGTACAAGTTGGATGCATTGGATAATAAGTGATTTACACTCAATTTTACAGAAAGGTTAGAGAGGAGTGAACAGAATGGTATCTAACTGAAGATCTAACTTGCCTATGATAGCAATTGCAAAATCTAATTTCTGAAATTAAAAGAAGAAAAAATCTGCACTCCTCCCTGCCCCGGCTCCACATACTGTATTCCTAGTTGGCATTTTTTCTCCCCACTTAGCTATCCATTTGCTTCATTTTCTGTTTTACTTTCCTAATAGTCGTAAGGCGATGTTTCCATTTTTCCGCTAAAGTCACAGGCAGTCCAAGGCACTGTGAGGCCAAAGTCCCGCCCATGCCACTTATAACGTCAAGTTTCTCTTTGATCCAAGACAGGAATATTCAGCGAGCAACTCCTCTCTGCCGAGCACTCATCTCACTCAAGCAAATTGTGAAACTGTAAGCGCGTCGTGTTCACGCAGCACCATTTGCATAATGTTGTTAGGGTCAAGGTAACTCCCACCAGTGGGTCACGTGGCTAATCAGCTTTCAAGTTCTCTTTGAAGCCATCACTGCCGCGTGAGAAACCACAGTGACAAACTTGCAGGTATGGCTGCCTTGGTGCCATTGATTTCATAATAGCTTTTAAAGCCAATGAAAATCATTGTATCTTGGAAACTTCACTTCAATAAGCTGAGTAACATGTTTTGAAGCATTCCAACCAAATCTGACCGGAAATGGATAGCAGTACAATCATTACTGTCAACAATATGGGGGATAAAGGCCTCAAATCTTTCAATGCCAATTTCTATGAATTACATTTTCTGCTTATCAATCAATTTTGTAGACAGAATCACTTGAAAGCTTAATCATCATTCTTATCAAACAATCAGTTGTTCAAAGACGAATATTTTTTCAAGGAAGAGTAATTTTGGTTTCCGTGTCACATGCCTCTTTCTGAGACTTTTCAGCTCACTCAATGAATTAATTGTTGTTAATCTTACACACGATGAAAGAAAAATCGATTATTCTGTTATAATGCATTTATATGTGAACGGAGAATACGATACAAGAATATTGGTCTATGCTATAAAATTGCATATGTAATACACTTTTTCATTAATTACATTTAAGAAATGCTGACAAAATATGTTATTTGGTACGCCATTGCAAACCGGCTTATAAAATAAACAAAAAAACTTTAGAATGTGTGATTGTTTGGGTGAAATGTGGAATATAGGTTAGGTATGCGACGTAAAAGTCGCGGAACCGTTGCATGCGGCTCTGCCCTCTCTGCCTTCTTAAGAAATGATTCCAACAAACAAAAAACAAATAAAAAGTACTCCTGACAGAGAAAAGACAGACGTGTCAAGGCACATACTGATTTCCATAAACATAATATTGAATGTTGATGAGACAAGTAATGGAATTTGACTTCGAGGCTCCGTCATTTTGCTATGACGATTGCATGCTCAATTGCAATATATATATATATATATATATATATACATATATATATATATATATATATATATATATATATGTATGTATGTATGTATGTATGTATGTATGTATGTATGTATGTATTAGAGCCTGAATGAGCATGCATTTTCAAAACCGAACCGGGTACTTGGTATACATTGCCGATCCCGAACCAGGCACCGTTCGGGTTCGGTATGTGCAAATCAAGCAAGAAAACGTTCGACAGGGGTTAATAGCTGCTACCCTTTTGCACAGGGGCATTACTATTGTTAATGTAATTAAGGTGATTAATTCAACCCATGTGACACACGTAATTGCAAAGTATAGTTTGTTGCATTGTTTAAAGTGTATACAAGTACGCAAAGTAACCTCAGTGACCTTTTTTAATTTAATCTAATTGGCAACATTGACATTGATAACCGAATCCGAACATTTAGCGACGGTAAAAGCCGAGCCCGAGCCGGGCTTCAATCCTGAAACCCGGTAGGCTCGGGTTTGGTTGTTCGAGTTTGGTCAGGCTCTAACATATTATATCATATTATTATAATATATATATATATATATATATATATATATATATATATATATATATATATATATATATATATATATATATATATATATACATACATACATACATACATACATACATACATATGTTTGTGTGTGTGTGTGTCTGTGTGTGTGCGTGTTTAGACTGTTTTTAATGTCAACAGTTTGAATGCAGTATCATCCAATTCGAGTATTATACACTAATTTACAACTGCCTTCTAAATTTTGAGCATTGAAACTTGTCTCATTATTATTGTGGCTATACTGCTGCATGCCAGATCCGGCTTTATGCTGTAATATGATGCGCCACCAGAAATAGCCCAAGCTTAGAAGAGCTCTGGCCAACCAAGAGACTCAGTGGAAACTGCTATGAGTCATTTAGAAAAGGCAACTGGTGGTTTTTGCAAAACATATAGGATTAACCACTTAAGACCCAAAATATGTTCAAAACATAATTATCAAATTTGTATAGTACAGATTCAGATAAGAACAATTTGACTTACCCCTGCACCAGTAAGAATCCTTTCCAGCAGGATAGCTTATCGTAGTGAAACCACCAGCCAGTGTATAACTGAAGTAGAAATTGACTGGGGCCTTATATTCATTCCCAGTGATTGTAAAATAAACTGTTGCAGCTATGCCACCTTTACAAACCAAGGGAACTCCTAACAAGTACTGTAATAATGGACATCTTGCACCAAAAATGTAAAACAAACCCCATGATAACACCTACTTCTCACTTTGAAAGTCTTCAAAGAATTAAGCTTTTTTCACGCCAACACTGAGTCAAAGTTTTAACGTAATGTGTCAGGTTTGTGACATTTGAGGAAGTACTGTCAATTTTGAGTAATTCTTTGATATTGAGTAAATGTGCATTTAGGCATGTCAGAAAAGAATGAAATTCATAAGCGTTTATTTTTAAAAACTTTTATCAAAACATAGTTTTTCTAAACCCAATTTTAAATACAAGTAGACATTTTTTTTATTTTCTTTATTTATAATGATTATAAAAAATTTAAAAACATGGAAATAAGTAAAAAATTATGAAAGAGAACGTGGCCAGACTTCAGTCAGGTGCGGCGACAATTATGACTCCGATAACCCAAGTTGTTCTCTCAGACCAGCTCAGACTTGTTAAGAGACACTAGCAATGGCCGTTTGGATCAGACTCCATAGGGAGCATCGCACCATGGCGGGCACGTTTGAGTGAGACACCAGAATATGCATAAGACGTAAAATGGGATTAAGTATTTCATGGTAATTTGCACCAAAAATAGAACTTTGATAAAGTAGAATTAAGTTCTTCAGCAATAATACAGTTGTAAACTGTTTAAATCTCTGAGTTTTAAAATATACTTTTTGACAGGTAGAATCATTGCCTTACTTTTATAAAAATGGCACCAGCAGCACAAAGAAGAACTGTCTGGAGAGTTTAAGTGGTATATTGTGTAACATTTCTATGCAACTGGTCACTGTGGACAGTATACGAAGGACAAACGAAAAAAATAATGCCACACATCTTCGCTAAAGAGACCACAACTACAACATGGAGACTCCAATGCCACACATCTTCGCTAAAGAGACCAAAACTATAATCTGGAGCCTCTAATAAGCAAATCTTGCACAAGCGATCTTCCAGCTGGCTGGGACCGAATCGTATTCTAGTAGGTATATAGCAGGAGGGTGATTGCCAGTATAAAATACAGCTCCACCTGCGTTCAAGTTGAAAAAAACGCACCAACGAGTCCCAAACGCAACCTAAAAAACTGAAACGTGAAGCAAAGGCTTTGCAAATGCGTTTCATACTTTTTCTTAGTAACGCGTTTCAAACGCTTGGATATTAAAATTCTATGTCCAATTTTCAAAAACAATTGGCCTTTGGTCTGTGTGCCTGTGTGTCTCCATTTATTCATTTTTACTAACCAAACCAATTTGGTCATTCAACAAAGCTTAGAGATTCGTTTTAGGTCTCTATCAATCTCTGGTTTTTACTTCTCCATAACAACGAAGGAAAATCAAAACTGCTGATCCCCACATGTGCAAATATTTGGGATCGGGTCATATGGTCCATGCAGAGATCATGCGACCCCGTTTATGGCGAAAATGGTGTTCAACCTTTTTAAATTTGTCGACGCCCAATATTGAATCTAATGGAACATTAGAGTGACGTAGTAACATTTTGAAAGGGAAACATGTGAGGCATGGGTATCTCTGTTTGAAAAGCTTGGATATCCTACACCTGATGGGAATGACTGATGGTTACTATGAAAAGTATGTAGAAAAGGCTACTAAGGTAATTGTGAGTGATAAACATAGAAAGGATCAAAGTCCAGTGATCCGTTTTTTTCTGTTCCATAATCACTTATGACAAAGTGTTGAAACACTTTCCAGGATGGTTTCGCATAACACAAGGGATCCATCAAGGGGGCATCTTGTCTATGTTTCTGTATACCGTATTGCTGCACGACCTTTTCGAACTGTCGAAAATAGTGATTATGGGATATTGATTCACGGTATTAATATAACATCC
This sequence comes from Hermodice carunculata, assembly GCA_964020975.1. Taxonomy (NCBI): domain Eukaryota; kingdom Metazoa; phylum Annelida; class Polychaeta; order Eunicida; family Amphinomidae; genus Hermodice; species Hermodice carunculata. The sequence continues at coordinate 88,999,223 of OZ026625.1, forward strand.
ATCACAGTTGCTGATGATACGACCATCTTAGTTCTCTGCCAAACCCTTCAATTATATCTTGGATATTGTTTTGCAGTATGGGTTTAAGTGGCGGGTTCAGCATAATGCTAAGAAGTCTGAGGTACTAGTATTTAATGAACGAAAGCATGAAAAAACAGAGAAATAAAGAGATCCGTCATTTTAAACTTGGCAATAAAGATATTCCCGAACTAATTTTGGTATATATATAGAGAGAGAGAAAGAGAGAGAGAGAGAGAGAGACAGACAGACAGACAGACAGACAGACAGAGAGACAGAGAGAGAGAGAGAGAGAGAGAGAGAGAGAGAGAAAGAGAGACAGAGAGAGAGAGAGATGGCCACATGCAGGACAGCCTCCATTAACGCGTCGGAAAGGCACGTCAATCACCAAATGCCATGACCAGCCTGGGCATACGCAAAAGTGATATTAAGCCCTTAATGGCCTTGAAAATGTGCAGATCTGTTTGCTTACACTAATGTGGTCCGAAAGTGAAGTGTGAAGAACTCATCGGAAAGATATTGATATGTGGCTCACAGACAGGCCGCCATGCGAATTCAGTGCTTGCCTATGAAGGCAGCAAATGCTAGCGTGCTAGCCACGCTGGGCTGGCTTCTAAATAAAGGGTGAAATAGCAGTTGAAAAATGTGTTACTGTGGTAATCTCCTCAGTCTCCCTGCTACACCTTGAGAGAGACAGACACTAATTAGTCATATGTATATATAGCGGTACCAGGTACAACGTTTGTCGCACACGGTTGCAGGATCACTAACTTTTAAATTTTCGAAAATGTGTGATATGTTTGATGCTTTAATCGGAGTATTGGATCTTGGGCGTGACTTTCCGATTAAGCTTGTGTGGAAACATGAAGTTAAGCATAAAGTATATGAAACAGAGAAACAGAGATGGCATTGCAACGTGAACACCACTGTTATATTAGATTTATTCACTCAATTCGTGAACGATATTACGATTGGTTGAAATTAAATAAAGAATGCGCAGTGCTTCTTGGTTATGTTACAGTCATGGTAAAGTTGATTTTTTTGTGAACATTGTGTTAGAGATAATTCGGAAAGAATTGAAAATATTTCACGAAATATGAGGTTGTGTCCAATGTGTAGTCAGGGCCAAATTGAAGATTTAAAGCATTTTTTGGTAGTATTACTATACATATGACCAAGTTAGTCAAAGGCCATTTGATGAAGAGAGCAAAATATTGCCTTCCTTTAAAAGCTTGGGTGATGATCAAAAATTACTTCCTGTCTGTGGCGGGACATTTACAGATGTAGGACATCATAGTAGGGAGAAATTATGGAATCTAGCTGCCTAAGTAGAGCCTTCATGTGCAAAATAAGGGTGGCGTCTGAAAAATCCAGACAATTATAGTAAATCTGTATTATTTATTTTTGTTTATACGTACTGGTGACCTGATGCTTGCCATGTCGCAAGGCTATAAACTTCTGAATTTTAAAAAAATGTATTGCCGCCCTTAGGATAGTTTACATTTGCTAACGTTTAGCTTGAGTTGCAAACAAAATTGCGTATCGCCATTAAGAGCTCTAGAACGACCGCTTCTTTATTATAACCAGCTTTGGATAATTGTTTTGTTGTTTTTCTTCTTTGTTTGTTTTTTGTTTTTTGTTTTTTCATATAAAACCAAACGCCTGTATTCAGTCAGTAAGTACCAATTTCCCAAGGCCTAATAGGCGTTTGGTTTTATATGAACGTTAAACAAATGTAAACTATCCTAAGGGCAATGGGTGTTTGATAGTAAGTACTAAAGTTTGCCCTCTGACTATCAAACACCCATTGGTTCCTTATATATTGTAAACAATATCAATTATAAGCTCGATAAACAAGGACATCGCCATTACTGGCTCAGATCACCTTATCCTTCTAAATGGGTAGTCTTATCGTAACTGGGGCAGATGTTGAATTAATAATTTTATTATTTCCATTTTTTTTTTTTTTTTTAATTTTTGGCGGGGGTGGGGGTGGGTGAAAAGAGATCTTTTGAAATCTTCCTCTCCGAAACTGCTAACCCTATTCCTCTGATGTCAAACAGAAACACTACTAGGGATTCCTAGCTCTTTCTTTGTTCACCAGGTGGCATTGTAATTGTTTCCTATTTTTAAATTTTTTTATGGGTTTTTCCTATTTTCAACTTCTTCTACATAACGGTCACTCGGGTTTAGCTATTTTTTGTGGATATATTCGTAGTGAAAGATTTTTTAAAATTCATGTATTTATCGGTATGTATCGTTAAACGCACCTCTTCCCTTGATTGCTATGTAAGCCAATGGCCAGTCTTATGCTTATTTGCATTTTTGATGTCTTCACTGAAATCGTCAGCCACATTTACTTTAAACGTGGTGGCAATGTACCTTGGAAAAAAAATCTACCAAGTTTATTTAGATTGTCACGTTCGCGTGGTTTTGGATTTTTTATGAATTAATGAAATTTGGGTGTTCTTTTTGGGCGAGGAGGGGCAGATCTTATAGAAAAATCTTTAAAACCGCTCACCCAATTGCAGAAACATTCATAAGGACTCTGAGTTCTTTATGTGTTCACCATGTGGCCCTGCAATTATCTACTTGTTTATGATTTTATGTGTTTTCGTTGTTTTTGACCTTTTTTTCCGAACGATCATTCATATTTAGCTCAAAACTGTGTAGATATATTTCTTGTCAAAGAGTCAAACAAGGTGCCTCACTAGATGGCACTGCTGTGGATTCATGATTTTTAACATTTTTTCCAATTCGAGTAATTTTCACTAAAAGCTCCTTTCGTATTCATTACTTTGTAATTCAATGGGCGTTCCAATATTGATAATCATGTATTGTTTCCACCAAGTAGCAAACTTCTTTTTTAGATTCTATGAATATTCTTCAATTTCTCAAGCTCCGGTGAAAGTTGTATTTTTAATTAATTGTTCTTTAGGGAAATCTTAAAAATACTTCTTAATGTCAAATGCACTCCGCTCAAGCTCAACACATGTCTTGATTTTGCAAACTAACTTAGGTCAGCTGAGCATGGGCTGTTCACACATCCGTCTGGTTAAAGTGCGTTATCGAGAATGCAGTATGATGTCGGAATCCAACAAAACTGTTATTTAACTTGCACAAAACCTAGCCAATTCGATCCCCCTTCCATGCCAAAAAAACATCACTGGTATTTGATAGAAACACATACTCACTTGAGAATTGGAGTAAAAGTCGGAAGACAGGCCTGTAATATCAGACATGACATATATTCCAAAATACGTTTTTTTAAAAAACTATGTAGGCCCACGGTTAGTGGAAATATCAAGTGAAAGTTTGAATCGAAAAAGAACAGAAACGTCTCTCCTAGTCAAAAATATAATGGTTAATCCACATCCTGAAATTCCATACAGTAGTTTAGAACAAACACATCATACATGTGGAAAATTGTTCGTAACAAAGCACATAATGTCAACAAAGATGGACTGAATAAAGGTTAGCTTTTGTACATTCAAAAAACGAAAAAATAATGACGTTTTACTTCCGTTCAAGACAAAACGTAAAAACATCATTACAAACCCCATAGGTACACTCCTGTTACTGTTTTATACTAACCATGGGCCTAGGATTTGCCTTTACCGAGATATAAGCTGATATGATAAATTTTGTCCTATTCCTATTACAAGAATGCTTACATGTACATATACCCTTACCGATTTGTAATAATTTTGATAATTTGATATAATTAGAAATTGAAAAAGCGCAATATAGAGGACATTTTTCGTGAAAAGCGATTTAAGTCATATTTCCACTACGTTTAAAGTAATGCAGCATATGGTTTTGGAAAAACACGCCGGCTAAAGCCATAAAAGAAAAAAACAAAAAGTCAAATGTTTACACAAATTGGTTGTAAATAGAAAGAAATTCAAAGTGCTGTCTGATATATAAATCAAGGTCAAGCTTGCATCAGAAATGGGCACATACAATTCCAAAACAATCAGCCAAGAGGTTGTTTTTTTTGCCAAAAAAAAAAAAAAAAAAAAAAAAAGTACTCACAAAAGCCCAGATTCACTGGAGTCTAAATGGAGAAAATTGGTACAGATCTACATAAGGGAAATCCCCACCAAGGCAATTTCAAGTAAATCCGGCAAACAGTTTGGGGGAAAACGGTAAAAATTCGAATTAACAATGAAATTGTCATTGCTGCACGTAGTAATTAATTGTAATATACGCCTTAAACAACGAATGCCAAAAATAGAAAAACACCCTTCAAATCAAGGTCCACGAAGCAGCAGCACCTAGTTAACACTTTGATCTTTCCACAAGGTATGTTTCCACCAAGTTTCAGAAAAATCGAAAATAGGGATTTAAAGACAAAGTCAAAATTGGGAAATCAGAGAAAAATTCTTTCTTTATTTTTATTTTTTTTTTTAATGTAGCGCCTTCTGTTTTGTTGTTAGAATCAGATATATTCTAACGTGCCCTTATGTAATTGCAAACCAATTGTCTGAGCAGTTTTACATTTGTTTTTTTTTTTAAATTTTGCAACAATATTAATCAGTGGAGCGTGACCTATTGAACAAATTCGACAGAAAACCACCCATGTACATTCTGACTGAGATTCAAGTTTAAGTTCAAGTTAAACTTTACTTCTTGTCGGTTTCTGGTACAATAAACATTAACTCAATAGAGCTATTTTCCGACATCTTTTGGACACTGACCTTGCTGCAGAATTGCCAAGCCAGAGGGCAGTATCCAAAATTAAACAAAATAAAAGAATGGTAGATAAGAAGCTTGCAGCTTCTATTTAAGTAATGTCCAATTCTTTTTTAGGACATTAAGTTGCTTGGAAGCTTTCGCACAAATATCAGATATATATGTGTGAAATTTCAGTTTGAAATCGATTGTCACACCAAGATGTTTTACTTCTTTTTGGCAAATGATGTCATAATGGTCTATGTTGAGAACAAACTCTTGATTTGAATCACTACCAAGTAATATTCTTGGAATTTATGTGGGTTTACTCTTATCATGTTGAGGTCAAACCAGTCTATCAGGTCTTTACAGCCTGCTTCCAATACTCGTTTTACTGTTTGTAGACAAGTCATTTATGAATATGTAAAACAACAAGGGGCCACTAATGGAGCCCTGGGGGACACCTTTCAAGATGCTTTGTCAAGAACTGGTAGTATTTGCCACCTTTACACACTGTTTTCTATTGTCAAGGAAGCCCTCCGTTAGTTTCAAGGCCTTGTCATTTAGACGATAAGTTTGAGTTTACATAGGAGCAGCTTATGAGGAAGACAGTCGAAAGCCTTAGAGGAAACTGTGAGCACTGCTGCTACATGTTTATTTTTCTCATCTAGGGCCTTCTTCCAGTCTTCCACTGCTCGTAGTAGAGTGGTCTGGCATCCATAGCCTCGCCTAAAGGCAGAGACAAATGGACGTAGGATGTCTGCAAAATAATTTCCCAATTGTTCATTCATTGCCCGCTCAAACAATTTTGAAATAACAGGCAACACACTCACAGGTCTGTAATTTTTCTTTTCCATCGGGTCATCTTTTTTTAATATCAGGGTAGCCTGACCTTCTTTTAACTTATCTGGGAAAAGACCCTCTGTCAAGGTCAAATTTATCAAATTCATTATTGACATCACAATAGCTGGTTTTACTAGCTTTAAAAATTTTAAAGAGATGCTGTCATGTCCTGTCGCTTTTTGTACATTTATCCTGTCAATTTGTTTTGAAAGAAATTCAAGATTGACTTTCGTAAATTCAGAGATCCCATTTTCCCAAAAATGAGAATTTATGTCCACTTTGAATCTTGCCAGCGGTTTTGATCAAGTCGGAAAAGTAATTTTTGACTTGCCATAGATGATCGACGATGGAAGGATCATGAAAACAGAACCATCTAATCGACTGAGCTCCCCGAGAAGTAATGAGCTGAATAAGACGTGTAATTTACCTGTAAATTGGTGAGAGATCATGTCGTAAAATCTGACAATAATATCACACAAAATGCAACATAACCCTCTGCTTGCTCATAGATGCATAGTTACAGATCCAATCAATAGCAACTTTCATTAGTGAAATGTTATCCCATGCTTATCTTTTGCTGTACTGTTTAGAGTCGCAAACAAGGGAATGTTAGCAAAATGCAGTTTTTTCAAAACACAAGCATGTTATATATTTCAATTTGCAACCAAGATAATATTTTAATGAGCACACTGTAGAATATCATGCATTCAACATTCCTTTTTGGCACTTGGGACACACCATCCCTTAGTTACATTTATAGAGAACGGGAAAATGCCACACAAAGACTCATCTCAATAATAATAATAATAATATATATATATATATATATATATATATATATATACATATATATATATATACATATATATATATATATATATATATATATATATATATATATATATATATATATATATATATATATATATATATATATATATCCAAAAGGGAGATTTGTCCATATTGCATACACTGTTAGCACACATGTGACCTGTAATATGTTGCAGCGACGATGAAGTTCATTCATAGAAAGTCGAATATTCATGCATGTGAAATCAATCAAAGTAGAAAAATGGAATATGAATATATTATTCTACACATTTAAATTACAGAGGTAAAAAATGAATGCCTATGAAAGCAAGAAAAAAGACAAATGTAGAACTGGTATTGAGCCGCGAAAAATGTTCACTCCCACATGTAACCCTCTCAAAAATCAATATATATATATATATATATATATATATATATATATAGTGATGGTCTGTCCACCCCATTGCAAATGCTTTGTTCAGCCCCACAGAAAACGAAACAAACTGTGAGTGGAAGGAAAGAGTGTTTACTCTTACTGTAGAGTCTTACACCTTTAAAAAAAGCATTCATGATGTGTTCAGTGCATTGCATGCACAATATCTATAATTAGAGAAGATTTATCGACAAGTTGCAAGGCAATCATCATGTGAGGAAAGATACCTTAGTCGTAACAATAGGTTGTCTTGAGGTATTTTGTGGCTTACTACACTTGTTGTTACTTAGGAAAATAAAACACTTCTGTTAGCACATGGCAAGAAACAGGGCACATTGGTGCACTGCCGAAAGTGACTACATATTTGCATTGTATAGAATATCAAAGAATTTTGTTGTATTTTTTATCATTCCAATATCAATGAAAAGGAGATATGTATGCGTTTAATGTAGGTGTTAAGCTATGCCTGTCTTAAATAAAGGGTGCATGCACTACTTTGCGCTCTTATGCATGTTTTACTTACTTACTTTCAATACACACCCCATGTAAATCTTTGATAGCTTGAGTAAACAGAAAGACTGGCTGGAATAACGATATCCTTTTCCAATCATTTGTATAAATTTTAACTCGGCTCGACTGTGAAATACAGCCAAGTGACCATCCAAGCGAAGACAGTTTTGATTCGCATCTGACCAACTTATGCCCCCTTTGTGAGGCCATTGGGTGAAAAAATAACTGCATGACGTGAGGGCAGGCTGACGACCAGTTACAAACCTGTTTAACCACAAAAGCGCACACTTGATGTGCTTGATATTTATTCTGAGAATTAGATGGGTTACGGTTTCAGAATACCATATAATAATGTACTGACTCTCCTGATATACGTGCAACTACCTTGCATTGTAGATGAGTTAAAGCAGGCTTCGACAGGTTTAACACGGAACTTGTATTTGTAGAATTGTTCGGCATTAATATGAATATCTGAACTTCAGCTTTAAAAACTAGTGCCACATCCCGTCATCGTGATTAATATCGATTGGCAAGAGGTCGTGAAATGGAATATGGTAAGGGAAATTTTGGTATGCTTCGTTAATTTACGTGTATATCTGCTAAAGATACAGCTGTCTTTTTCTTGATGTGAAAGCAGCGACCAGTTTTTTCAAACGTGCACCCCAGGTCCACTATGTTTTCCTGATTCACAATATACAGGGCCACTAAGAAACTACTTTGACAATACTACTCAAGATGGGGCACCATGTATACTCGCTTGCTGCCAAATAAGGTGGACGCATTTAAACAGAAATTACACGTGAAAGAACTTGTGTCACACGAAGCCTCCGGTGAAACTATAGTATCAGGTGATATATTATATTAATCACCTTTCTACTTGTGCCATATGGCAGTGAAAACTCAAAAGTTCTGTGGAAAGCAAAACATGTAAAATCATACTTCCAATACAAACAGAGCCTATGAAGTGAAAGCCAATTGATGAAATGGACGTTCAGTTTCCGGTGCTGAACATTCGTACCCTGTACCTGACCCGTGGCTCTGGCTGGCGGTCCAGGAGGCTCTATTATCTGTGTGTCATGTATTTTCAATTGCATTTGCATCTTGTCCAAAATTATCATACGAACTCATTCTGACTTGGTTTTAATGTACCCCAAAAAAGTTCTACCGAGCTTCTTTCAGTGGTCACGCTTTGGAAATTTCTCGACTGTTGTGGGTTTTTTTCATTAAATTTCGGTTATATTTTAAATAATATATATATATATATATATATATATATATATATATATATATATATATATATATATATATATATATATATATATATATATATATATATTTCATTTGGGGGGAAATTTGTCGTAAATGTACTTTTGTAGAATCACTTGGCCGATAGATTTATAAATTGCCAGCACTTCTGACTACCCTTAGATAGGGTGGCTCAATATCCATGTGTTAAATTTGAATCGCTATGCTCCTTCTAATCAGAATGACTCCACATGCTGCTAACTCTAATCAAGGTTGTTCTTTTTATAGTTCAGTCCAACATGGGGTAGAGCTTTATGATATTATGGTAACATAGATGATCAACACAAAACAGCACTTTTAATGAATATAAGGAAAAAAATATGGGTTAATTGATCGAATTACGAGTTTGAGAAAAAGTACCGTTATTGGATAAAATGTTCATTTGATTGTTCAAAACGACATTGGTGAACATACATGTTTCCGTATTGCCCTACACTACAAATTATTGAGAGTGTCCAGACAACAAATTGAAATTTTAACATTTAAACAAAATGACGAGATAACGTGCCCACATATAAGAGTATGGTGATGCATGACATCCTAAAAGTTTATACATAAATATACTTTGGTAGTAATAATTAGGATAAATATCTACATACTTATCGCTTATTCGTAGAGTTCCTGGCTATATATATGTTAAAGAGACGTATAAAACATGCAAGCAAACTGTTTTGATGGCGATGTTGATGTAACGGTGACAACAAAGGCATCTTTCAATGACAAAATATATATTATCTTATTTTACAGTCCTATCCTCAATAGGTATGATGGTTAAGTTTCTTCAGAATGATGCCAAATACTTACTGGATGTCACAGCAGTTATCATACCCGCTTTTGCAGGAGGATAACCTTCCGCAACCGAAGAGTGTACAAGGGATATGCTCTGTATGATATTGACGTTTAATATAATGTAATGACGCTAAGCACATTAGATATGTTTGATAGTTTGGGTAAAACTTCCCTTGCTTTTGCAGCGATATTCTTAGTTTACATCTGTGTTTTATGTCTATGTCAGAACAGCGTAAAAGTTGAACAAGGCCTAAAGGTTGTGAGATTCCTACTCCAGTGAATAAATCCAACTCCCAAGAAAACAAAGACACACGGATGTTTGTCCATGACCATATTATAAGATAATAGACTTGCCTGGTAAGAGGATGATTATCAATCTGTTTTACAGTGTCAGCATTTGCATGTAGCAAAGTGTTTGATAATGAATATCCGCATAATGTAAGGTTATAGTAATACTGGCATATTTCCATTTGTAAAGTATCTATTGTCAAAATCATAGGAACCCATTGCCTTCTGCTGGTGATGAAAGATATGTTTATAATTTTCAGATACATTGAAGTAGTCTGGCGTGAAACTTCAGTTTTCAAAAATTGCAGGTCCACTGGAAATGGAATTATACATTCTGTGGTATTTTTTGTTTTATATGAAACGGCACTCATTGACAAATTTTGGGAGAATACCATAAAAGATAATATATTGTGTGAGTGATCACAAGTCTTAGAAAATTCAACCAGTATGGAAAGCTTGGATATCTTTCTCAACGTTCCTGTTGGCCTCATTTTAAAAGCATATGCGTGATTCAAACTTTTGTATGCTACTTTCCTATCAAAATATGTCATAGCTCTACAAAACTGATATAGTTCTCCTGACCCACCATAAAAAGGAAGCTGGTAAAATGTGTAGACCATATCTATATAAGATGTTGCTCTTGCATACATAAAGCATGTTTTGGCCTGAACAGCCTCTGTTGAGGGATAAAGTGCCAGAATAGTACATTTTCTTTGAAGTTTGATGGTGTATGCATTGGTCTCTACAATTGGAGGACCATAAGCACGGTTTCTCTGAACTTGTTCGCCATATGGTTGTTTTTCTATATTAAAAAGACACAGCTGATATATGCTTGCACACTCCGTGATGTGAGAAAAAACCTTGACTTTGATCACATGATTATATGAATATAAATAATAGATTAGTCCCATATAATATCCTGATGACACAATTGGCAATCCTGCTTGCTGTATTCGTTTGTCATGGTACGCCTGAGTAAGCAGATAATTGCAAAATGGACCAAACTGAACCAAGGGGGTATTATAGAAGACTATGCCTCCATAGTTACATGGGTTTCCCAGTGGCCCTTCCCATGTTATATTTTTTATAATAACCTTTACCAATTTGTTGAATGGAGCTTTAAAGATGACCATGTGCACCTTTGAGACAGTATACAAGTTAAAAGCCATAGTTATCTCATATATACGGGGTGGGTAAACGGCATTCAGATATCTGACCTCGAAGGCATCCAGATGCAGACTTTCTAGTTCAAATTGTACATCACCATTCACACTTGTATAAATGCCATATACACGTATTGAGATCACGTGTCCTCCAGAAACAATGGTCTTGCTGCCTGTTTTCTTACAACAAACTTGGAAACTATTCACATATAAATAGTTGCAGTGGCTTTCGGGCCCATTGTAAATTAACACACTGAATTTCTGAGCAGCCTTTGTGTTCATTAATAAATTCACAATCAGCATGTTACCTGCTGTGGTCTTGCATTTACTGATTAGGTTCAGTGGAGCTCTATCTATGAGATAAGACAATCGATGTAGTCTTCCTTCTCTTAAATTAATTACTCGTCTGAAGATACCGGGCTGTGCAACAAACATGTAAACAAAATCAATACATGTATATGGATAATCAAATGGACATTTATTTACAATCATCACCCGATTGGTCAAAGATGTGTACGATTCATTTCCAAATTTATCACATAAACGAGCAAGCAGCCTTTTACCTATCTCCAAAGGTGGGGAAGTAGAAGTATGGGAACACGAGTCATTTGAATCAATCTTATTACTACGTAGTCCCCGCACTCCCACATCTACTACATCAAGGCGGTAAATGGCACATTTTTTCCCAGTGTAAATTAAATTTCCATAGATGAATATGACCTTGACATGCCGTACGTAGGGAGCTACAAGCTGCCATGTGAATAAGTTGCTTTTCCAAATTGTACTTTGATAAAAGATTGCAAAACGATCCCTTCCACATGGTAAATGTAAAATGCTTGACTCAATTGTTATGATGTGTCTCTTAGATTCAGTAAACTGCTCACAATAGTTGCAATTATTTGTAATTATGCATAATTGTTTCAATACTTGTACATATAACATACATGTCTTTGAATTGAGCATTAAATCTATAGTGTTTATGATAATATGTGCTAGATGCAATTCACATTTGTAATAGGAACTTGGTGGTTCACTATTACGTCCTATATAAGGTTGGTACCGAACACTAAAAATATAAGGATGTGTTGTTTTATGACCCAAGGAAATCAATTGGTATTGAAGACAGAACACTTTGTCTTGTGATACGAAGTGAACATCACTTGACGGAATAGAGGTATGCAATAGAACACTATTTCTCTTGCACCCATCAAATATGGTCAAACTGTTTGTTTGACAGGCTTCAATGGTCATTCCAAGAGAATAATTTAAATCCAAATACATTTGAAATTGTGTACATACCTTAAGTTTGCCTGTGTATCTGACAGACCCAGTAAAATGAACCGGGAATACAAAATTGGCCAATGGTAGCAGTACTTGTGTTTGATTTAATATTTTCCAGAAGACTTTATCGGCATACCCACAGGAAAATAAAGAATGTTTTAAACTGTTTGGCTTAATCCACCTGTTGTGATAATTTGTCATACATAAATGATATTCCTTAAAAAACGTCAAATACAATGGAATGTGCTGGTACCATTTTGCACTTCGGCTGATCACCATTTCAATATATATCAACCAGGGAGGATTTTGATTTGCATCCATTTCAAACTGAAAGCACTTTTGTCATTGATATTTGAATGGCCAGTGGAAGGTGGTGATGTCAAGTGACTAAACTCAAATCCAACAGCGCAGAGTAAATGTAATATTAACCATATGCTTGTAATTCTTTATTTAATTAAAAATGAATCTGGATAGCAAAGGACAAGCACATTATCACAATTACGCAATGCATGAAAACACTGTTGTTGCTTGGACAAAGGGGTGTGCTGTTTTGCTCGTTCTATAATGCTTCTATTTGTATCACATTCCTTGTTATATATATAAAACACGGCCGAGAGAGAGAGAGAGAGAGAGAGAGAGCGAGAAAGAGAAAATAAAGAGAGTTTTTCAGAGTGTCATCATGTTGCTATATGAAGAGTTTTACCACTTCTGATTGAAGGTGACTAGGAGCATTCATTAGGACACGTATGCGCACTGCACGGAAAGAGCTATGGAAAAGAGTATACCATCTTAGATTCCTTCCCTCCAATCGCCTTATGCATATATTTGTGGTCATGGAACAGTCTCTGCAAAATATCGGAAGAGGTTACAATAAGGTAGAAGTAACCAGTGAATAGAGTTGTTGACCTTTGTTTGGTGTTTTGTTTGACTATACTTATGTTTTTGCTATTTTTGTCTTCTGCAGAGGTATCTTATCATGTTAATACCTGCGACTCTACCATGCCGAAGGGTTAAACAAAGTTGGGCACCATGTTTCGTCGTTGTGGTAGATCCCTGATTTTATCATATTAATCAAATTGCGTAAATAAAACTTAATGTATATATTTTTACTAATAAAGTTACTTGGAGTCAGAAAAAAAACCCTGATGTTTTCGATTTCTCAAAAGCTACAGCCATATTCACAAAACACTTTACTGGGATGCATCCCAGGTGTTTACTTAGTTTGTTGAATTCGCCATGCACTATTGATTTTGTAATAAAATCGATCTTGCAAAGGTTGAATCTTCGACATTTTAATCGTGGGGATCCATAGTCCAAATGTTGTGTGCCTCATGTTGCCATTGTCGTTTGAAATTGTTTTCCTGCGGTATGATAGACGTATTTAAGGATGTATCTACAATATGGACCAACCAGATGTGTCTTTTTGTTACAAAATGTTGTTACAAATTTGTAAAGGATTTGATGCATCTGCTAGATCCAAAAATAAGGCTCTCGGTATCTCCCGAGTAAAATAACACATTTTTGAACATGCTGTGGTTGTCTCAAATTTGGAAAAAAAGACAGAGCCTTGAGTTCTCAATAAAACCATTACCACTGGTCACATAAGGATACAGATTTTATTGATATGGCCACCTTTTCTTGATTTGTTTAACACACTGAGCTACCTTTTTTCTATTTTAATCATTTTCTATGTGCTTGTCTGACTTATATTAACCATTCCTACAGCACAAGACGGATTTTCATGGTTAAGCCTACATATGTACTGGTACGAGGGTTATGTCATTTTGGGTATAATGATAGGAAGTTTAGCAGCTTCTGTGTGTATGTTCTAGTGAAGTAGTTTGCCCCTCTACAAAAAGTTTTAATACATGGCATGCGAAGCTGCTGCATAATTATCTCCCGACCACGAAGTGGGGGGGGGGGGGGGGATATAGTAATGACGACCGTCCGTGCGTCCGTGCGTCCGTCCCACATTTCTTGCGCGCGATATCTTAAGAACAGATTAAGCTAGGGTCATGAATTTTTTACAGTTGGGCACCCTTATAAGTGTCCACGTCCAGTTCGAAGGAGAGTGACCTTGACCCCATTTCAAGGTCACCAGGGTCATTGATCTCTAAACTTCTTGCGCGCGATATCTTAAGAACCGGATATGATAGGATGATGAAATATTCACAGTTGATCACTCTTGTTAGGGTCTACATCAAGTTCGAAGGTGTGTGACCTTGACTTAAATCCAAGGTCACCAGTGGCAATTCAATTTTCTTTGAATTTGTTGTATGCAATATCTGAAGAAACAAGTGAGCTAGGATCACTTAACTTTTACAGTTGATCAACCTTGTAAGGTTCTATGTCATGCTTGAAGGACCTTGACTTTGACCTTATTTCAAGGTCACCAGAGGCAGTTCATCCATACCACATTTCTTGCGTGCGATATCTCAAGAACCAGTAAAGCTAGGATCGTGAATTTTTTACAGTAGGTCACCCTTATTAGTAGTCACATCGAGTTAAAAGGAAAGTGACCTTGACCCCATTCAAGGTCACCCAGGTTCACTTATCTGTGAATTCCTTGCGCGTACAGAGGAATATTCATTCAGTGCTTCCCAACTACAGATAATGGGTCTTACATTGTTTCCTACTACTGCAAATCCTTGGCTCCTTATGGTAGTCTACTGCCCTCCACACACAATAGCCAAACAGTTTCTGCCTTTACTTTATGAAGAAATCTCGCACATTCCGGTCCACTATGAACTAATATTGATGGGCGACTTCAACAATCTTTGCCCCAAACCAACCCATCGCAAACTCAAGCAGTGGATATCAAAGCCAACACATAGGCTTGGTGGTTTTCTGGATCTGATCTTCACAGACGACAATAACAACAGAGTCCTATCTGCTGATGCATTCCCGGTGCCATACACAGACCATCACATGACATGGATCACACTGCATAACTTAACAGAGAATCACAACTAGTAACCTTTGTAAGAAACAGTTATTTTTCTGTTTCATTGACACTATACATTTTTCTTGTTTTCAGATGACTACAAATCACATGTAAAATTCCAGCATTTTGCTCATGCCATAATTTTTAGGTTATTTTTTATTTACTTGAGTATATGTTTACCATGACACCCAGGGTAGAGGTACAGTTAACGTATCGTCCCCATTTAAGCACAATATCAGAAACATGCCAGTATGTACCTGCCAAATATACAGTTATCTTTGTTTTAAAATTATGTGGGCGGGAGATATGGACAGCGTCAGCGTCAACTTGTTCTATCCATGTCACACAAAGAAATTAATTTAAATCGGTCAGATTAAAACTTAAGCGATGTTACATCATTGTAGCGCACTTGAGTTTCAATAATATACCAGGGGCCGTCTGTAAAGATATTTTGCAGGATAAATTTTAGAAAAACAAGATTTTTTTCAGAATAGGAAAGATTAGGTACCAATCTACAATACGGCTAAATGTTGAGTTTGATAAAAAATTATGAGCACCAAACAAACAGGGGTTTTAAACAGTACGTTGTTATACAATCAGATCTGACATTAAACATCCCAAAAGATAAATGTACCATATCGGAGCCAAGCACTTCGCACCGTTTTTACCCTTTGGCCTTATGAGGCCGACGGGTATTGTCGTACCCGGGGCGGTCCGTCTGTCAGTCCGTCCGTCCGTCTATCCGTCCGTCCATGGTTTTACCACCATAACATCAGAAATTTTTTAAACAGGACTTTCAAATTGCACATGGTTTTACACTTCTGTATGGTCTACTTTGTGTGCAAGACTTTGACGTAATTCGCAAGGTCACAGAGTGGTCACAAGTGCTAAGCAACGTTACCGCTCTAACTATTAAAAGCGTGCATCTAGCAATCTAAATCTTCGCACAAGAAGTTTGAACGAGTGATTTAAAAGCCTGTTGAAAATCAAAGTGATAGCTTTATGTTTGACCTACTTTTGAGGTCAAAGGTCAAGTGCACAATGGTCGTATTGTATAAGTAAGGAAGTTTTTAAGTCAATTACATGAAATTTTATGCACACATGTATCACAACCCAAGAATGTGTCATGAATCAAAAGTAGTTCACTAGGTCAAGTATCTGGGTCACAATGACCTATTCATTGAAATTTTGTTTACCAATATAACATCAGAATTTTTTCAGATAGGACTTTCAAATTGTACCTGATAGTACACTCCTATATGGCCTACTTTGTGTGCAAGCATAGTTGACCTTGATCTAATTCTCAAGGTCACACAATAGTCACATGTACTGAGCGACGTTACCACTCTAACTATTGAAAGCCTGCATCTACCATTCTAAAGCTTACACACAAGAAACTTCATAGAGTGCACAATGGTGGTATTGGTAAAAGTAAGGAAGTATTTAAGTCAGTTACATTAAATTTTATACACACATGTATCATAACCAAAAATGTGTCATGAACTCAGGAGTATACATGTATATTTGACCATATGTTTTTGAGGTCAAAGGTCAAGTATACAATAGTAGTATTTGTTGAATTTATCTGATCTCTTACACTACAGTCACCCGCAGCTTTCGGATCATAAATTATACCTGATAATATGGGACATTATTCCTGTTGACTTACAGGAAAAGAGATTGTAGGTGGCCGAAGGGTACTGCGTTCTTTGAACGGTATTTGTTCACTTAATGTGGTAAGATCTATTAATTAGTACATCAAATGGTTGAAGTTTGATATAGTTTGTTGTTTATCTTTATACCCACAGGGCCAATACATCTTGTACATGGTTGTGAATTCTGGTTGATTTATTCACGGGGATAGCACTGCACTGCTAAACAAAAGAAACGCAATGCCTCGTTCCTCAGCTGAACTTTTTCATGTGCTGAGAGACAGCTGGTTCCATGGACGAGAGTAACATTTTGAGTTTGCGGAAGTAACATTGACTTTCATAGTTTTCAGCGTGTGTATCATTACAATTCAAGGCAATCTAAGATTGATGAATCAATGTCACTTGAAGCGTTGTCAGAATTCAATTAGAAAAACTATTCAATTGGAAATTGTAAGCGACCATCTGGAAGCCCCTGTGCTCAATGAAGTGGGATTGGATTTTTTAATATGGGGAATTTATAACACGTAAATCCACCTTGATTCGCACTTATGTGCACACTTCACTCATACCTAAGTTACGTGCATTTAAAACAATTGACGAGAAGTAACACAGATCTCAAATAGATAATATTGTATTTAATCTGTGAGAACACAAAATTACAGTGTCATGATCACAGCATGAAGTTTATAGAAATTAAGGTTCTGAATTTTTCCGTTTACAACAATGAATTTACTCTGAGGAGAGTCTCTGGCCATAAACCTAAAACAAGATTAAAAAGAAAAGGATCAATAAGATAACTTTATAATAATACATAGCAGCAATAATGCCAGGAAACAAACAAATGGGTTCATATTTAATGATCATGAAATCTTTATATCTCGTATAACTTTACCCTGGACTTGAACCCGACACGGATCATTCACAAACACATAATTTAAACAGACATAAACGTGGCATAATGAAACATTAGATAACACTGTTTACATTTAACTCCTATTTCATGAAGAATATAACATATTTTTTAAAAATATATGTCTTCATATAGTTCAACTAAGACTCAGTAGAGAAATTCACGAGAAAAATATTTTACTCTTGGAACCAAAAATATGACCAACCTGACAATTCGGAATACGGAAGAATAAATCTAAAACGTGGAAAGAATCCTCACCTCCACCCAGCAAAGAACCCAAGTCTGATCTTTAGTAGTAGCAATATAACCACCCGATTAACAGCGTAAAGTACAATTTTAAATCGTAAAAAGCGTGGTACATGTATACGTCGTAATGTGTTTGCCAGACTAAAATCATATTCCATCGAAAACATGTGAACAGGACCTGTGCGCATAGTTGTACAAAGACTTGGCAATACATTTAAGCTACCTGACTAAGACGAGGTTAATCCGAACTCTTTCACCCTGAGTAAAAATCTTAGTAACTCAGGCAAGAATCTTTGATACAATGTCTTACACACCTGATGACTACTTACTTCGAATATATAATACGATTTCACGTTTAAAACTGAAAATAGACTATGAAACCACCATTAAACAGCATATTGGACTGGAGGAAACTTGCCCCTTTTCGTTATTGGTTCAGAAATAGAACTGTACAAGCTAACAACGCAATTCATCTCTAGTTTCTAACATATTTTCAGTTTATTTTATACGCAGAAACTTCAAGAAATAGTTTCAATTATCAAACTCTCTTTCACCTTCAGTAAAACATTTTATAATTTGTTCATAAACTAATTGTTATAATCATCCTATCACGTTACATACAAATGGCAACCCCTATGCCTTGTAAACAAATATCCCCCACTAACTTCAACACTTCGAAGACATGTTCCGTATCTTCACCGTCCATGCAGAAATGCAACTGCGAATACAGTCGTCATGACATTTTGCAATTCGGACAATACTTGTCCCTTCTTTCTACTTCATTTTGGTTGCTACATTGTACTCCAAAGAGACACTTACCCTCC